>JAUKNM010000119.1:85000-209773 GCA_030765045.1 Tenodera sinensis
ATTTTGAAGAACATAGCCCAACCCTAAACTATCCTTTACATGGAAAATTTTTCGAATATTTTGATTTTCTTAAAAAGGACTAACGATTTTAATTAAAATGTCATATGTTTGACATATTTTTATGACAAATGAAATGTATATCTTGAATTTTCTGGCTATAGCCCCTGTAGTCGTATTTACTCTGGACGACTTTTGCATAACTGGTAAATCGTTAGAGATAGACCAAATCGTACTATACAAAAAATGTAGATCTTGCTAAAATACACAATTTATATCCAAATAAATTTTCTTGTAGGGTGAAACATTTCGGAGGTATTCCTTGTTATGTGTATGAGTTTCGGAAAACTTAGAACTTCCATGAAATGGATCATCGTTGTTCATTTTTTTATATGTTAAGTGTGCAATATCAAGAGAATCGCAAACCTTTAAAACATTTGACTATCGCACAAAGCCTACTGTATTCTAAGATCCCGTTGCACCTACAAGGAAATAAACAATAAGATAATTTGTGGAAATGTTTATCTTAGCTAACACGAAGAAGATATAGGAATAAGAGTTTGTAAGAATGGTTAGTACAAGAGTATAGAAAGTCATGCGAGTGCAACATATCAAATTTTTTTATATGTTAAGTGTGCAAAGAGAACGGAATCTCAAAGCTTTAAAAGAGTTGACTATCGCTCAAAACCTACTGTATTCCCATATTCCCCTTGCACATACAAGGAAATAAGTAATAAGATAATTTGAACAAACGTTTATCTCAACTAACACGAAGAAGATACAGGAATAAGAGCTTGTAAGAATGGTAGGTGCAAGAGTAGAGAAAGTCATGTGAGTGCAACACATCAGATTTTTTTTATGTTAGGCGTGCAAAGAGAACGGAATTTGAAAGCTTTAAAAGATTTTACTGTCGCTCAAAACCTACAGACGTGTGCAAATTATTAGCAATTTTGTTTTGAATGCTTTCAATTCTAGTTCAATAGGCCTACATGCCTCACATGACTTTATATAATTATTTTAAATGTTCCTGTGGCTAATACATATTACTTCTAAAATCTGACATGCTACTTTGTAGATATTTCTGGCTAACTTGGTTTATTTTTCCTCTTTGGAATGTTTATGCTCATTTTTTCCCATTTTGTTCACTGCACAGTGAAAGGTAAATTCCTTTCTTCTGCCCAGTAGCTCATTACCTCTGCTTCTGTAGTGTTCTTTGGTACCTAATGGCACTCCAGGTAAGTCATCCCCTGGCAGGTAGATCCTTTCCTGGGCATTTTGAGGGTGGGGGATGAGGACAGCAAAGGCTACTCTCACATTTGCTACGAAACCTTGCTGTTAGGAAGATGGGAAAGGTCCAAGACATCACACCACGCAAAAGAGCTCAAATTCAAGTTTTATTAAGTGCTGGGGATAAAACAAAAAAGGAAATAAGCAAAATAGTAGGCGTAAGTGCAAGTTATGTGACAAGGTTTGCACGTAACCTGAATGAAAACAAAGCGACTTCACCACAAAGAGTGGGCAAATGTGGCAGAAAACGAGTATTGGTCAGAGAACAGCTTAAAAATCGAAGCATGACTTCTACACAACTTCAAGCCGTTGCACTAGAACATGGGTGTGCAGTTTCATCAAGCACAGTGCGACGAAGACTTTTTGAAGCCGGTTTCAAAGCAAGGAGGCCTCGCAAAAAACAAAAACTAACGCCCATGATGATGAAAAAACGCAAAATGCTTTTGCTATCTTTTTCTCCGAATGAATTTTTTTTTTGTATTCCAAGGATTGTAGCCAAACATTTTGTTTCCAGATTGTGTTCAGTGATGAAACAATGGTTTCAATAGTTGAAGAAAGCCCACAGTACGTCAGAAGGAGGCCAGGAGAAGCATTTAAAAAGGAATGTGTGGTGCAGAATGTGAAGCATCCAACAAAAGTGATGATATGGAGTGGAATTTCTATTTATGGGGTGGGGAAAATTCACATTGTAGAGGGAACCATGAATGCTAAGCAATATTCAGAAGTGGTAAAAAAGTGCATTAGGCCTATGATGAATGAGTGGTTTTCATCAGGAAATGGAATATTCATGCAAGATGGTGCCCCATGCCACAAAGCGAAGTGTGTAATGAATATTTTTGATGAACATGGCATATCTATTTTGGATTGGCCTGGTAATAGCCCAGATATGAACCCCATTGAGTCTGTGTGGAGTGTCTTGAAAAAAAAAGTTAAAAGCTTTCACCCAACAACAAAGGAATCAATGGTAAATACAACTTTGTCAGTGTGGCAAAATGATGAAGAAATTCACAAAATGTGTAAGACTTCAATAGAGGGCATGCCTGCAAGAATTTCTGCCCTAATAAAAGCTAAGGGGGGACATACTAAATACTAGAATGATAAAATAAATCATAAACATTATAAAATTGAGTATTATTTTGTTAATAGCTGTACCAGATGGAATTTAAATAAAACTACCAGCATAAAACTGAAAATTGCTAATAATTTGCACACGTCTGGATATAGGAATAAGAGCTTGTAAGAATGGTAGGTGCAAGAGTAGAGAAAGTCATGTGAGTGCAACACATCAGATTTTTTTATGTTAGGCGTGCAAAGAGAACGGAATTTGAAAGCTTTAAAAGATTTTACTATCGCTCAAAACCTACGATATTCTATATTCCCATATATCCATATTCCGTTGCACGTGCAAGAAAATGAGAAATAGATAATTTCTGCAAATGTTTATCTCAACTAACACGAAGAAGATAGAAGAATAGGAGTTTTTAATAATGGTTAGTACAAGAGTAGAGAAAGTCATGTGAGTGCAACATATCAGTTTTTTCTGATGGATTGTATAACAATCTGCCTTATCCTTATATAAACAGATACAAGTAGTATGCAGAATCCTTAAGACGTCATGGGGGATGGAGAAAGTGGCGTGAATCTTACACATAAGTTTTCTTTTACTCCGAATCCTTGTTGCTGTTGTTACAGCAGCTTGATATTTACAAATTAGTTTGTAATACACACTGCGTTATTAACATTGAATTCCGAGCAGCACGTTGTAAGGTAAACCCTGGTTGTTGTAAGGTAAACCCTGGTTGTGCAAGGTCGTTAAACAAGTCTTAACTGTTAACAAACTAATTACTAAGCTTTCTAATTGCAGCATCACGCCACAGTTGTGATGACCTTGCAGTGCTGATTAGATGTTGTTAAAAACACGGAGAAAGAATTAAAGACGTCTTTTGGAGTCGTTCAAGATTTTGTTGCTACACTTTTTAAAGCGAGGTCTATGTTTCTAGAGTCACTGTATGTCAGCCTTAAGCGGATGTTTCAATTTTGCGCCTCACACGACAGATATCTGTCATATTTATAAAAGGCATAGTACATAATATGTGGTAAATACATGGTTGTTTTGTTATTATTATTGCTGCTGCTAATCTCATTTAAATAGATCTACAAAGTCTCCTATAGATCCATGGGCGTCGCGAGGGGGAGGGCAAGGGGGGCCGCGGCCGCCCCTTGGAAGTTGGTGAACTTACTGTGTAATCAATTGCTGACTATTGAACTATTATTTTAATTTTGATGTAAAGAACAACTTTTATTTAGCACCAATTAATACGGTTATCCGCAACAAATACAGTAACTTTTGACAATAAAATAATGAATTAATATTATCTGTTAGCAAACTTCCAGCGTTTGGCCCTCCCCTGGAAGATAGCCTGCCGACGCCCATGTATAGATCGTAGCCGGAGTCCATATAACTGGGCCGTTATGCCATGGTCTGATAAATTTGTTTTAAGGAACAAAAGGGAATGAAGTCCTAGTCCCAGTGGAAGTAAAAATGGTTATACATAAGAAATGAAAAGTGATACTAAAATAAACATATCAAATAAACAATTAGTGGAATAACGTTATACTATTAGTGGTGCAAATTCTGGAGAAATTCCATTAGTTTGTGCGGGAGCGCTATAAAGAAGAAATGTTTGGCACCATCATCAGGTAAGGTGTAATACATATTAACATTCATAACAAACGCAAGAACATGACATTAAAATAGACAGCAAAGCAACTAGTGATTACAAAATCAATCTTTATATCCAACTCAGATTGGGTTCCCCTGGAAAAAGAAAACCATGATTGAAATGATATCGACCTAATTATCTGGTAACTGTCTCTGTTACCAGCGCTCATTTGAGCATTGTTTAATTCATTTTGCCATCCGCTATGACGTACCCCGGTTAAAGGACATACACACATTTGCCTTCCCCCCTCCCCCACCCCCCCCCCCAAAAAAAAAACTAAAGGTCATAAAGAGCTATTTTGGCAATTTGTTTTGTTTTCAACAATGTTTTTTCATTGTATACTTCATATTGCGTTAATTTGTTTCACGATGGTTTTGATAAATTTGCTCTGAAACCTTCGCTGTTCGGGCCGCAATGCAAATTCCAACCGTATTTATAGAGTTGGAGGTTATTTACTATACTCTGCTAAACCAGTGCCCAATAGAATCTTAATAAGTTGTAAAACTAAGACGTTCATATTGCATGCGTCTGTTGGCAAAAGCAGATGAGAAGCCAAATAGCTGAAATTCCGGCTTGCACTCTTTAAAAGGGTCAGAGTAATGGTGCATGGTGCACAAAAATCCATGGTATTTCCTTTTGTTGCTGACATTTGCTCTCACAAAGGAGGTCAGCCGCCGAAGATGCCCTATCTCTCACAACTGGTGCATGTTTAACAGCTGCCCCAGTTAAAAACATCTGCAGGAGAATATTGTGTTAATGGACAGTATTTCGGGTCACGTAACTCCATGTTAAGATTTCGGTTACGTGTGGATCAGGCATTCACTGAAGGACAGTTAAAAATCTACCAACTAGATAGTCCATTTTCATCTAAAAGCAACTCGGATATCAGGATTAGTTTTAAGGGAATTGAGACCCTCGTGTTAAGGTAATCTATCTGTGAAATTTGATCAAACTAAAATAGTGCGGATTCTAACATTTTAAAAATGTATAATTTTTTTTCCACTGGCGTATTTAAACTATCAGGTAATTGAAGCTATAAGCGGCCAGATTCTTAATAGGTACGCCCAGATTTAAACCTTGTTTTCTCGCAAACTTATTTTCACCTTCTACCATACTCAAAATGCTTCATATGAATCACAATTTTACTAATTTATTTCAATTTTTTAGTGTCTCTTAAAGTACTTTAAAGAAAAATACAATGTACCTTTAGAAAACAATGCTCCAGTTTTGAGAAATAAATTATTAATGTTCTGAAAGCTTAAAAATTTAGGAGAGTACAGAAAATAATACTATAATAAGGGGTTAATATAATTCATCTGATATGAAAGATGCTTTGTAAACTCACTTACTATAATATTTGAATTTTTATGTAATTATTTTAAAAATGCGTCATGTAGAGTATTTTTATTTGAAGAATGAATTTACAAAACAACAAAAAACAAATACCTACTTAAATAACCATTAACTTGTCAGACAAATAATCTTGTACAGAATAAAATGATTTTGAGCATATGTACTCTGTAGCAGCAATTTTAAAAGCATTGAAATTGTCAACTTTTTCCTTAAGATAAATTAGGAAGAGCATTAAATATTTTTAGGATTTCATAAAATACACCTTTCTGGAAGCAAGAAACTTTTGCGGTGGGATAATGGAATTCCCTTTTTGTCTGGCGTTTATCTCATCAATTTCATTGTTTGTTATAAACGTGGATTGATTGTATATAAAGAATTTTAGGATCGAGAATATATACATGCAGGGTAAGGTTATTATCTTCAGTCTTCTAAAAAGATATTTGCCTGAGCGTCTGCTATGGTTATCTAATATTGCGGATTTTCCAATAATAATTCACAGGTGAATAATTTTAACTGTCATGACCTACTTTTATCAAGTGATTATTAAAATAACAGCAACAATAAATCATCGGATATTATTGCAATATTTGACTATGTCGTACTAGATCGTCAATTAAGTGGTTAACCAGGCTGGGGACGACCCATGGAATCAATATGCCTGGAAATTGATTAATATTTAGAGTATTTAACCATCTCTTCACTCAAGGGTGAGCATGTCAGTCTTCTTACATAGATCACTTTAGTTTCATCCTGCCAACAACATTCCTTTGGGGAGGGTGTAATTTTAAGTTACAAGTTAAAGAAATGGATTAAAATAATCGTTCAGAGTAATGGTGAATCTAGATATGTAGGTGCCACATGCTGGTAAAAAAAATAAAAATAAAATAAATAAAAATAAATAAACAAATTAGGTAACTTATAAAACCAGTACTGATGGAGGTTAAACCAATTACAATGTGAATAGTCTCGAAATTTGACTGGCTAACAACGAATAATTGCTTGGATTACCCAGGTCCGAACTCGCCTTCGAAGGTTTTAAGAAATTCCGTCAAAAAAAACTCCGAACTGAGAAAGCAATCTAATGTGTTGCACTCACATGACTTTCTCTACTCTTGTACTAACTATTCTTACAAACTCTTATTCCTCTATCTTCTTCATGTTAGTTGAGATAAACATTTGCAGAAATTATCTTATTGCTTATTTCCCTGTAGGTGCAAGTGGAATATGGGAATACAGTAGACTTTGAGCGATAGTCAAATCTTTTAAAGCTGGTCCCTATATCAACGCTTTGAAATTCCGTTCTCTTCGCACGACCAAGAGATAAAACATTAATAATGTTCTCCCATATGAGGAAAGTACAAGTATTGCAAAATTCACGCAAGTAAGAAGGAATGTCTCCAAAATTGTTCACGAGTTATGCAAGAGTAATGAAGAGCAAACAGGACTACATGGGCTACAGTCAGAAAATTTAAAGTATACAGTTCATTTGCCATAAAAATATTTTAAACATATGGCATTTTAATCAAAATAGTTAGAGCCATTTTTGAGAAAATCAAAATTTTCGGAACATTTTCCATGTAAATTTAGGGTGGAGGAATTTTCATCAAAACTTTCAGATTGCATCCTTAATAAATATTAACTTATATACCAACTTTGATTTCTAGTCAACTTTTCGTTTTTCAGTTATGCTGTTCACAGACACACACACACACACACACACACACACACACACACACACACACACACACACACACACACACACACACACACACACAGATACACCGTTTTCTGAAAATGCTTTTGTTTTATTCAGGGGGCCTCCAAACATACCTATATTTCCGGTGAAATCTCGACATTGAAGTTTTGGGTAGAATACAATATACCTGCTTCCCGTACCTACTATATTTAGTAGAGAAAGTTAAAAAGCAGGTGACTATACAACAGACATCTACTTCTAGCTGGCAACTTAAAATTGCAACTCCATGTGCTTTGACAGTGTATAACAGCTGTTTATTCTATTTCTGAGTGTAACATAAGGTATATTTTCACTTGGTGTACATATTTTACAAACTGTTTCATGCTTCTACCAGCTTTGTCTCTTGGTCCTTTAAGTAGAACACGCTTGGTATGATTCTCGTGTTAGGTTCCTAGGGTTTCACGTGCAGTTGCCCCAGAACACTTGGAGTAAATTGCTTTTCAGTTTGTGATAAAATATACATTACCAACTTGGATGCATGAGCTCTCCTTTGCCACTTTTCGCTCCCCAACAAGTTTGAGAATCGACCCAGGCGCGCCTGTACTTTCCAGGCACGTATATTCGCGAAGCTCTTCGTTGTCCGCCGCACCTTGAAGAAAAGAGCAACGTGCATAAGAACAAGAACCGAGAAGTGTGAGATGTATCTGTTGCAGCATAGGTCCTCATAGTGCGGCTAGTTCCACGAGAAAATTGTGAATTTCATCCAGAAAAACAGAAGAATAAAGGGACGTATCGTATGGGACAAACGAAATGTTGCACCTGGAAGCAGCGCAGAGGTGTAGCTGCACAGATAAAAAGACGTAAAGTTACGAAGCAATTTCAGTAGGTTATTTACATATATTATGAACGGAAGCTCAATTATTTCGGTTTAGGTATAAATATCTGTTTTTCACCGTAGTCTACCATGACCATCAGAAGACACATGATAGCTTTTGAAGCCAAGGACTTCTAGTGCTTTTCCCCATTACATTAATCAGGTCTTAGAATTAAAGGTAGGCTTAAACAGAAAAACTTGAAGAATATTGTTTGCGAGAATAGACGAATTGTAAAAGTAGATATGTCGACGCTATATTGACATTTGAAGACATAAGGGAACTGAACAGTGGCGGCTGCAATGGAGGACTCTAGGACGGCACCCTCCCAATAAATAAAAATCTGATGTGTTGCACTCACATGACTTTCTCTACTCTACTACTAACCATTCTTACAAACTCTTATACCTATATCTTCACGTAAGTTAAGATAAACATTTGTACAAATAATCTTCTTGCTTATTTCCTTGTAGCTGCAAGGGGAATGTTGGAATACAGTAGGCTTTGTGCGATAGTCAAATATTTTAAAGCTTTGAGGTTCTGTTGTCTTTGCATAGTTAACATATAAAAAAAAGTTGAACAATGATCCATGATCCATTTCACGAAAGTTGTTTTCCGAAACTCACACACATAACAAGGAATATCTCCGAAATGGTTCACCTTACAAGAAAATTTATTCAGACATAAATTGTGTATTTTAGCAATATCTACATTTTTTGTATAGTATGATTTGGTCTATCTCTAACAGTTTACCACTTATGCAAAAGTCGTCCAGTGTAAATACGGCTACAGGGGCTATAGCCAGAAAATTCAAGATATACATTTCATTTGTCATAAAAATACCTCATTTTGATCAAAATCGTTAGAGCAATTTTCAAGAAAATCAAAATTTTGGAAAAATTTTCCATGTAAAGGATAGTTTAGGGTGGGGCTATTTTCTTCAAAATCTTCGTGTCGCATCGTTGAAAGAAATTAAACTTAATTACCAACTTTGGTTTTCAACCGACTTTTCGTTTTTGAGTTATGCTGTCCACAGACTGAGCCACAGACACACACACACGGACCTTTTTCTAAAAATGCTTTTTTTGGATTCAGGTGGCCTCAAAACATATATTTCCGGTAAAATATCGACATTGAATTTTTGGGTGGAATGCAATACTTCCCCTACTTACCAGCAGAGAACGTAAAAATAGGAAAGAAAAGGTAGCATTACATCAAAAGCATTACCTACTTCAAATATCATTGACATCAGATGTCATGCCAAAATACATTTGTATACTTACTCTTTTTATTTACCCATTGTTTCGTGGAAAATGTTTTTACACCGCTAATATGCAGACACGTAATATTATTTACTCTGGATGACTTTTGCAATTAGTAAACCGTCTTACTGTACAAAAAGTGTATATGGTGGAAATATGCCTTGTTATTTGTGTGCGTTTTGGAGAACTTAACACTTATGTTAAATGAAACATCGTTTTACTCATTTTTTATATGTTAACCGTGCAAAGAGAACAAAATTTGAAAGCTTTAAAATGTTCTACTATCGCTCAAAGTCTACTGCATTCGCATATTGCCCTTATACCTACAAGGAAATAACCAATAAGATAATTTCTACAAATGTTTATCTCAACTAACACGAAGAAGATATAGGAATAAGAATGTTTAGTACAAGAGTAGAGAAAGTCATGTGAGTGCAACACATCAGGTTTTTTTTTTTTTTTTTTTTTTTTTTTAATTTTATTTTACCATTAACTGAACAGACGTCAGTTCTTTCATATTCATTATTTCTTCTATATAATCCTGTAATTCTGTCTAATTCTTTATTTCTTGTAAGAAAAGCTACTGTCTTTCTCCTGCGACCTAAGAAAATAAAATTCATCTTGCTATCTGAGAATAGGTCCATATTTCTATTCCTTCAGCTTTCTAATTAAGTAGTAGTATTTTATTGTGTCCACGTTCCGGCAACTCCATTATATACTGGTACCAGTAAAAGATATGCCTACGTGATCAGGATTTCGTATGAAGCGGGCAACTTATCTGCGATTCGCGAAACTATTAATTTATTGACAACTTAATATTGTCTGTGAAACTTAACTTTATCTGCTAGTGTAATCAACGTAGTATGCTGGTTATTTTTTTTTTTATTATTTTTTTTTTAAGAAAACAAATGTCCAGTGACGCTTTTAGACTGCTCCTCTTACCTGTATTAATATTTATTTTGATTTATTATATGAATCTTCAATACTTTTACTAGCTTTTTGGATTACACGTTAAATAATAATACTTCAAATAGGAATCGCTGGAATATTAACTAAGCTCTGCGTATGAAAGCAATCTTCCTAATATGCTGTTTGTCATGACAGAACTGCTAATGAGTTTAGGGATGTAGAACAACTCGACGGAATTAGGGTTAGGTGGAAAGAATGGTTCAGAGAATTTAGCTATACACACGTAAATGTCATAGAGTCACGTCATGCACACCGTAAATGAGGGGCTTCTCTGAACTAGGGGAGCATAAGCGGCATGACGAAGTAGCACTCTGGTTTTCAGCAATGAAAGTGGTAATGGTGGTCCACAGCATTTAGAAATATCGTGGAAAAGGCAGTGGACATGCAAGCGCCAAGGGCTTTGTTATCTGGCAGATTAAATGAAACATCCGAGATAATTGTGCATTGCCACTGTTAGCAAAGCTTTAGCTTTGCCTTTCTTTTGCAAAGCTTTGTACATTGACAGTTGTGATCATTGTTTAACAGCGCTATGAACTTGGTTATTGTGTTTGTAGATTCTGTCTTACGTGGTATTTCCCACAATATATTATGCCGCAACTGTTTAGGGAAATGAGTATCTTCAAATAGCATCTGTTGAGAACTTAATTGTATCCAAATTAATGTTAGCAGTGCATTTGGGCATTGTTCTGAACCGAGCTCTATCTCGCTCATCGCGGAAGAAAACCTGGAACACATGTTCTTGATCCATAGTGCTGTAGTCAAGTAAACTACTTTTGCCCAATATTTGATCACTAATTCCAGGAGAATTGCATTTTTACTTTCTCTACTATGTATAGCAAAAAGAGGAAGTATTGTACTCCACCCAAAAAAATCGATGTCGAGATTACACCGGAAATGTTTTGGGGTCCCCTGAATAAAAAAAAAAAAAAAAGAATTTTTAGAAAAAGGTCCGTGTGTGTGTCAGTCTGTGGACAGCATAACTCGGTTAAAAACCAAAGTTGGTATTTAAGTTTAATGTCTTTCAAGATTGCGACACGAAGATTTTGAAGAAAATTGCTCTATCCTAAACTACCCTTCACTACGAAAAACTTTTGAAAATTTTGATTTTCTTGAAAATGGCTCTAATAATTTTGATTAAAATGCCATATGTTTGAAATATTTTTATGACAAATTAAATTTATATCTTGAATTTTCTGGCTATAGGCCCTGACGAGGCACCCCCGGGAGGAAGGATGAGACGAATGGATCCTAAGGGCGGCCGGAACGTTGCCACGAGAGAGCAGGTGGCAGGAACCATTGCCATTTTCTCAGTTAGAAGTACCCCTGTGGAGGCTGGCTTAGCTACCCTCCCCGTTCGGGCTTACGCCATCCCATGGGGGCGCGCAAACCAGTGGCTCGCCTTCCAGTCCGGGGGAAGATATTTCCAGAGCGCATTTACTACCCCTATCTTGCTGCTGATGCCACGCTCACCGACGCTTCCAACTCTGGAAGAAACCTAACGGAATGAAGAATGATTTATGTAACGAAATGGAGGGCAGAAAATTCGGAGGATGGGGAAATTCTTCCCAACATTCACCTGGCTGCAAAGTCAAAATATAATAATTGTAAACACCAGATACTCATCGTCATCATCAACGGCGCCCTTACCCTGAGACCCCTTTTAATTCGGTACCTCCTGATAGGCTCGTGGAATTCGGTTCATGCATATGTTATGCATTACATCTTTCATTGATTATTCTTTGTTCTGAATTGACGTGTAAATCAGGCTTAGGCTTAATCTACAGCTTGTTTGCGCGACATGCTTGAAGTTAACTGTGTGACATGGTTTTAGCTTCAGAGTGACAGTTACAGAAATAAATACTCCTTAAGCCCCGTCGCAGTATCCCTCCTGTCTGTCTAAATATAACTGAAACAAAAGTACGCTTGTAAACCGGAACCCTCCATTGTCTTCTTCGCACCATATTTAGATCACGTATGGAATGTTGTTGGGTTGTTCCTCGAAGACAAGACAGCAAGCTCTCCAGGAGAGCGTCAAAATCAGGCGAGCGAACTTCAAAATAATAGTCATATTGCTATTTACTATACAAGAATATAAAAAACAACACGGGCTGATACAGAATTAAAATTTTACTGTTATGTGGTAGTGAATTCTCGGTATTAAGACAAAAAGATTTTAGTAAAGTTCAAGCTACTGAAATTGTTAGGACATACAAGAAAAGATAAAATAAGGAACCAGGATAAGGAAAAAGTTGAACATATTTAAAATACATGATAAAATCGAAGAACATAGAGGAAATTGGGAGCACACCTACACAGATGAAATACTCAAGAATACCAAGAAACATTTTAAATTATGAACCTGTTGGTCGAAGAGACCCTGGAAGACCAAGACAAAGATGGATGGATTGAGGCTGGAACAGACTCGAATTATCTAATCCTTGCTGAACAGAAGAGAAGACAGAAATAGAACGCAAATGTATGTGTATACTAAAAGTTACTAAATGTTTTTATGTGTTCTGATATGGCTAGTATTTCTAAAGCTGTATATACAATTTTATATCAATATGCTGTTTGGTTTCGCGTTCATAAGCGGAGAAAACAGATCACACGAAAAAAAAAAAAAAATAATCCAACGTGTGTTCACATTCACATGACTTTCTCTATCCACTATCGTTTATTTTCTACAAAATACTCTCATGAAAGTTTATTGTTCTATTTACTTTGTGTAATCGATTTCAGCATTTGCAGAAATCGTTTCGTTACGTATTTCGTTGTAGATACAAGGACAGCAGAAATCGAATCGATTTCCATATGTAAAAGCACGTCGCTAGAAGTCGGCCTTAAAACTCCAGTACTTCCATAGCGAGAAACATTTGAATAACGGCAACGTTAAAAATTACGAATTATTCAAAAATGGAAACCAATAATGGTGGATATCTCGCATATGGATGATGTCACAAAAGAATAATTTATTTGAAATAAATTGTGTATTTTGAAGAGCTCTTCATTTTCTGTGTAGGAAGTTTTTGCTTATCTCTTAGCAGTTACCAATTATGCAAAGTTCTTTCGGAATGGAGAGGACTTTCACAGGACATTCCTAGAAAATTCAAGATTGTGTGTGCTATATAGATATCTTAAATATACCTAACTAACCCCTCGGCGCAACAGCCCTATCCGGACAAAGGCCTACCGCCCAACCGCTGCGTCCCCCATCTCTGCCCACTACAGATGTCATGAGTAGGGTGCAGTACTGGAAGGTGGTGTGTGGTCAGCGCTGATCCGGCCGGTTATGCGGTCTTCACGACCTGGGATCGCTAGTTCTTTATTCAAGTAGCTCTTCAATTGGTCTCTCAGAGGCTTAATGAGGCTGAGTGTATCCCGCACCAGACCTCTCAGCGGGGAAAAACCCCATGCCGATACCGGGGATAAAACCCGGGTCCTCCGCGCCAAAGGCAGTCGCGCTACCACTGCGCCTCGGCCTAAATAGATATGATATTTTAATCAAAGTCGGTAGGGCAATTTCTGAAGAAATAAAGATTATCAACATCATTTCTATGCAAAGGTAGTGGGAGATTTTTTGAAAATATTCGTTTAAGGTCTGTAGAGGATATGAACTTAAATACCAAGTTGACTCCTAGTTTTATTGCTATGTTGTTCGTAAATAGTCACACACATGGACTTATTCTAAAAGTGACGTTTTTTCATTTTTTTTTTTATTTTTTTTTATTACAGGACCTTGAAACAAGGGTTTCTGGCGAAATCCCGATATTGGATTTGCATGGAACATGGTATTTCCTCTACTTAATATAAGTACGTAGTAGAGAAAGCTAAAGAAATAAATACATTAATAAAAAATCTGGTATCTTGCACTCACATGACTTTCTCTACTCTTGCACTAACCATTCTTACAACTCCTATTCCTCTCTATCTTCTTCGCGTTAGAGATAAACATTTGCAGAAATTGCTTATTTCCTTGTAGGTGCAAGTGGAATATTATAATACAGTAGGCTTTGAGCGATAGTAAACTCTTTTAAAGCTTTGAGATTCCGTTTTCTTTGCACGGCTAAGATATAAAAAAGTGAATCACGATTTTCCATTTGACGAAAGTTCCAAAACTCACACAAATAGCAAGAAATATCTCGAAATGGTTCACTACACAAAAAAGTAAAGAAAAAATACATTGCAATATATATTGTGTTTTAAGAGACCTACATTTTTTGTATAGTAAGATTTGGTGTATCTCTTACGGTTTGCCAGTTATACAGAAGTCGGCAAGAGTAAACGGGACTATGTGGGCTATAGCCAGAAAATTCAAAATATACATTTCATTTGCCATAAAAATATCTTAGCTTTTTAATCAAAATCGTTAGAGCCATTTTCGAGAAAATAAAAATGTTCGAAAAATTTTCCATGTAAAGGGTAGTTTGGGATGGAGGAATTTTCTTTAAAATCTTCGTGTCGCATCCTTAAAATACGTTAAACACACACAAGCTTTTCCTAAAAAGGAAAATTTTTGATTCAGTTGGCCTGAAAACATATTTCCGGTGAAATCTATACCAAAATTTTGGGTGGAATACAATACTTGTTATACTTACTATACATAGAGAAAGTAAAAATAAAAACAAAATTATGTTAAAAATCCAAGTTCACGGTTATTTTATATGTTCTGTATTCTAAAGCCGAATTACTGGAAAGGAATGTCAGGAAATTATTTTGCTCAAACTGCTAAAAATTAAACGATATCTGTAAATTACATAATACGTTTGAAGAAATTAACTAAGGTATGAGTACGATCTCATATATAATAAAAGGCATAAACTCATTATAAACAAGGCAGTAAGATTGCGTCAACAACAGCAGAAGTAACAAGAAGAAGAAAATCTGCAGACGCTGTGAGTTTCACATGATCATGTATTCATGACATTAATTGGGTTAATTTAGGCCAATCGGTTGTTGCTTTAAATATGTAAATAGCAGTGGCGTATATTGTGGTCCATCAAAGCTATCACCGAAGCCCATATCTAAAGTAAACTAGAAATTAATAGATGAGTAATATCAGTAATAATTGCAATACTAGTCAGCTTCCCTCATGAAGAATTAGCGCGTTGGGTGGAACATGTCTCGTTCCCTGACATTGTACAGAGGGGAGAATAGGCTTCGGATGCTTGCTGCCGCAGCCTTCACTACGATACGAGCAATAAGAAATAAGCATGCCAAGGCTTCGGAATCCCGTGTCGCTGTAGCCACCCTAGGGGCTCCGAAATGCGCCCTGTGAATCCTACTGACTTGGAGCTAGCAAGAACGCTGTCATTAATATTGTGCTGTTATTACGGTCCTCAACAGCTGTATTAGTATTATTTATTTCATAGTGTACAGTTGCTAAAACTAATTATTCGAAATGGATTAGCAAATATGTAATGCAATAATTAGTAAAACGACCACACTCGTAGTTGAAATACGGGGATAAGTTAGTATAGTAAAACAGGGAAGGCCTACTGCAGCTCTTCCACGCTTGCAGTATGAGCAGAAGGAAAAAAATAATCCTTAGAAAAATAGTTTAATATAAAGTGTTAAGTAGGTATGGTTGACCGGTTCATGCGAATTAAATTAACTATTGCTGTCCATGCTTGTTATTTACAACTGAAAACACGTCCTGAAATACGATGGGTTTTGCAATTTTAGTGTATTTAATTACAGCTTTGGATAAACGTAAGAGATCAACAATTAGAAGCATAGGATTTGAAGAAATATGGTCAGAAACTACGAGCGTTGCTAATGAAGAGGACGAAGAAAGGCTTAGACAGAAACATTTGAAATTTCTGGTCTTACTATATTCTATACCTTTTGCGAGTTACGATAAAAGTTTTTCAATAAATGTATTATGTGAACCAAGAGAACAATGTTTCCTATTTCGGTATAGTGTCTTTGAAAAACGCACTGAAAGTGTTATATTCACTTCAGATATTGTCTAACAATTCCGTTCAAACCATTGCAAATTATATGAAATCAAATGGACTTGAAGTTGTGCACAGTGAAGTTTATAAAATATGTGAACTGATTTTAATATTCCCTTCCACTACTGCAAGTGCAGCAAGGGCAACACAAGGATAAATTGTTCTTGGCTCTTCTATCGTTGGGAAAAATACATATTTGTTTCACTGAGAAGACACTACGAGAAATTGCTTGTTGATAGTGTGTCAATGCAATTTACCGGTAAAGAAAGACGGTTGGAATGCTTGTACGTATAAACAGGTATTGTAAAATTGTTCATTTTACTTTTATAATTTTTGTTTAGCATGTTTCAAGAAAAAATTATTTTAATGCATTGTGCATGAAGTTAACATTTAATCAACACCCCTTATTGTCCGGATCTGATGGGCCTAGCTTTCTTTTCTTTTCCTTTTTTTTTTTTTTTTTTTTTTTTTTTTTTTTTTTTTTGCCTTTAACGCCCACTTTTACTACACATGGCACCTCAGGCGGTGACACTGATGATATGTGGAATGAGACGACAGGGGAAACCGGAGAACCCGGAGAAAACCCGCCCCTGCTCCATTTTGTCCACCACAAATCCTGCATACTGTCACCTGGGATCGAACCTGGGTCGCTTTGGTGAGAGGCGAATGGTCTAACCACTCGGCCACGGCGCGGTGGCGGTAGACCTAGGAATGGTACAAGTCACAATCCCAGCATACGCCACTGGTAACTCGTGTAGCTGTTTATGAAACTTCTACGTACTACGATACTCTTTAGGAAACTGAATTCAGTCGTCATTTACAAAAATATTATAAAAATATTCTACCACATTCGTCAGAAAATGTCCGCTTGACCGCAATCATGAAGCAGCGAATATTTTTTGTACTAAGTCGGAAGTAGCTTGCGAGGTCCCGATAGCGCTGCGATTAATCAATACCCAACTCTTCCATATTAATTTTGTACTGTTAAAACGATCATAGAAAAGTTTCCATTTGGAGAATCTTATAGTGATCTCTAGATCAACAAAACTTTCAAGAGCTATAGTAGACACAAAATTTAATGGCGGCTGACAAATACATTTTGTGGGCACAAATGATATTTATGTCCGACTTTACAGCGTGATTTCACAGCATGTTTAACTACAACACCAAAAAGAGTGGCAAGCCTCTGATTGGACGTAGTGTTGTGCCACCCGCCATTAAATTTGCGTCAGCCATAGTTTCATGTGTATGGAAAACGTTTCTTTAATACAGAATAGGCTGCTGGGCGTCTATGGAGACAGTTTTCATTATCGTTATCAGCTGCATTTCCTCCTGCAGGAGATACAAACCTGAAAACCAAAACAAGGTACAAATTATATTAAACATTGGTAATCCTATGAAATGTAGATAGCTATTATTATTGTTTTTATTATTATTATTATTATTATTATTATTATTATTATTATTATTATTATTATTATTATTATTATTATTATTATTATTATTATTATTATTATTATTATTATTATTATTATTATTATTATTATTATTATTATTATTATTATTATTATTATTATTATTATTATTATTATTATTATTATTATTATTATTATTATTATTATTATTATTATTATTATTATTATTATTATTATTATTATTATTATTATTATTATTATTATTATTATTATTATTATTATTATTATTATTATTATTATTATTATTATTATTATTATTATAACACAGTTTGAATAAATAATACTTAAAATATATTTTCGAAAATCTAATTTGGTGTTGGTGTTGGAATTGGAAATGCTATTCTTATTAAGGCGGAAAAGTGTTTACATCCGAGAACAACTAGATATTCAAGAATTAAATTCAATAATTAAAATATAGAAAGAGCTCGAAAGAACACCTAGACCGAATGCCAAAACACATAAATCAAAAACAGAATGAACTACAAAACTTAAAGGAGAAACTAGCAACATGGGCGTCGGCAAACTTTTTTTCAGGGGGTGCAATCAAACAATATTAATTCGTTATTCTATTGTCAAAAGTTATAGTACTCGTACTTGTTGCGGACAACCGTATTAATTTGTGCTGAATGAAGATTGTGCTTTTCATGAAAATTAAAACCATAGTCTAATAATCAGTCATTGACTGCGCATTAAATTAATTAATTTCCAAAGGGGTGGCACGTATGACTTCTGAATATAAGGAAAACACGAAGAAAGTATTGTCAGTGTGTCATCCCAACTGAGAATCGAGCTCAGGACTTCTGGAATGTGAAGCAGACGTAAAACTTCTAACGAAAATGTTATGAGTAAATACTTTTCGGGTTTTATTCCTTACCGACTGAGCTCAAAATTGCGAGTAAGAATATACAGTTCATATGTCACTCAAATAAGCAGTTTGGACATCCCTGTTTGCTGAAACAATCCATAATAAGGAACAGCAGGTCGTGCCGAGAAATTAGCAAGCAGTTGTGTTTACGAAACGGTCGACCAAGGCAATCCACTGCACGTGTATCGGGTTACCGACCTTTCTTTACACAACATGGCTACCGATTTGCAAAATACTTTCACAGCGTCGGATGTTGGGCAGCCAGGTGGGGACGCACGAGCTGATATCGGCGATATCGACTGTAATATGGGATCGATGTCCTTTCATATCCTGTTCTTGACAAGGGCGCGGTACAGAGCGCTGTAATAGCAGGGATGACGTACACACTGATCTCTTATTAATCGCGACTTCCAGTATCCATAATACACCAAGGTTCAAGTGCAAAATTATTTATTCCAGAAACCGCTTTAGGGGGCGGAAATAATACTCTAAAGGAAATTTCGAATTAATGATTCTAAAGGTAATCACATCCTTAACTTTCAGACGTATCTTTTGGGACTGAAGTAATATTTTAAAAGGCGCGCATTATAAAACATAGTCAATTTCGTTATGGATTTCAACCGATTGTGAAATGTGTGGACGAAACATTCACATTTTATGCACCTATGAAGACTCCGTGCGTGTAGCCTTTCGACTAAACATAATTAGTATTTTACCTATGTCAAATTCGTAAATGTATTAGTTCGCCTGATTATAGTTTACAAATTATTCTGTCTATGCTACTTCAATTTTCTTCTCATTACCAACATTTTTTCGGTGTTACTTTAGTCCCTTATACATAAAAATGTAACTTTCTGTAGAGTACTGAGTTGATTTGCAAAGCAGCGCAAACAATTCAACACAATAGCGCTGATTTGGTAGCACTGTTATAGTCTTTACATTTAACTAACCTACGCACACTGTACACAACAGAGATGGATGCTGCGTTCGCATTGTACACAGAGCGCAAATAGTAATAGACATTGCAGGGGCATTTATAGGGTCTGTCTTCTGATATCGGTCTCCGCCAGTATGAAAGGGGACGCATTACCTCCCCTCCTTCCAGTTGAGGGAGGTGGCTATACCTATTCGTAATTAGCCAATGAGTTGACAACACCAGCATAGGTATGCTCTATTCGTTCTATACAGAACATGAGCCGTGATACGGTGACAGTATCAGCCAAGAAAATGAAAACATGACGTAATAAGGTACACTACAAACGGTAAGGAATGAGGTAAGGCAGTGCTTATTTATTTCCGTGCTGTGCGTACTGATCGCCCTCACAGCAGGTGGAACAGTGACAAGTGGGCTGATCAGTGCTAATGTGCGTCTTTGCTTCACGCTTTTCACAAACTGTATTATCCTGAGTAGTAACTCCCAACAGCGAGTATAACTCAAGTGGTAAACATATCGCAGAATTTAGCTCGGTGGGTTGCACAATTCTGTATCTTGTCTCTGTCTTCTGTAATTATAATTAATTTCATGAATCCTAATAAAAGTACAATTTCAGCATTCGCGAGAAACATCTGTCTGCAAAGCTACATAGCTCAATCACAATATTATGGTTGCAAAGTGATTGGAGTCACGAAAGACTAATAATCCTCATGTGATCTTTTCTAAACAACGAGTAAGGTTGCAGAGTTGAATCAGTTTTGAAACAACTGATGCTCCAAGTCACAGACGTAACTCTTCATCTTTCAGATTTAATTCAAATCCTTGCTTTTCCTACTACATAGGTTGGTTTTGCTGTCCACTCTGACCCTGTCGATGGGTTCCTAAACCCCACTCACTCACTCACTCACTCACTCACTCACTCACTCACTCACTCACTCACTCACTCACTCACTCACTCACTCACTCACTCACTCACTCACTCACTCACTCACTCACTCACTCACTCACTCACTCACTCACTCACTCACTCACTCACTCACTCACTCACTCACTCACTCACTCACTCACTCACTCAATTATTGCAATAGCATTACAGGATATGCTCACAAAGGAATATGAGAAAAGAATTTGGATTTTTATGCAAAACCTATCGTTTATAAGTAAATAAGCACTTACTTTGTTTAATGTGCCAAAGTTCTAACAAATTCAGAGAATAACACTAAAAGAATTGATATCTTGTGTATATGAAACATGGTTAACAAACTAATATGCAAATTGCTAGCCATCTATCCTCTTCTTTACAGACACGATAAGTTTAATCTTAAAATCTGTTAAAAAAACAACGTGGAGAATTTTAAAATTCCATTTAATTATCACATGATTTTTTCCTCAGAAACTTACAATTGTAGACATTTGAAAATGTATATATGACTAAATTATCTGTAATTTGTATATGTTATAATAGTAAATTTATGTAACGTGTTACATAAATACAAACATTATGGTTTCATTTGAAATGCTCACAAGTTACTTAAAGATCAGGTGGGAAATGTTTCAAATTTGTTCGTTATGGGTTTACTAACACAGTTTTCAAGAAAGTGAATAAACAAAAGCATGCAGAACAAAGTACTCCCATTTGCAGACTGGTATTATATCGAACAGTGAGCATACCAAGGGAGGTTAGACATTGGGTTCTGTGTTGACATACCATTCTCCAGTTCTTTGCTTACTTCATCATAGGAAGTGTTGCTACAATGCTTATAATTTATCGCGTTTTGTAATTAGACTTTCTACTGTTGTAATGTACCATATGTCTCTTTGGTTTTCAGGTAAGGCAGTAAGAGACAAACCTCTCATAGTTGATAAAAGTGATGTAACGCATTCATAAGGTAAGACACATTGTCCAGCAGCTAATGCTTATACTTTTGAACTTGCCTCCGTAAGTTATCGAACGTTAATTGTGGTAAGCAGTTTTTTTCGGGGGCAAAGATAACTTGTATGTCCAATTTTGTGTACTCAGGAATCATTTGAACACTAATTCATCATCTTCACTTTTCATGGTTATCTACTGTACAAACTATGCCCAACACAAAATTTAATGGCAGGTGTCTCAACGCAACTCTAATCAGACATGCCACGCCCTGTGGTGTTGTATAGTTAAACACGCTGTGAAATCACGCTGTAAAGCCGATCATATATCATTTGCTCCCACAAAATGTATTTACCCAACAAGAGAGAATAGTCCGCCATCAGCCGTCATTAAACTTTGCGTCTGCCTAGGAATGTTACATTAGACATTAAAAGGACGTTCTCCCTTAAAATCTAAATGGAATATGTTAGTTGTTACATTATTTGCATTGCTATTTGAGAGCCATGTTAAAATAATGTTTGCACTAAGTGTGCTGTAAATTATAATTTTAATTTTTTCTATTATTATTACCCCATTTTGCTTAGGCGCAGCCGTAGTCGTAGTATGTAGATTCCTCTGTCTTTAGAGCGATATTCTCGGAGCAGTAACTGTAAGATTTGATTTTAAATAACATATTGAAATTTCAAAATAACTTATGTTTATAATACTGATTGACAAATTATCTCTTGATACTCTTCCTTTGGCACATCTTTGACCAGTTTTTTCTTCTTCGTCACTATTTTTTTCCAGAATCTCCTTAATTTTTTACAATCGCTGTCTGTTACGAACATTAACATACTTCGTTAACAAAATTTATTTTCATGCTTAACTTCATAATTTATTTCAATACTGTTTATAACTCTTTTCCTTATCATACTTCATACCTACTTAATTAATATAATATTGCATTAATTCATCGCAATATATATTTTTCTTTCATTCTTTTGAATATACCTACAACATTTTGTAAAACTCTCTGAGGGCTTATACAAAATATCTGTCTGAAAATAGCAAGGGAGACGTCTCTTCTGCTTTTCCTGTTTACCCTCCCCTTATGTAGGACATACAGCCCTAGAACTTACAAGCCTGTGCCTAGGGTCAGACGCCTGTAGGGGAGCACAGGAACCTATGGACCAGACAGAGTGAAGACCTGGAAGCGGGTGGTCAGTCAAGCACCAGGTATGATAGTGAGGAAGAGGATATGAAATGCGAATTCGATGATTGGAAAGATGACAGTGGAGTAATTGGTGGATGAGTGGCGGGGGAAACCGTAAAAGCCGAGAAAACCTGACACCGCTCGTCCACCACGAATATCACATGCAGATCCCTGGGCTCGAACCCGGGCCGCCTAGGTGGTAGGCCAACGCTAAGACGTTTTATGGAATAAAATTAAAATTGTTTAATATCTGTGTATAACTTATTTAAAGTCATTCTCCACGTCTTAAGTTATTTTTCTGCTTCTTCTACAAGGGATTTCAACACAAACGATGATGTCTATAATTTTGGTTGAAAGGTTATTTTCGCAAACCCTTGCCGGGATACTTATAAAAGGAAAATAATGGAAGTTCAGTCGGCACACATCAGATTCGTGCAGCCATAACCTCAAAGGCATGAGATCTCCAAAATGTATAATTTATAATTTCACTATAATTTTTAATTATAGTGGCAGTCCTGGTCACTTACATTATGAATGCAACGTATAGATAGAATGATTCTTCAAGGTGGCCCCAGAATTATTATTCTCTAATTGATATAATGGAAAATATATCGTTTAACAAATGACTGTCAATGCTTTCATATGTGGCAATGCCGATGCCATTTTATCTTGTATCAATGGTACTGTATTCAGTGTTGGGACAACAACTCTTATCATTTGTAATTTGTTTCAAAGTATTGCAGTTTAAAATTTATTGTAGTCGCGATTTGACTTTACTGTTCAAACAAGAATAATAAATAAACTACTGTGTTCGGTGAGAAAATAATGGAAGATTGTAGGACATCAGAAAACACGGTATTTAAAAACACTTAATATAGTAGACGATAAGGACGAAACATGTGAGAAAACTGCATGGATAATTAATCGCCTGAAAATTGAATCACAAAATTGAAAAACACACTTTACAAGTTTGTTCTGTGAAATCAGATTGCAGTAGTCAACAGCGAGTTTGCATCTACTTTGCGATTCATCAGATACTGTGTGGATTTTACCTATGGAAATACGTTATCGCGTAAAACGTTTATGTAACATAGATTTTGTATGATTTTAACTAATGTTTTCTGTAGTTCTTGTGTATTTTTGCAGTGAAATACGTATACAAAATAAAACCAGTATCCATTAGAAACATCTACGAGTACACGGGACATAGACCAACACTAAAATTCACTATTTACTTGATTTCTTCTAGGAAATGTGTAATGAAAAGAGTAAAGTGTTTCACCAACACTCCCATTTTACAGAGCATTGTTGTCAAGCTACTGTACAGGTTTTCTAATTAGAAAGGTTGCTGATTTGCTACACAGAAAAACATATTTCACCCTAACGTACCAAACCAAATAATATTCAACATTCCAAATACCTTCTGAATAAAATTTTCAATAATTTTACTAGTTCCATCTTCACACATGCATTACCAGAAAAACATTAGTAGGTCCGGAGTGTACAGAACGGGTGGCTCAGGCGGTAACACTTGGGACTCGCATTCGGAGGACTTGGATTCAGTTCCCAGTGACCAACCAATCTGTCCAAACGTTTTTTTGTGGTCACTAGGCGAACGCTGGGTTGGTTGCTTTCCTTTCCGCTGTTTCCCGTTCTTCCATTTCATTGCACCATCATGTAATCAGGTCTTTCCAGGATCGGAAGTGTCGCCAAAGGACCGGTATGGGGCTGATACGTGGTGGAGTTTGCTTTCCGTAACTGCCGTTCTTGGCGTAGGGACGGCCAAGCACCTGTTAGGGAGCCCATGTTAGCTCGTATCTCCACTGAGTACTCCCAAATCCTCTCTCCCTGCATCCCGGGGTCTGATATTGGCCTAACTGGCTCAGTGTGGAATCCCCTCCGGATGTACTGCCTTGCCTTTCTCTACCTGCCTAGGTCCTGAAAGTTATATCACTAGACATCAGATTTGTATGCAAATGCACATTTAGACTGTTTTTACTTTTGATATGGAATAAAGTTTTACATGTTTTGTGCTTTGTGGTGGTATGTGACGTCTTATAGTACATATAATTGCATATTTCCGATGTTGCTGCATACTTCATCATCAGACATTTTACAAACATTGTAGTTATAAACTTTCGTCATGTAACATTAAAAATACAAAATAAAAATACACACAGTTTCTTAGTAATCAGTTCAGTCATTCTTAAATCAAACGTGTAAAGTTATTAGAAATGAAATCTCTGGCTTCGGAGAAGGTAACTATACTTGCAAACAAGTTATTTTATCCACAAATGAAAATTACGCAAAGTGTTTTGTTTACAGCTGCATTGCATGTATAAATTAGTCGCCATTTACGTAAGAACCAGAAGATCATTATCATGTTTCAAAGTTTATCATGAAACTTGAAGAATTTGACGATATTATAGTCTATTTAAAGGAATATGTTATAAATAATCGATGTCCTACAGTCAATACTTTGAATTCTTTGAACAATATTATCGACTGTAATTCTACTTTCCCTCTCTTCGTATTCTTTACTTCATTGATGAGAACTCGAGTGAGGACGGCAAATGGGAGTCCAGATCAGCAATGTTCATTCCCGTAAAATACGTTAGCAATGTCTTCTCGTTCATGACATCTTGATTATAGAAACACTTATGCCGGGAGCAGCTAAACCTGGTTAAATGGACCGGCGACGGACTTCCATGAGAAAGGCCCACAAAAGATTATCCCACGCGAGATGAGTGTTTAAATGACAAGGGAAACTATGTGCACAATGGCTTGAGGGGGACACAACGTTGACCAATTTAAAGTTATTGCTGTTAAATGTTGTGAAAATGCATGCATTGTGCATTCAAATTATATATATCATAGTCTACAAACGATCTAAATAGTACACCAAAACAGTACAGTGTTCGAAAAGGGTCTAGAACGTACGAAAATTCAAAACTATGAGTTTTATGTTTGCAGTAACTATGAGCTTCTCTTCTTACAGTATCTTTAAGCAATTTTATGGACAAACTTAATCCCAATTAATAAGTCAAACCGTCTTTTGTACTTTAGAGCAACTGTATCCCGAATCCATCTCGTAATCTTCGATATTGTGTGAGTAAATAATACTAGTATGACTTCTGCTAATACTTTTAAACCATAAATGGCATCTTTTAAACCTTAGTTCATATGTGCGTATGTTAGCTTTTCACTCAAGAATGACCACACCATATTTGGTAGATAGCACGTCATATATCTCACCTGCAGAACAAAGAGTTTCGAGAACGCTCCGGAAGTTTCGATTGCCGGCTTGTTTGTGGAAGCATAGAGAAAATGGTGAATTTCTAGAAAAATCCATGCTATGCCATCCTTCTTATAAAGGCTTGCGGTACGGCGAGAGAGACAGTTTTACGAGATAAAAGGGAAGACTAGTAGTTGTATACGATGGAATCCAGAGTATTGAACAAGACAGCTGTTAGCATTACATGTGTGCGTGCGCGCGTATGTGTACAGTCGTCATCGTGAGAGAACTATGTGTGCCGACAGACATTTTGGGACATTAAACGTCACGTCGGAGTTGTAGTGAAAAACAGCTTTAATGAGTGTAATCGTCGAAGCTGTTAGTTTGTTAGAGAGAACTGAAAGACAGAAAAGTGTGTGTCAAGTTTACGAGAAGACAGAACAGCTGTGAGTTGCAAGGTCACGACGAATTGTAGATTGCATTAACGAATGTGAAAGAGAACCGTGTTTTGTGCTTCCGTTTTAGAAATAAAATAAATGGACAGAAAAAGTAATTGGACTTCGTTGTCATTTAATATATATATATGCAATCAAGGGGAGAATGTGCCTATTAGTTTCTTATGTTACGTAGCGAAGGTATGTGTCTGGTTTCCCAACCAGGTAAATCAGAGTTCCAGGAGGGGATTGTAATTAACTGTAAACCGTAAACAAATGACAAGCTCTCTGATCCTTCAATCCGTTCTTCTCATTTGTGAACTAATACTTTGCACAGCATTGCAAGCATAAGGAAGGTGTAGAAGTGTTTATATTTTTAAGTCTTTAATTATATTTGAATTTTGATTATTATTTCATGAAGATATAACTTTGTATTACCGGCTTACACATCACATGCTCAGAGAAGAGAGAGAGAGAGAGAGAGAGAACGCCGCTGATTGCGATGAAGAGGCAGTATTACCAACCAAAAAAATGAGTCTCGCTATAGGTCAAACAAAATTCCGCTACATTCCACTACAAGAATATAAACCTAATTATTTTTAAAAATTATAACATACCTCTCCATAAGGAGAGCTAGAAGGGTAAGACGACGGTTAAATAGTATTAGTGATGGTGATAATGATGATGATGATGATGATGAGTAACGCTTATTAAGGGGCATAATAAAAATATAAGGATAAATTAATTATTGCTGCAAACCACTGAAGGGTATCCGCAGGCTATCTACAGTACTTTTAAGTTATTGCTGTTGGACGACTTTGTCACTGTAGCACTGCTTGAGAAATTTAAACATGGTTATTATTATTATTATTATTATTATTATTATTATTATTATTATTATTATTATTATTATTATTATATTAATTCCACCTGGAAATGTGTTTTTGACCATGCCATTGGCTTAAGACAGTAACTGTTGAAACATCATGTGACATTTTTTTTATCCCAAACTTGCTTCTAGCAAGTTCTGGTAAAAAGAGTAGCGTGGGAGCTTCGCCGTAAGTATTTCCAGTCATGCAAAACTCCATTCATTAGGAATAATTAGTAGTCAAAGATTAAAGGGTATGCGTGTCCTTCAAGGGTGCGTCTGTATCCATGAGGGTAAGTACTGAGACAGAAATGCTTTGAAGTTTTCTAATTTAGCAAATGTAAATATACCGTATGTTAATGTGCTTTGTAGGAGTTTTTTTAAGAGAGAGCCAAAGCTTTGGTCATCTCCAATGATCTATTGCTTCCCTCTAATAAAAACTGCTAACGACCTATTGAATTGCTAAGTCGTCTCCCCATTTTGCTTTCACCTTCATTACTGTTGAGCAATTGTTCCAAAGGTTAAAAGCCACCAGTATGACCTTAGACCTTAAAGGCAGCAAATAAATGAAAAAAGTTGTATCTTATATGTTGTTTGTACGTACGAGATTAAAATAAAATGCTTTGTTGCCGAGGACTTCGTGTATTTGTTTCTTTTGCAGTATTGAAACAGTTCTGGCTAAACAGAGTAAAATCTGTAAGTCAATCCTCAAAAAAGACCTAAAGCATTCAAACATTTCACGGAAACAGGTTTCCCAGTTTGCTTGGGTAATATCTGAAACACTAATCATAGAAAAAACGTTACTCCAAAATTCACTAAGTTTTTGTTTATATATAAAGCAAAGCATGACAAGTTCTAGTATATTCTCCTTTTAAGGGCTACAGCAGATCCACGGAAGTGTACTCCGAAGGTGTAAACACAGTGGTCCCATCTCCTTACCGGCAGTACCTACTTACCAGCACACATACATACACTCGGGTTAGGTGGCTTCACACCTTGGGAGTACTTTTCGCCAGGCCTAAACAGCAGAAATCACTCAGGACAGAAATTCTGCTTGTATGTCTTGTCTGATGTGTTAGAGCCCTTAGAGATCTTTCATTATTTCCGAGTTGCAATGTCGCGTATTTTAAATACCATCTTTGGTTTTTAAGCGACTTTTCGTTTTTGAGTTATGCTGCCCCCAGACAGACACACTGACACACACACGGACCTTTTTCTAAAAAAAATTTTTTTATTCAGTGGGTCTCAAAACATATGTTTCCGATGAAATCTCTGCATCGAATTTTTGGGTGGAAAATAATTCTTCCTTCTACTTACCAGTAGAGAAAGTTAAAAAGGTTAAAAGTGATATCAGATAAAACTAATGGGCACTTTTCCGAAAATATCACCCCTATCCTATCCGTATACCGCAATTCAGTTTGGCAGTGACTCATTTTTAATATTTTCTAACTGAAGATAGTTCAAACCGATGAGTGTGGTGTTTTATTTAGATAACTTTATTGCATTAAGATTGCATACATTACAGTTTTGTTAACGGTGAAAAACAAGTTGACCTGAAACATGTGTAGAGGCTGTCTTCCAGCGAAAATCGTCTGTTAGACAACTAGAAGATAATTGTCTCTCGCCCGATTTAATCTTGTTTCGCCTCTAGAACGAAGCCTTCTGAGTAATGTGTTCGGATGATCAATGAAAGTTAAATTAAGTCTCGTGCAGTGCTTCTTATGTCGTTGGATGAAATGCTCTGTGAATAGTAGCGTTGCTAACAACCAAGCTAACGTTCTAACAGACGATTGAAGAGTGTAACCCAAAAACCTACTAAATGCCAAAAAGTTGCTTAGGAGTTATATTTTGTACTAAAAAGTGTATCGCAGGCGTTCTCATTTTAAACTTTAAAACTTAATATACTGTAGAACTAAATAGAAAGACAATTTTATATAGATTGTCATGTTTAATTAATAATATGGCATGTCGCATAAGTAGTATGAATTGTTAAAGTCAGAAATGCTGAACATAACTGAACATCTATACCTGAACTGAGCTAACCACTGTGGCATATAGCCATGTCTTGAGTGAATTGACAATGTTGCATAGATGGGTTTTAAAGCAAAAACTAATTTATTTTAAAAATTGCACATTACAGGTTTTTGGGTTGAATTGATGTTTGCATTTATTACAGAGTTCCATACACCAGAGAAAGTTGGTCCAAAGTGGTCTAATTACGACATATTAGATCTGTAAAGAGAAAGAGAGAGAGGGAGAGAGAGAGAGAGAGGGGGGGGATGGAGACGAGACTTTCCCCCATTCTACGTTAATCGTATGTCTAGGATCTCACCTAGATATCCTATTATTTTTATTAACTTATTAGATCATATTATAGGCTTTTAATTGAGAAACATCTGACTCGTTGAGTGTAGATTTTTACTGGTTCTTATCAGGAAACACATTCACGTCACCCCGCCCCCACCGAGTTTCTGATGTCACGGTGATTTTATTTACTCTCGAAAACTTCGTTATACGATGTGCACATATTGAGTATGCCTGTGTTTCATTTTGTTTTGCTTTCCCTTTTATCACATGTCCGGTTATCACAGACCTCTAGGTTGAAAAACCAGAACATTCATCACTCGTCACAGGTAGTTCCTTCTGTTATAATGACGCGTTTTGTCAGTAAATTTTAAGATTATATATATATATATATATATATATATATATATATATATATATATATAAACTAATCATATGATATCATTAAGAAATGCCTAATTAAAAGTATTTAGGGAATGCCGTTTTGAAAGGTAGTCCACCCATCAAACGGCATGTTCGCTTTAGTCCAGTTTTGCACTTACTAAAACGTATTACTTGACATTCTTAATAGAGGAATGCCCAAAATTCGGTTTAACGGACAGAACGTACTCCTCGCTAAAGTACACCTCAAAAACATACGACTCGTTTACTGAGAACTAATTTCGGTTTCCAACCGAGTTTACAAACTTTTCATTAGAGTATACACAGCAACGTAATTCAGCAAACGCCTCTGAAAAAATGGACCAATCATATGAGTACACTAACATCAGCTATAAAGAAAATGGCGAATTTATATACTTAGATAAGGGGCTGGCTGCCAAAAATTAGGGACACGCCTCATCCACCATGGACCCCTACACTCAAAACGGACATGTTACTAAATAACGGTTTATTTAAATTTTTACCTAAGCTATGTCTCGTGCACCTCAAATAACATGCATGATAGCTTTTGCTATTTACGTAAGTAATAATATTAAAATGCCCAGCAAAGGTTTAAAACTTTCTTAAAAGGCTAAATCAAACATGAAAACTCGCGAGGTGGCAATGAGTGAGTAGCAAATGATGTGGGATTCGTTATCCAGGATCCTGTTTTCTGACGAATCAAGATTCCACAAGAATGGAACCGTAAATCGCTGCAATATGCACTATTGGAGCGTTGATAATCCTCATTGGGTAAGGGAGGCAGCATTCCAAGAGCAGTGGGGAGTGAATTTCTTCGAGGGTCATCTAACAGGAGCACGCTACCTGGAATTCCTCCGCAATGAGCTCCCATTACTATTAAATTATTAGAGAATGTGCCACTGCAGGAGCGAATGACTATGTGGTTTCAACACGATGGCGCTCCTCCCCATCGGTCGAGGATCGTCTGCAATCATTTGAATGCTGCACATCCTAGTCATTGGATAGAAAGACAAGGACCAGTCTCCTGACCTGCCAGATCACTGATCTGACAGCCCTTGACTTCTTCCTCTGGATTTATTTAAAGGATAGAGTTTGTGCAGAGGAGCTAACAATCCAGAAGCTCTTTGCCAGCGTATTACAGTGGCCTGTAGGTCCGTTCAACCCGCCATGCTACACCGAGTCAGAGGCTCCATTCAACAGCGTGCCCGTTACCCAAGAAGGTCACCAGTTCGAGCACTTGTTTCATTGGAGGAGTCATGTTCCAGGAAAAGAAAAAGTCATTTCAGCGCTACAAAACATACTGTCACCGCGCCCGCCGCATCTAATTGCCGACAACCGCAGTGTCACCCATCGCATTATTGTCGGCACTACCGCAAAGGAGCCGAAGGAAAGAGACAGAGAATGGCCGCATTGTTGGGGCGCTTGCCGAAAGAGAGAAAAGGATAGAAGCTTCTGGAATCTTCCTCTTTGTATTCCACCGAATAACTGAACTTTCCAGAATAGTGCCTGGGAGATATAAATAGCGGTAAAGTGCGACAGGAGTGAGTGAGACGTATGTGAAGGTTGAGTAGTCGTGCCGACGGAGAAGGGACAGTTGTTGTGTTACTAGTTCGGAGCCGTGCTGTTGGTGAATGGGAAAAGACTTTCTTGTTGTTGCAACGAGTGTACAAAGTTACTGTTTACGGAAATAAAAGTGTTTCTTTATCTCGAATACATCTGTCTTCTTTACTTTACACACCAACCCAAAAAGTTACACTGGTGTCAGGAGTGGGATTCGTCGAATTGCTTCTAGTTTCGTTACATCGTCGTTAGAAGTTGCAACGTTAGAACCAAGATGGAGGGAGATTCGGAAACCAGGATGATGGCAATGATGAAAGAATTATTCGCCGAAATGAAGACAGAAATGTCCAAGATGAAGACGGCAACCAACAACCTCGCTGCCGAAATGAAGACGAGAAACGACAACCTCGCTGCCAAAATGAAGACGGCAAACGACAACCTCGCTGCCGAGCTGAAAGAGATGAAGACGGAGCTATCGGCGAAAATTGACGGCGAACTGATTGGCGTGACGGAAGGCGTGGAAGAACTCGGCGAAAAGGTGGAAGACCTCTGCCAGCACGTGGACGTCGTGGAGGACGACGGGGAACGTCTTGGCGCCCTGGTAGTAAGAGTTGACGAGAGCGTCAAAGTACTGGATGCCAGGGGCAGACGGAATAGCGCGGAGCCGGGGAGGGAGCACCTAGTGGCCGAGGCGACAGTTGCGCCCGTTTCGGATGATATGAGGGAAGACGTGGAACAACTCGGCGAACTGATTGGCGCGAGGGAAGACGTGAAACAACTCGGCGAACTGATTGGCATGACGGAAGACGTGGAACAACTCGGCGAAAAGGTGGAAGACCTCTGCCAGCATGTGGACGTCGTGGAGGACGACGGGGAACGTCTTGGCGCCCTGGTAGTAAGAGTTGACGAGAGCGTCAAAGTACTGGAAGCCAGGGGCAGACGGAATAGCACAGACCCGGGGAGGGAGCACCTAGTGGCCGAGGCGACAGTTGCGCCCGTTTCAGATAACGAAAGTGTACGTCTCGGGGAAGACAAAGGGGCAGTTCAGGGACGTCATCGAGGATCCTCTGGAGGAGTGTGTCGGGTACGTAACCAACCAGGATATGACGTGGAGGACGATCAGCAGGGAAGCGCACAAGCAAACGAGCAACACGCGAGATCCGACTTGGCGTGTGACATGGGGGGACCGTCGGAACACCTGACGCATAGTGCCGTGAACGGAAGAATTGTGGACATCATCTTGGACGGCAGGATACAGGAGAGGCCGTGCCGAGCACGAGTGAACACGAGTGCAGCGGCGGACGCGACTCGCGCGGATGTGGCGGGGTTTGTTGCCGGACCCATCGGAAGCAAGGTGGCTGCGAAGGTGCGCCAGAGAGGTCGGCGGACATGGTACCCAGTGAGCCGTTTCCAAGTGTGCAGGATGGCCCGTCAACACACCAGGAAGAAGGGCAACTGGACGAGGGACCGTCAAGACCGGCGGTACCGTTGCAGAATTTCGAAGCAGGATGGCATACATCGTCCTACCCGGACCAAGGGACACTATCCAACAGCGATACCTAGGATCGTGCCTCCTGGAGAAGAGGTTCGATGGGTTAGTCCACCGGGGCGCAAGGGAGATGCCGCAGTGATAGTGCTGGTCGGGACGAGCAGCTCTGAGGAGGGAGCAGTGTCACCGCGCCCGCCGCATCTAATTGCCGACAACCGCAGTGTCACCCATCGCATTATTGTCGGCACTACCGCAAAGGAGCCGAAGGAAAGAGACAGAGAATGGCCGCATTGTTGGGGCGCTTGCCGAAAGAGAGAAAAGGATAGAAGCTTCTGGAATCTTCCTCTTTGTATTCCACCGAATAACTGAACTTTCCAGAATAGTGCCTGGGAGATATAAATAGCGGTAAAGTGCGACAGGAGTGAGTGAGACGTATGTGAAGGTTGAGTAGTCGTGCCGACGGAGAAGGGACAGTTGTTGTGTTACTAGTTCGGAGCCGTGCTGTTGGTGAATGGGAAAAGACTTTCCTGTTGTTGCAACGAGTGTACAAAGTTACTGTTTACGGAAATAAAAGTGTTTCTTTATCTCGACTACATCTGTTTACTTCACACCCACACCAAAAGTTACAATACCAATGTTAGGTGATAGTTTTAATAATACAATAATTCGATATCTAAAAATTGTGTTTAACTTCCATGTTAAATTCTGATAATGTAATTCCCTTGCTTTCTGTGTTCAAATGTGTGCAATTGACCCTTATTTCAATTGCATCTACCTATAGCTCTGTTTAAACAACTGCCTACTTGTAGTTCAATAAAGAAACATCAATCAGTATCATAAAACAATTAAAAATGAAAATAATAACAGCTTTCAAAATAATAATTATAATTTGTGAATATTACAGGGTAAAAAAATTAGCACATGAGTCTTGCGCTCGTTCCAACTGAGCAACCTAGTAATTTTAGAAATAAACTTTCCGTTTAACATGTAGTACTTGGAATACTTGAACTTTCGTCAAATGAAAGATCATTATTAATTTTTTTTATCTTAGACGTGCAAAGAGAACGGGATCTCAAAACTTTAAAAAGATTTGACTATCGCTCAAATCCTACTGTATTCCCATATTCCCCTTGCATCAACAAGGAAATAAGCAATAACATATTTTCTGTAAATGTTTATCTCAACTAACACAAAGAAAATACAGGAATAGGAGTTTGTAAGAATGGTTAGTAAAAGAGTAGAGAAAGTCATGTGAGTGCAACACATCAGATTTTTCAAAACGTTTTACACAATGTAGTTCTTGTGAAATTTCTGTTGTAGTTTTCCAGTACACAAGCAAATATGTCATATGTTATCAATTGTACGATTTTTAGCCATTAATTTTAAAAGTGATACCAAACTTGAAAGTTTAAAACCACGGTATTCAGACAGTATTTTCTTTAAAACTCGCCAAACAAAATTATATGATAGATTTATGTGTTATGATCAGGTAAATCACGTAGAATTAAAAAAAAAAAAAAGTTGATTTTAAAATTGCATCCGAATTACACCGAAAATAAGATTTTCAGTGCGTCATCCCCTTAGTTTGTTTGTGGTGTTCTTGCAAATCATTCACCCCCTCTCCCAATTTAGAAAGCGCTGCTTTGAATAATGGCATTCAGAGTGTGGAGCTGTTTCTCAAAGGAAAAGCATACGAGTTTGCTCTCGGCATTAATGGCAAGCATGTCAACTGTATGGGGGAAGGCGAAATTGCCAACGGCGCGACAGTGCTGCAATCTAGGCGAGGGATGTAATTAGAAAAGAAAGATCGGACTTTGCCCTCGGAGTCTGTGCTGTCATGGACGGGACAGGGTCGAGAGGAAATCGATCAGGAGGCGGAGTCAAACCGCATTGCAGACTCGAGCAACAATCACATTGCTTTGTTTACCCGGCGCGGCGTTAGTGCTCCGGAATTCTCAACTATTAATAAGCTATACGACATCGATTATTTGGCGGTTTCATGCCAGCGAACAACCCAATATCCATGAAATTAAACCATGATAACCCCGTGTTGTGGGATGCCTGGAAGTCGGTTCTGTTCCAAATTCCGGTAATAATTCTCACGTGCAGATAAAACAGAATTATGCACTATCACCCCTGGTTTACTGTCACTGAGTTATTAGCATAACTTTCCCTCAGTATTAACCTCTATGATTATCAGTGTTGCGAAACACTTGGCGTTTATTGGTTTGCAAATCAAAAGTGGTTCGTTACTTTCCCTACAACTTCAAGAGACGACATTGTGATCGATAAACGAGCCCTTCCTCGCTGCGAGGGAATTTGTCGCGGAGACTTGCGCCTAATACAGATCCCAGCCATAACTACCTATTAAGTAGCATATGGATATCTGTAGAAAGATGACGGTTTTAGTGCATTATGAGAATGTCCACTGGTGAAACGTCACTGGTCGATTTATTGCTAACACATAAAACAAGATGGGGGGGGGGGGCAGAGGGGGAGAAGAAAGAAGAAAAGCTCTTTAATTCCGCTTTTTCTTATTTGCAGAAACCCTATAAAACAAATGATATAACGTTTCCATAATTGACTGTATTCGCAAGAGTGCTTGATCCGAAGAGTAGTCAGATAACTTTTTAACCGTCTACTCTAGACGACAGTTTAGAAGCGCGGAAGAGATAAATGCAGCTAATAATGCTTACTACTGTTAAGCAAGAAGTATTTAAAACTTCAAGGCGCCAAATGCTCCAAATACTTTTTAAGTGGTAGTGCCAGAATTTGAGTGTTGAAGAACAAACTATTCGCCTATCACCAAGGGGGGCCGGGTCAATCTCAGGAATCCGCATGTGGCATTCGTGGTGGACGGGTGGGCTTTCTCTAGGTTCCCCCCCACATATTCCACCAACTGCTCCATCATCATCTTTCCAATCATCAATTTCGCCTGCATTTTCATATGCTCCTCTTCGTTACTCTCATACCTGTTACTGGGCTGACCACCCGCTTCCAGGTCTTCACTCTGTCCAGTCCATAGGTTCGTCTGCTCCCCAACAGGCATCTGAGCCTAGACACGGGCTTGTAAGTCCTAGGGGGTGTAAGTCCTACATAAGGGGAGGGTAATCAGATGAAGTTGTGACGACAGCCGCCCGTCCGTCCAAGAGACGCTCAAGGTCACATCACTGCGCGGCGATAAACAACTTAACAATGCAGCAGACCTGAATAGAGACAGATTATCGCAGATTGTTCCACAGGCTTGTTTATTAAGAGGTGAATTTCAAGAAAAGTCCATGTTACGTGACTCTCACGTATACAAGCCGATGCGGTGTTGAGCGAAGCAAATTGTTAAGAGTAGAACGAAACAGAGTAGAACAGAAATTTGAGTATCATCAGAGATGGTTTTGGACTTTTAACCGTCGCATCGAAGCTGTTTGTTGTGTGAAGCAGTTTTAGCGAGTGTGATCGTCGAAGCCAGGAGCTAGACAGAGGAAGAAAGACAGGAAGTAGGTGTCAAGCTTACGAGAGGACAGAATAGCTGAGTTGCAAGCTCACGACGAATTGTAGATCGTGTTAACGATAACAAAGGCCCGCCTCTGTAGCGTGGTGGTAGCGGGTCTGCCTCACGTCCATGACGTCGAATCTCGCTGAGCATGAGTTATCCGGATAAGGTGAGAAGACGAATGTCGGGTAACTTAAAAGCTCTATGGATCTCGGAGTCATTTGAGCATCATTTCACCCATTTCGTTCATGCACCATCCGACATGATACTACGTTGGAGGACGTTAATAAAAAAGGACTATGTTTTGTGATTCAATAAGAAGGGAAGTAAGGTGAAAAGGGGGGGGGGGGGGAAAGGATAGTTTTGTCGCTGCAAATACAACAATGCTATGGCAGTTTCCAGGTAATTTGTTACATTGTACCTGCATTGCGGAGCATGCCGCAAGACCAGACTACCGGAGCTAGACGTGCCAGGGTTCGAGCTCTTACGACATCTCCACTGTTACACAACATTACCAGATTCCAGTTGGAGACTAATAATGACGCTATTCAAACCAACGAAATTAAACTTTCAAACTTTTTTGTATGTTAAAAATTATGAATGTCAGCCAGTACGGTTTACGATACGTACTGTTGCGTGATCAAAACATGGAGTTACAAACACATGAAGTCGCTTTCTTTTTATATTCTATTCCGTAAGAAATACTATATTCAGCATTTTAACGCTTCACAACTTGTACTGTTTTGGAACCTATGGGTTCCAGTACAACAAATCTGATGTGTTGCACTCACATGACTTTCTCTACTCTTGTACTAACCAGTCTTACAAACTCTTATTCCTATATCTTCTTCGTGTTAGTTGAGATAAATATTTGTACAAATGATCTTATTGCTTATTTTCTACTAGGTGCAAGGGGAATTAGAGCTATAGTCAAATCTTTTAAAGCTTTGAGATCCCGCTCTCTTTGCATACATAACATAAAAAAGAACAGCGATGTTCCATTTCATGAAAGTTTTAAGTTTTCCGGAACAAATAACAAGGAATATCTCCGAAATGATTCAGTTTACAAAAAATGTACTCAGACGTAAATTGTGTGTTTTAGCGAGATTCACATTTTTTGTAAGATATCTTAGGGTTTACGAGTTATTCAAAAGTAATCCAGAGTAAACAGGGCTACATAGGCTATAGGCAGAAAATTCAAAATATACATTTCATTTGCCATAAAAATATCTTAAACACATGTCATTTTAATCAAAATCATTATAGCCATTTTCAACAAAATCAAAATTTTTGAAAATCTTCGTGTCGCATCTCTGAAAGACATTAAACTTAAATACCAACTTCGGTTCTTAACAGACTGTTCTTTATGAGTTATACTGTCCACAGACTGACACACACACACACACACACACACACACACACACACACACACACACACACACACACACACACATACAACCCCCCTCCACACACACACGGACCTTTTTCTAAAAAATGTTTTTCTCCTATTCAGTGGGCCTCAAACATATATTTCCGGTGAAATCTCGACATCAAAATATTGGGTCGAATATAATACTTCCCCTACTTATACATAGTAGAGAAAGTAAAAATAAAATAAAGAGAGAAGGGGGTAAAGATCTTCAGATGTGAATGATATTGCACTAATGACTACAAATCAATAAGCTCACAAGGAAATGTTGACAGGACTTTGAAGTGCCACCCTGAAATATTTTCTGGCATTGTTGGAGTTTCTTTTTGATGAAGAGGGTACGTAATGCATAAAGCGTGCATGAAAGAGGATTTCTAAATGTCGAAAACGAAGAAAAGTATGCTAGCAATTACGGCATTCAAAATGCTTGCTCTTTAGAATGAGGGGTTGGAACATTCATTTCTAGCGGAAGAGGTTTCTGAAGTGGCTTCTAGCATGCAAGTAATTAGCCGCGACAGGATATCTGTATTTAACATACGCTTTCAGGCTAACAAGAAAGATATTAACGATGTTGAGTTCTCTCGCCTTGTTGACATACAAGAGTGATGATGTCACATGCATTTGCTCCAATAGAAACAAATCAAAAGACGACTGCATGTGTCGAGTTAGCTGTGTACCCGCGTTACATCTCAAATTATTTCTCGATACTCAACTGCGTCCACAGAAGCAGGCATGAGTATTACTTGATGTCTCATCCTTATTAATTAAACGTTTAGGAAGTAATCATTATTTGTGTGCTGATCACCTTAACTAGGTACGAACCAAGTGGCACAGCCAGTAGCGCGTGTAATTTGCATTCGGGAGATCGTAGTCTCGATTTCGGTCGACCGTACACTCTGACTTGGGTAAAGTGAGTGAGTGAATGGGAGAGTGAGGAGTGGGTGAGTGAGTGTAGCTTAAGGGTCCGTTGAGAGGTCATTTGGGCCCGCTCTGACTTGGGATTTTCTGTGGTTTTCCCCTTGTCACTTAGGTGAACACTGGGGTGCTCATCCTCATACCCTTTCCTGTCCGTCATTTCCCGCTCCCATCATTCAGTTCAGCGTGGGAGGACCAAACGACTGCGTTCGGCAGGTTGCGGCTGGTTGGTGGTTTGCTGTCTATAAAGGTTTTAACTCTCTGGTGTCGTTCCCGGCCGGCCCGGTCGGGCGAGGGTCTACAGGGACGGGCGACATTGCATGTCTTCCCCAGCGTCGTTCCGGATCTATGCCGGTTGGGTCCCATCCTGGCGATGGATCCTTTGTGAGGACCTCCGCGGTGATGGTCTGTAGGAACGGGAATGGGCGGCGTTGGATGCGTTCGTACTGGAAACGGTGCATGCTTGCGCCCGTCATTATCCGGATCTACTTTCTCCGGTCATCTCTCCCTCGTAAGGGTCCTGGTGGAAGCATAAAAGGCCCTAAGGTGCGTGGGCCCCTCCGTTGTACCTACCTCTAACTTTATCCTAACTGGAGGTAGAGGTTTAGCCATAAGCGATATATACACACATACATACAGGTTTCCCAAAAAACAGCGACAACGCTTAGTATGTTGCGCGGGACGGCAAATTGATCGGTTTTAAGAAAGAACCCCTGTCCGGAAATGCATGATTTGGACAGTGTAGCGCATGGAGTGGGAGATAGGTGTGCGTTCACATTTCGCCAATAAACCCAACATGAGTAGCACATCGAGTTTTCTCCATTACCAACGGGCTTCGAATTGTGTACCTCCTACTCATTGGAGAGTTTATATTGCGGTGCTGAGCCTCATTCATATGTCCAGCATTCGAGAACAGGTCGTACAGGTTCTCCTGTACGGTATGTTTATCTGCACAGCACCTAGCCGCTTAATGCGACTTTATCTGTGCAGTATAGAAGGTGTTCATATATGTTCAAGCTTTTGTGTCTGTGGGCATGGTTTCTTCCTGTATACCTAAGTTTGGATGCAGGAAGGGGGCAGGGATAGGTGTTGGGGTGAATCAGTATTACTCGTAGAAAATGGGAGAGGCTTTACCGTTACCCAAGGGCATCCTTAGGCAGGCGGTAACTTTTCCTTCTACGGGGTGCTCTGTGGTCGTATTGACCTAGTGCCCATTCGAGTTGGTTGGTGTGGAAACTCAGTTTGGTGTGCATGGTTCGGGATAGCTTCCTCACCAAGTCCATGATGTAGGGGGGTTCAGAGTGGTTGTGGAGGATGTAAGATGGGAATCTACGATTGCCCGGTAAATCCGTAGTTTAAGGTATGTGGGCATGGTGGAACGGAGGATAGGGTAGAGCTGTCTGAGTGCAGCGTGGCCGAGTCCGGCCTTTGCGCGGACATGCGGAGCATAGGTTAGTCCGCGGTCGAGGAAAACGCCATTTGGCGTAGGTTACCCATGGCATATTTCTCCGCCTGAGCCGAAGTGACCGTTCCGGCCGCCATTGGTGAACCTTACCAAGGAGGAGTGCGGAGCTTTTCTCCAGAGTAATAGCCATTCTCCACTTCTCACTCCAGCGGCCAACGGCATTGAGCTGTCGTTGAAGGGGTGGGAGGCAATATCACACATACTTGTTCTGTGCCATGTCCGCATACTGGCATGTCACAGTATGATGTTCCGCGGGGATCAGTAGCATCATCGAACACACACATTTCCAGGATGTGCATAATATTGGCGGTGAACTTCAGAGAGCAGTTTACAGTAGGCTGTAGATAGCCTCCACCTTCCAACCTACATTGTTTCATCGGTGCAGATCACAGCAACCAATCAACCACTTCGCTGCTGCTAAAAAACTAAGCAATGTATTTTCTCATAACGAACGAGAGTGTGCCAACAAAATATAGACACACAAGCTCGATTAATCTGTACATTCGAATTCTGACTTCTTAATCAGCCATGAATTTCTGTAACTCAACGTTCTCGTATATGCTGTGATAATTTAATCAAGTTATTTTGGTTGTGTTACTACCTATAGTGGACGAGTTTTAACTTGGCACTTTTTCTACTATCCTTGTCTAGCACGGACTGCTAAATTCCATGAGTTTCTTTTCTTGAGATGGTCAGGCCCTATTGTATTCCCTAATTACCTGTGGTGCTATGAGGGTAAGTAAACATCAGTGGTATTGCAACTCTTGCAAGTGAAGTAACGGTTATCAACGTGACAATGAAGAGATCACCGGCCACTGGTGTGTCTGCACTGCCTGGTTCGCCATAACAGAGGGACAATTAGAAAGAGGGTGAGTATTTCTTTCTTTTTCTAAAAAGCAAGTGCCAAGTTACACCTCGCCCAATATAAATGAATAAGGTTATGATCCGAACGGTGTCTAAATAAACGTCTGCAAACTGCAACAATAAGCCTGCCCCACATAACGTGCATGTGATGCATTGCTGTTGTTTTTTCTGTTTTCGGTTTCTGTTATTGGGGCCTGAATTTTTTAAACTTTATTATCGACAAGACTATTAGGCTTGGAACGATAAGTAGCTGGAAAGGAGCTTATCAGAATTGGACAAATGCAAATGAATGTCCGCATTTTTCCTTCGAGGCAGGTAATCTGGATGCTTATTCGAGTTGACAACGCCAGGAGAAGCTGCACCTCTTGTGTTTATGGGAGATGACGGTTAGTTAATTGAAAACTCTGGTGCGTCCCTCATTAACCTTCAAGTACCCTGGTTCCCGCACCACTTATAGCAGAGAGACGCACAGGAAAAGTGGTAGCAGCAGATGCGGGACGCTTTATGTCGAAAATAAGATTAGGGATGCAGGCTTTTCCTATGTGATAAATGTTTGATGGTTGCACGCGGTTGCTCAAAAGCTTATCTCCCCACTTTACTTCCTTTTTATGTATAATACGCAAGGTCAATCAAGAACGCCCTTTGCTGTGGAGAAGAGGACGCCATTTTGGCTAGAGGGTACATCTCACAAAATATAGATGGAAATGAAACAACTATTAATATGCACAATTTTTCTCAAATGGACATATTACAACGCCCATTCTTACTGCATTCGCACACCGGAGTGGACACTGGTCATAGATGAAATTATAATTGGCGAAGGAGACTTTCGAATGTAACGTTTTAGGTTCAAATCCTTTTTAGGAATCTAGAAAGACCCAGAAATAAAATATAATAGGTGAGAATGGTCCTCTTGGCATTTTTAACGGAACACCTCGGTTCACAAGTCCGTGCCTTAGCGACCTCAGCTCGTCGGTGAATGAATAGCTTCCAGAATAGATGAGGGAAGAAAAATATCGTAACTACCCAGGAAGAAAACACAGGTAATTGTTTGAGGCACTGGATTATGAGAAATTGCTCTTAAAGGAATGGATCTTGCTCCTGCTCCTTCCCCCTCCCTCCTCCTCCTCCTCCTCCTCCAGCGTCTTCTCCTCCTCCTCTAAATAAGCATTACTACTGTCCGGTATCTTGGACTGTAATGATATGCGATTTTACATTTTCAGTCTTTCTTCCATTATTGATTTTGACATTCTCCAACATTTTCGTTTGGAATAAAAATAAGTAAAAAACACTTGTTTACATTCTTATTTATCCTCGATTATTACGTAATTTAATGTTACGGAGTATTTTATTCTTCCCGAGAAACTAATTGAGAAAACATTGTATTTTACTTTCTATTGTGTTGAATTTCCCAAATAGAAATAGAATTTCTCAAAAATTAGAAGGATCACTTTTTCATAATTGTAGAATCATAATCCAACTATAATAATTTTTACTTTAAAATGCCCAAATCCGAATTTTAAATTGATATGTGAGGTTTGTGGAGATAGTGTGTGAAAGTTTAAAATTTAACTTTCTCTTAATCTTGTTGTATGACGTTTTTGCCACTTTAAATTCTCCTTCTGATACAGTTTTTGTTCAGTTCTTTCAGATTTTCAGTATATGTTCAAGATTGTCGAGGAGCTCTAAAGAACTTTATCAAATGTGGCTTTAGCTTTAGGATTTTAATAATCAAATTGATCGATTATTAGAAAATTAAAGGTTTTATGTTATACAAAATGTAATCTTTAGGTTAAAGAGCTATATTCTATTAAAGATATGCACAATTTAAAAGTTTAAAACGTTGTAGTTTTCATCACTTGGAGCATTACACATGAAACTGGATTTTCATTTTTAAGAACTATGCTCTTGGAAATGTAGGTATACAGGGTCGTGAAATTTAATTTTTTGTTGAACAAATCACTGATAATGGATTGACAGTTGCTGAAATGAGCAACTTTAGTACCGAGTACCTTAACCCTGATGATTACTTCCCGTAAAACAACCGTGGACAGTGATTGTTTTATAGCTATTGTTTAATGTCGTTTAACCGGATAGGTTATGTCGGATGATGAATGGCTGAAACGGATGAAATATTGCTCAAATGAATCCTGTGTCTGTAGAGCTTAAATATACTCGAATTTCACCCCACAGGTTAAGGGAACACTTAGGTTAAGGGAACTTCATCCGTGTTACCCTAAGGCGAGATTCGAACTCGAGACTTCTTGGATGTAAGGTAGACACGCTATCCCCACAGCAAAAGGGTGGCCTTATAACATTCTTGTTTCTTTTCTTGATTTGTATTTCGATATGTTATTTATCACAGCATATCAATTAAACTTTAATTTTAAAATCGTGCCTTTTTCAGTTATACTTTACATGTTAATCTGAAACGAAAATCATTAATGTATGGAATTTGTCCTAATGGTTTGTTATCCATAAGTAATCTATAAATTTAAAATTGCAAAGCGTAATCTTTCGGAATCCTGCATTACTACCATGCAAATTGCATACAATAAGCTGTAAGTATAGAACATTGAGTGACTGAATGCAAGGAAGTTACCAAACGCTAAACTATTATGAAAAACACAAAATTTAATGGCGGCTGATAGGTAGCCATTACCATTGTCTTTCCTGTTGTGCAAATACATTTTGTGGGTGCCAATGATATTTATATCACCGGTTTTACGGGTGATTTCACAACGTAATTAATTATACAATACCGCAAGGTGTGACGAGCCTCTTATTAGATGTTGTGTTGAACCACCTGCCATTAAATTTTTTGTCAGTCATACAATATTGGCTTATATCATAGCGGAAAAAATGGAAGAGAACAGGAAATTTCATCAGAATTTCGTAATGGGTTAATACTTCATAATTATACTGTTCATACACGCACACATAGGGATTTTTTAAAAAATTGGTGTTTTTGTACAATCAGGATATCGATATTTTAGTTCGATGCAATGTTTCCTCTGCATGAGGTAACGGGAGAAGTAATAATAGATGTGGAATATGTACATTTACAGGCACTGTTTGCTAGTATAAAATAATTGTGAAAAGAGCATTTCTAATGTTTATTGACTTATGCTGCTCTGCATACACATATTTCACCTCTTTAATTAAAACACAAGAACGTTGTTTGTGTAATTATTTAGCTACGTTATTAAAAGCATTCTCAGTCCAGAAAATAATGAAATCGTCGGCGCAGATAAAAAGTAAATTGATGATGTTTTTTTTAAGTTTTAATTGCTTCCGTATAATTCTCAGAGAATTGTGCTGTTGGCTATGAAACACGAGCTTCCTCGAAATATGTCCATTTAAATACACGTATAAAAATGAAAAATTCAAAGAAATGTTACAGACAGAACTAAAGCTCAGGTGCCTGTCTGATCGCACTACTCGCACTCTTGGATAAAAGTTTAACTGAATGCACTGTGTTTCTGTCAAGCTTTCCATTTAATCTTTCGAAACTACAGCAAACTTAAAAACGAAAAGAAAAACAAAATTGGAAGACCCAATAAAATGGAAAACAAGTCGAAGACCTAATTACATAGTTATTTGGAATACGATATATTTTCATTAAAAATATTGAGAATAAAACTAAAATATTTTTACTATCAACCGGGACAGTTAAAATATGTGTTGTTGCGGCATCAACGTTGCGGCAAACGCTCGGGGCTGTGCTGCCTTACACCACAAGCGGTACGTGCATCGAAGACGTTCAAAGTCAGGTTGCCGCGCGCCACTGCTTGTGAACACATGATGATGATGATGATGATGATGATGATGATGATGATGATGATGATGATGATGATGATGATGATGATAATAATAATAATAATAATAATAATAATAATAATAATAATAATAATAATAATAATAATAATAATAATAATAATAATAATAATAATAATAATAATAATAATAATAATAATAATAATAATAATAATCAGAGAGCAACACAAGGGATTTTCTAGATTATTTTAGAAGCTTCCGGCAGCTGGCGGATTTGTAGAAGTTCGAGAGAAGTGCGTGTTACGTCATTCTCGTTGTATAAGGAAGCGAGGCAACGAGCAGAGTTAGTTACAGCCATGCGCCGTCAGGAGTCGGTCAGGTTTTAGTTTTACTGTGTGTGCCAGCTGCGTGTGTGCGGACGTTGTGAGAGAACCGTCGCGTAATGAGTATTGTATTGTGATATTATATAGTGATTGTATTGTGAAAGCCAGCTGTTTGAGAGACAGATAAAATGAGGAAAGACAAAGGAAGTGATTTAAATTTACAGGAAGAGAACAGTTGTGAGCTGTCACAAAGGAATGAAAACTGTGTTAGCATCAGTAAAAGAGAACTGTCTATATGTGTAAAAGTTTTGAAGGAGAATACAGTGACAAAAAATAACTGGACAGGCTTTTGTCGTATCTTACGCAAAGTTATAAAAGAATGAAAATAATACGAAATACTCATTTACACAGTTGTAATATGAAGTGTAAACGTGATTAAACCCTTTAGCCGTGTATACGCTATTAATTCAACATGTATATTTTGTAGTATTTAGCGCCCGCTTTTACTACTGTGGCACCGCAGGCGGTGACACTGATAATACAGGGAATGAAGATGGAGCACCGGTGGAATGATATGGCGGGGGAAACCGGAGAACCCGGAGGAAACCCGCCCCAGCGCCGCTTCGTCCACCACGAATACCACATGCGGGTCCCTGTGATCGAACCCGGGTCGCGTATGTGGTAGGCGAACGCTCTAACCACTCGGCCACGGTGCCTCCCTTAAAGCTTTTAACAGTGATTGAAATCTATAAAATCAAATTTGTTGTATTTCATTTTATATTTTATTATTAAGGACAAAATCTACAATGCGTACTTTTTGAAACTAAATGTTAAATTATTCGATGTTTTGACTTAAAATATACATTTCATGATATTTTGGAATTTGTTGCTTCCTATTTTTGTATTCTGGTGAGAAAAAAAGCTTCATATTTTGGCTGTCTCCAAAAATAAGGAACTGATATTCAGCCTATTTAACAAGAGACATGTAATAAGAACTTTTACTAAACTTCCTTTGCTGCTGAAATCATTGCGTGCTTGAATTGGGATTTATCCAACATTCCTTACTGTCTAGCCAAGGAAATATCAATGAAAGTGGGACGAATGGAGCATGCATATTCTGGAAACTGCAGTTTAACTCTCAATTGTGTTTGGAATATTAGGGATTGTTGGATGGAACTCGCAGTTATACATTCCCAACTGGCAAGTTTATGTGACCTTTCACTCTGCCAAGCACCACTTTCTTTCATTTATCTTCAAAGTGAGCGCCAATTCTGTTTTAGGCTGTCTTGCATTCTTGCGATGACGCGCCTTATTGCCGACAACTGAAAGCTTCTTTCATCTCGTGAGAACATTATAAATTATGAGAACATTATAAGTTGTCTTGTACTTGAATATGTCAGATATTTGGGTTATCATTTTATACTTGTTAAACCACACACTAGCTGCATGCAGAAATGTCAGAGACAGTTGACAACAAAGGTGAACAAAAGACTATTGAATAAAGTATAAGGGCATTAAACTGGAGGTCTAGAGCCACGAAGACAAAATATAACGAGTAAATAGAGAAGTTACGCAGACGTGTGAGAACTATTCCATTTAATTCTAGTCAGACTCCTATGTAGTTAAAAACCAACACTAATCCTAAACATATATTGTTTAAAATTATCCTAGCTCAAACTGGAGCTTTCCAATATATTACTACTAGATTTTTTTTCTACTGGAAACGTTATCACATGAATATAAGGAGGTATTTTGCTTAAAATATAAACAGCTGTCTGCAGATTTTGTTCTGATAACGTTGTCACAGTCATGTACAAATGCAGTATTTGTTACACCTATTCGAAGTGTATATAAATATTATAAAGAGAGAAAAATTGGGTGGATTTGTATATGTATATATGTATTTATTTATTCACTGCAAATGGGTATTACCGGTGACAGAGTTAAATGTACAAATTAAGATTACAAATAAATGTAAGCGAATATCTAGGAAAAAAGAAAGCAAACATTTTAAACATTTCTAAATGTGCTGCGCACTTTCAACCTTGCAATGAAACTATCTGCTAAGTTAGTGACAAGGTTAATATCATATGATACAGTGCGGATGCCCAAGTGAAGAATAGTTGAGTGCACTGCGTCGCTGACTGTGGAATTCAGAACTGCTAGCTGTCGGTTCGGTCCTCGCCTTTCGTATGTTTATTTTCTGAAGTACAGAATTAACAACGTGTTTATTCTCTATAGCTTTTTATCAGGAGTGGAGAATAGGATGAAGCCACACTACTAGAAATTGAGTTAATGGAGACATTACAAAATTGTGTAGTGCTTGGAAACAATCAGCATGGCTAGGTGCAAAGGATGCTCCACGCTGAAGCAATCTACAGTTGCGTTCTGTTCTGTTTAATATTTCATTAATTACATTATTCACTGGCATCCAGATCTTGTAAAATGCATTTTATGTCCATTAAAACCGTATTTTACATTATTAAACGCTTATACATTTTAACATGGCAATGTTTACGACATTTATAGAGATGCGTTGAATGTAAATATTTAAAGTGGAAGATTAATTTCGGGAGGCACAATTGACAATTGAGGTAGGCGTGCTCCCTGCTTTCTTTTCAGCAATTGCAATTAATATCTTATAAAACATTCAGTTGTAAAACTGCAATCGTACTGCAGCATTCATAAGACGACGGGAAAAATTACAACGCTATGGGGAATAAACATACCTAAAGGAGGAGCTTTAGCAGAAATAGATTCCATTAGTTTGTATAATTTTATATTTCGCACGGGTTATATAAATAATGATGTTCCCGTTAAGAAAGAAAAAAACAAAAAGAGGAAAGAAAAGAATGTTAAATGGGATACGAGGCAATGTTAGCCCACCACTGCTGATTTGAACGAACACGCCTTAGCCAGTTGCGCTATAGCGATTACACGAATTACATAAGTCCAAGTGATTAAACTCGCGTCTGTAAGTCTAGCACCCAACAGTGGAATCATTTTAGTTCTAGTCCACAAGTTAAAAGAAACACCATAATAACATATTTTCTACTGGAGCACTGAAGCTGAATCTGCAATGTTTGCCTGTTAGTTAAGGATTGCTGAAATATTGCTTTTCAGAACTGCGAGATGAGCCCATGGATGCTATGTCCTCTGAACAGCAAGGGAAATACATGACTAATTTAATTCCCATACCAGCTGCACAAGTACGCCTAAGAATTAGGTGACCCTTCGCGCAGGTCTCACTGTAATTGGGTATAACGTCAGAAACCACTGAATTGATATTTTTTTATTAACAACAGAGAAGACCTTTCATTGCTTCAGAACTTATGTCATTTTCAAAGACGTTAGCTTGATGACTTGGAAGTGTGGAATCTTCATATTCTCCTCTATATCATTGTATGTTACACGTTTTTGTACCATGTGAAAACTGTATACGTTTGTTATTAAACAACAACGGGAACAAATGAAAGGTTAAAAAAATTAATTTCATATTTATTTAAAAAGTTACTCCGATGATTGTTCCACCGCCAAAGGGTATTTATTAAGCTATGCAGTAGAACTGTCTGGGTGAGTTAAGGAAGTCAATCATCATTCCACCGATGTTTCACATTCGTTTGCTTGAGTATCTAGGGGCCTTTCTTCCGCTATAGGTACTAGTTGGTGTGTACAAAATTACAGTTTTTAAGGGTAACGGGTAGGATTAAGCATAAGCAATCTATAGTGTACAATAATTTAAGAAAGAACCAACGGAGGTAAATGAAGCTACTCGTGCATCGTTGGGCTGCCAACTAGATTGGTATACCAGCATTTTTAAACTCTGCAGTTATACTTCTTTTCCTTAGAGAATAATTTTACACAAAATTCGTACCCCAACTCACTTCGTATTGACTGGCAACTGCTGCTACATATTGTGATGCCGGCCACCATCAAAGCGACGCTCAAAGATTAGGCTACCTCACATCATTGCTTGTAAATACGCGGCCCGGCGACAATGATGGGGCAGAGCAAAACTATTTCAGACGTTAGAGAAACTGTTTTCACGCCGGGGGTGTTTACTAAAGGATGGAGTTCGAGAAAATTCGTGCTACATCATTCTCGGCTGCATAAGCCAATGGGGTGTGGAGAGAAGCGAGTCGTTAACTGTTGAACGTACGGTGAGTGTGTGTGTGTGTGTGTGTGTGTGTGTGTGTGTGTGTGTTTGTGTGTGTGTGTGCTCGCGCAGTCAGGTTGAGAGAGCTTGAGTATCGTCAGAGACAGTTGTGGACATTTAATGATCGCGTAGGAGTTGTTTGTTGTGTGAAACAGTTTTTAGTAAAGCCTGCTTGAGTGAGTGGAAGCGTATCGTCAGAAGCAGTTTGTGAGACAGAGAATAGAACTGAAAGACAGTGAAATGCGTGTCAGGGTTACGAGAGTACAGAATAGTGTGAGTTGCAAGCTCACGATGGATTGTAATTTGTGTTAATGATAAAAAAGAGGACTGTAATTTTTTGACTGAGTTTTAGAAGGGAAATAAAGTGACAAAAAAGTGACTGGACTTCTTATTTGTCACAATATGAAGGTGAGTGGCGATGTCTTCCCGGTTGTGTACAATCCTACGATTACACGAATAGAGTCATCCATATCAGTGACGTGTAGTGACAATATCTATGATGTGGAAACAATAAGGTTGAGAAGAGCAAACATGGTCAACAAGGTAACTGCAACCTGTAAGACATTCTACACCACAAAGGTCTTTATTAAAATGTCTCACACAAGTTTTGATTTTTGTTTTCAAATTCTTAAAGCTGAAGTTTTGTATATCTTTTTTGATGGTTTCTTTCTTCTTTGCATAGGTAAAAGATGAGAACCTTCGATTCACATACAACACAGCACTCTGCCCTCACATATATTTGCTATTCCCCGCTTCATGTGCTCTCACAAAATTGTTTCCACAAGTGCTATTGCTATGGCTGTCGCAAAATTAGTGGCGGCTGATGGCTGACGATTACTATTCTGTTTCCTGTTGTGCAAATAAATTTTGTGGGCGTAAACACAGCTTCACAGTGTATTTAACTACACAACACCACAAGGCGTGGTAAGTCTATGATTGGATTTTTACTAAGCCACCCGCCATTAAATTTTGCGACAGCCATAGTTACCAAAGAATATTAAATTTTCTTTAGAAATTTTTCTTTCATATTTAACGTTTTCCTCAGAAATGAAACTTTTTATAAAATATTGCATAACCTCCAACAAGCAATAATCTGGATTATTCACAGGAAATAAGTAAGTAAAAGATAAACTGCTTGCGCAGAACGACATATCGGCAATGTATCTAACTATCGACCCTCAGCAAACACCCCCTGCAATCTTTTGGGTTCCAGAAAATTCCTTCCCAAAGTGTTTCCTGTGTATCAACCCCCAGGCGCTGTTTAAAAATTGAATCGCTAATTTTCCACAAGGGTGACTTTAATTAAAATATAGAAATTAATGTATTACTAACCATTAAAGCGGAAGCATTGCTTCCCTTGCTTCCATTAATGCACGCCCCTGATCCATACCAAATCGCAAAAACAAATAGGAATGAAGTAAAACGCTGTAAATAATTGGTTAAAGCACGTAAAACCAACATTCGTGCAATGACAGCAAAAACCATTGTAATTAAAATACGAAGGTCGTGGGAGGTCTACCATTCAGCGTGAAATTGTTCTCTTCACTTGGATTTGGGAGGTAGTTTATAACCAACTGCTGTGGCACCAGCATGCCTGTTTACTATCCAGAAACAGGCCGTTATTCAACAGTTACGGGTTTATCCGCTTCTTCATTAAATTACCAAGTTCATTCCAAACTTAGTATTAATTGGCTGGAACGCCATCATCATCACCATCATCATCAATCATCATCATCAATCATCATCATAATCATGCATCATCTGAGATTATTAGTCTTACAAATACATACGTATTTAATCAAATTTCTTCTCTTATTGTTTGTCTAAGAGCTGTATTTATGACTCTAAATAGCTATTAAAAGTGATTAAATTTATTTCATCACCATGTTTAAAGTGCGAGAAGCACGACTTTTCAAACTCAGTACCTTAACAGGAACCTCCTCTTTAAACCAACGTATCTACATAATTTGGCAAACGCGTGAACATCTTTTATCCTGTTGTCCACATATTTCTTTTACTTATAACTTGTACATTCTTACTGTCTGTGCATCTGGATTTTTAATATTAATAATTTTAAAGCTCAAATGGTCATTCAATTTATTCTGTACCATTTATGTAAAATACAGATTTGAGCCTTGAACTCCGTTGTTCCTTTTTTTAAACAGTTTTATCAATTCAAAATCCTCTTTGAACTGTATCTTATAACTTATTAACCTGAAATTATTAGAAGAGCTTGAATTGCGGATTTAAAAATTGTGCAATAGTTGAAAAAAATAGTTCAACCGAAATTGTTTTCCATAGATCACGTAAAAAACGTTGAAACATGTACACGGCTTGTTTTCCCATAGACTAATTAAAATTATGCTTGCACTCTTTATGTTTGTATACCAACATAAAATTAAAAATTTGGGAGTGTACATCCAGAAGAAAACTGTAGATTTTAGATTTTCATAGATGCACTGTTTTAAGACATGGGGTGCATGGTGTTCAACTGTTTGAACTCAATCTTAAATCTCACAATACAGTTTTATTTTGCAGTGAATGTTTGATATGATTTGTAAACAAAATGATCGCACAATTTGTTCTTTCATATCCGTAGAATTTTTATAACGAATTAGGTATAAAATCTTTCACTTGTATAACAACTCTACTAGAGCCACTAATTGCATGAATAGCTTTTTTATTTATCTAGCATACTTAATACTTGGCCTATCTTGTAACTAACGTGCCTCACTTGCATAGAGTAAATAGAAATGTTCTTTGGCGTGGATGCCCTTCATGTGAATCGCAGAATGTTTAAAGAAATAAATTATGATTTGCCACTTAGGCATTTCAAAGCACTGAATAGCCTCGTTTTATTAAGAATAGTTGCACAACATACAGTCAATATTTTTAAGACTATTGCAGTCTTCGTTGTCATAAAAGATCGCCGTACAATGTCTTTGTAAGATTTGGTTACTTTCCACAAACCTGGAAACTTACAGAAATTATTGTTCTTCACAAGCCAGGCAAACCAAAACATCAACGATCCAGTTATCGACCGATCATTGTGTTATCAACGTTATCGAAATTATTTTTAAAAAAATCATTCAAAGGAACCTAATAACACTTTTTCCTAAACAAGTGTGGAAATGTTATCACAGCACATTAAATCTCTCCTCCCGTAACAACGTGGAGTTATGATGGGTACCCGGTCATATGGGTATTGCAGGAAATGAAAATACCGATGTCCTAGTACAGAAAGTAGTATCTCTTCCCTTCACAGGACCAGAACCTTTCTGTGGAATAAGCACATTAGAACCCAAAGATGCAGTACAAAATTGGGTTCATAATGAAACCCAAAACATGGGAAATAATAGCCATAAACAAACTTTACAGGCAGATAATTAATAAGCCTTAGGACATACTAAGTAACTTACTCATAAGCCAATCAAGCCACAACATAGAAGAGTTATAAGTTATATAATTGGACATATAACATTCAAAAATCATCTAAGGACAATGGGACTATACCAAATGGAATCAATTTGTGACTGGTGTTTAAAAGTCAATGAAACGGCGAAACATCTATTAACATGCGAAGTCACAGAACGGAAGAGATACCATATTCTCGGAGCCGCCGCAAAATTAGAGAAAGGTTCTAATATAGTAATACAAACACTATAGCTATGTATGTAGATGGATCCCTAGATTAGAAAATGGGAAGGGTACAGAAAGTATCTTTAGGCTGAGGTGCAAAACGAAAACTTGCTTCCAAACGTGCTCATAGTCAAGTTATACATTTTAAATCAACAATCACAGCATGCCAAGTTTTCAAGTTCGCTTTCCTCCCAAGGTTCTACTGCACATTAATTATTAAGGATCACAAATTCAATAATAAAGGGATTTGAAAAGAAACAGTACACTGTTGCAATCTTTCTTTACGTCGCTCAAGTCTGTGATTGAGAGTGGCATGAGCGATTTCTTGTGCAACTTTACAGAATCGAACTACCAAATTATCTAACTCGGATTATAAGAAGCTTTGTAACAGTACAACAATTTGTAGTTCGCATTTATACCTTCAAATCAACAATACGAGCAATTGCTCAATTGCTCCGGGAGTACCACAAAGATCAGTTCTCGGTTCACTACTGTTTAATATTTTCACATGTGATATTCCTGGGCTACAGCTACTTCTATAGTAATGTATGCAGACGACACTGTCCTATTTTATTGAAACTAAATACAGCAATTAATTGCCTTCAAACATTTTCACATTATACACAGAATGGCTTTAAACCTGACGCAAAGATTTTCTCTTTAAAACCCTGCAAATTCCTTGCTGTTTATGACTCCTGAGCAAACAGCTACTCTGGTTAACATCCCAAACCACAGTAAAATATCTTGGCATATTACTGGACACAAGAGTGACATGGAATGATCGTATTATCTATATAACAATACTAGCTCACGAAAAGATATTAAAAATATGAATACTCAGAGAATTCATATGCCTACTTCGAAAGGACTTAATAATTTTTAACTTCATTTTTACTTTCTCTACCACGTACATAGCAGCCAGAGAAGATACTGCATTCCACCCAAACTTTCGATATCGAGATTTCATCGGAAATACGTGATTTGAGTCTCCCCGAAGCGGCGCCGTGGCCGAGCGGTTGGACTGTTCGCCTCTCATCAAGGATTCTATTCTAGGGGTGCAGGTATTTATGGAAAAGTGTATGAAGTACATAGGAAAATAAACTTTCGTGAGAATAATCTGTACACCCAGTAATAAGCTATTCAGGTTAGGAAAAGTCATGTGAATATAATACATCCCTTCACTCCATACTACCATCCGTATGGAAGATATTTCGTTATTTTTAATTTTCTAAAAGTATCCCTACAGTTTTAATAAAAATATCTATGTTCAAGATGTGTACATAATAAAATGTGTATACTTTTTGTTGCATTAAGCATTTCCGAGATATTTACTGTAATTGGTTTCAATCTTACAATACATACATTCTCGCGCTAAGTTGCATTCTTTTGTTTTTGCGTCGTAATGCAAAAAATGGAATTTCAAATATTGCAGTTAGCGACTGTTTGTAACTTTTTACTATTGCTTCACCTTCTGTGTACCTATAACGAATTTGGCAATACAATTATTCCTGCAAACGTTTATCTCTACTAACATAAAACATAAAAATAAGTTTCTGTAAGAATATTTGTACAGGAAGTATACAAGTAAACGGTATTAGATGGAAAAAGTCATATGAATGTAGGTAACGCAACATAGTATTATTGTTGTTGAAATGGAGATACCTATTTACCACAAAGTCGATAGAAAAAAATTATGCCCATAATCTTCAGATTCGCTCTGAAACGAAATGAACAGGTAGAAGACAATGAAGTTGTGTTGACAGTTACACATTTTATTCAAGTTAATCCAACCGACCGTTTTAACAGAGCGTCATAGAGCTCCGTTATGCTCATCACCACAATGCACAGGTAGTTTGCAGGATGCTGTTAGATTAGATTATGTTTCCGGCAGATCTTTGTGGCTCCCAAAGCATAAACCGAGAAAGTTTTGTAAGCAGGATATACCACTGTCGGGCGGTGTGGTGCGAATTCCGTTACTACCTCTGCAAAGCGAAGATGGACCGACCTAAAGAGGAAGTGTTGCTGTGATACCGTTACCATGGGACCTGTCGCTACTTGCCAATCAATATGTAGCTGATGCTGTATTACTTCAATATTCACAGCTTCCGTCGCGACGCCGCGAAATCAAATTCCCTGCAATTTACAGAGCTAGGTCACTTTACCGGATGAAGGAAACACAAGTGGTTGTATCGTTTTAACTAGTTCTCAAAGTTATGTCTCTACCCTGATAAGAAAATATTTCAAGCGCACATCGTTTCTTAAATAAAATTCGTACTATAAATATAATTTGTAATTTAATATTTAAAAAGGTTCTAGAAATAAATGTGAAAATTACAGAGGAATTAGCATTTTAAATATAGGATATAAAATATATGCAAGAATACTAAATAAAAGATTAAGAACTATTACAGATGTATTATTGCCAGAAGAACAAAATGGTTTTAGATAGGGACAATCGTGTACGGATGCCATTTTTGCTGCCAAGCAGATAGTATAAAAAAAGGAAGCGAATTTAACCTTGAAACTCATATAGCCTACAACGAAAAAGCGTTTGATCAAGTAAGCAGGGAAAAACTTAGATTATGATTCGAAGAAGATATCCGATTCAGTTAATTAAAATACTAAAATGTATTTACAAAGGCATGACAATTAGTTTACATGTTGTAAATGGAAGATACAGTAAACACATATAAATCAAAGTGTAAGACAGGGATGTAGCTTGTCTCCTACATGGTTTTCAATGTATATAGATGATTAGACTAGGGAATGAGTGTTCAAAATTAATGGAGGCATTTGTATTGCACAGGGAATGTTTCTCACAATAGATAACCTTTTTAGCGGAAAAAATTATGTTTATTAATGAATTCCTCCAAAATGTCTTTAGGGATTTCCAATAAATTGCCGTAAAATGATATTGCATCACTTTTTTCTTAACCTTTTTGTTGTTCCTGAGACTCTTCCAGATCCTTTTGGTGCCAAGCGATTCTTCTTATCTGCTTTGTTCAGCCAGAAGTCTCTGTCTGACTTCCACTTCAACTGCTTCTTTTCTGCAGTACTTTTATGTGAAAGTGCATGGGACCCTGTCATTTTGCGACCAACAGCTCCTCTTTCCTCCAGGAGTTCTGCAAGCTTCTAAGCTGTCGTGAAGTTAACCTGGCCCAAGTTTCTTTTTCAACTTCTGCTCCGGTGTAAGCTTAGCATCTTTATTTGTTTTTCCCTTCATTTCCTCCTCATCCTCATCTTCGCTTTCTTCATCTGAATCAAATACAATGGCTTCTTCATCATCGTTGTCTCCTCAGGGGCCCTAATGACCTAACTGTCGACGGGCCCTTAAACCCTACTCACTCCCTCACTCACTCACTCGTCATCCTCATTATCATCCCCGCCACCACTCACATCCTGTTCCTTGCAATGTCTTTTCTGCTTTGCGTCTTTCATCAAGTAATCATCAAGTAATAAGAACTTATCATCACTATTATCTTCATCCTTATTGCCATCTTCAAGTGCTTCTTCTTCATCTGGTTTATCATCATCCATTTCTTCATCCTCTGGGTCAACTTCATCGTCTTCTTCAGCATCACTTTCAAGGTCATCACCATCGGATTCAGTCGGTCTGGGAGGCTCAGTTGGTTAGACGCTGACCTACTGATCCCAAGGTCACGGGTTCAAACCCGGCCCAGACCGATGGTTTTTAAATATACTTAAAAACGACAGCTCCATGTCAGTAGATTTACCGGCATGTAAAAGAACTCCTGCGGGACGAAATTCCGGCACATCGGTGACGCTGATGTGATCCTGGCAATTGACAGCGTCGTTAAACGACAAAATAATTTAATTTAAACTGTCGGATTCAGACTCTTCAGAACTTGCTTCAGTCCTACTTCTCTTACCAGCTTTAACTTTCTCAATTTCTGCCTTTCGTAGTTTCTCAGCAAAATCTACTGATTCTTTAGTCTTTGTCAATATGTCCAAGAATTCTTCACTGGCCACACTTTCAGCATCACTTTCATCATCATCACCATCATCATCATCACCATCATCTCTATCTTCTCCTTTCTGTTGCCTTTTCTTCTGAAGGCATCTGTAGAGGAAGAGTTCATCAACAGTAATATTTTCTTCGTCCACGTTCAGGTATCCTGCAGTGTCAACCCTGAGGGATTTCATTCCTGCTGTCAAGTATGACTTTTTACGAGCGAACACTTAACTGCCAGCAGATTCTGTATCTGATATCTTCTTTAGATTTTTGAAAACAAAACGATCCAGGAACCTTGGAAGAGTAAAATCCAGAAGAGCATCCCCAGAGTAACTAAAAGTCTCACCTTGAAGCAGACGCTAAATGCAACTCAAAGTCAGCTTTAGCGATAGTAAATTCTAAGGGTCTTCTTAAAAACATACAAAAATAGTATCTTAGTATGTGCATAAATTACCTAACCCAAAGGTTACTACTTATTTTCAAGTTCAGGAATTGGAAAAATACAAAGAAAAAGACACTTTTACTTAGTCTCTTTGTATAGTTTATTCTTTCTATAACGTGTTTTCAATCATAGAAGAGTTTGTCACTTTGGATTGGTCGATTCCGTAACTTCACTGACTGTCCCATTGCACTAACCTCGGCCCCTTGCCACCAAAACTTTCTTTTACATACGATACAACTCATTGTCATAACGAAGAATGACAAATACACAACTTGTCGGTGCACTGGTAGATTCTTCAGGCTCATCTTCAGTTTCTTTTAACCTGTTCTGACAATAGGTTTTTCACTTCACCATAATTCATCTGGTGAATCTTGGTATATTGGCAAGGCTATTTCTTCGTCGCTTTCACTGGTTCCAGTCTTTGCGTTTTTGACGTTTTTATTTTTGACTGTGGACTCTTGATGTACATCATTCTCGCGTGCCACGCCCTTATCAGCATGACAAATTCTTTCTTCTTCTTACTCATAATTTTTTTTATTATTTTTTTTGTATTTTTTTTTATTTATTTATTTATTTTTTTTGTATGCACCTTCTTTTATTCTGCAAATAAAAAAGATGCATCTACTGGTTCTCCACTAACACCACCCTTTGGCAGTCGCTGTAACAGTGGTTCCTTATCGCAAGGTAAATTCCAGAAATCTGAAAACTGGTTCTGAGTCTTAATTGAGTCTAGAATTTCCAAATTCTTCCTCAGGAATGAAGAAAACCTCTGCTTTGGTAGAGCACTTTGCTACATTCCCTCTTTTGTGTGTTTCCGTTGTGACAGAGCAACATCCATTGGTTGTGTTAGTTGGGCACCGGTGAGTGTACCATAGGTCATTCGCTGTTAAAAGGATTAAAAAATTACTGTCAGCTTCAAAGGTAGGATAGTTTTAAGGGTCCGTCGGCAGCTTATCATTAGACATCGCTGTAAAATACTGCTGATTTTCTTGCAGATAGTCCATTCTTCTCTTTATTTTTTAGCTATTGTTCTAACAGGTTCTAAAGTGTTCTGAAGTTTCATACAATGAAAGATTTACACTTTTGATGCATTCTTGCAGTATATCTGGACCAAGTCTACATATTGACCTGATGTAGACTATTGTTTTATGTACTCGTCCATTATTTAAAGAGGATAGTAAAATATATCAAAATAAAGGAAATTTGCTAAATATAACCTTACTTTATCAAAGTTAATTATAGGAACTATGTACTTTGTATTCATACTAATGTGATGCAAACTAACTCAAAATCTCAAATACATATAATCTACCTCTACCTTAAACATTTTCGATTGTTGCAACTTTTGTTGTATTTTTGTAATAAAGTTGATCTTGCCTCACTCCCATAGTGTCTCCTCAGCGTTTTTTTAAGGATGTGCTTGGCTTTCCTTGCCTTGAGATCGTGAGCCATTAAGAATTATGACCTCTTCTTTGACAGGGTTTTTTAATATTAGGTAAAATGTTGATCCCTGCAAAATTGGATTATTACCATAATTCTAAGAGGTTCTTGAATATTTAAGAGCAATTGAAGAGCATCTTGAATATGCTTCTAAGAGTTTTACAATTGTATAATTTTAGGTGTTTAAAACTCAGTTTACGATATATCCTATTCCACAAAACACAGTTTTTTGCACAGCAATCGTGTCACAATTCTACAACACAAAATATATTTGTCAAGTTCCATATTGGTAGGTGTAACGTCGTTAGTTTAGATGGGCGTAATAATTTGAAGATGTTGAAATTTCAAATGTTGAAAACAGAGAAACAAACGAAAGTTTTAATTAAAGGCCCCAAGACGTCTAAAATTGAAGCATTTTAAGAACAGTGACATTTTTTTGAAATAAAAATATGGTTTCCATAAAGGCGATAAGAAAGACCACAACGAAAAGTAGCAGAAAGTAAAGAGGAAAGTAAAAGTAACGAGGAAATAGGAAAATATGGAAAAAACTTGTCTCAGGGAAGGCATTGCTAGCGGGATTTTGAACTGCAAACCTCCTATTTATTAGTCCGTGTCTTAAATGAATTTGGCTACCCGTTACGCAGTACTAATGAATTTAATGTCAGTCTGTGATGTAACAGGAATGAGCATTCCAGCCATGCAATTATCTTATGAATGAACCTGTGCCAGCTAAATGTTAGGAACTCCACAGAAAGGACGTTTCTAATGCTGTACATCATTAACAAGCGTGACTTCTTTTTTCCTTTGAGATCAAAAATTATATAAGCGTTTCCTTTTGTTACCGAGAGAACTCATAAGATATTAACCTGAAAAACAGTAATCCAAGATTCCAGGAACAAAACCCACGACAGTATAATGTAATCATGACATTACGTAATGAAGAGACACTTCCCTCAACTTTCTCAACGGAAGCAAACTGACCACTATGGCTATCACAATAACACTTCCTCCTCTCGTGTCCAGCTCTTGTGACACCGGTCCCCAAATTTCTCAACACGCAAACTGAAGAACAATACTAAGTTTGGAGGTCAAAATATTTTCATTATACCTCCTGATTTTTTAAAATTATTATTCATTTACCGTTTTCTCATATGGAATGGAAGTGTTATACTCTTACAAACTCTTATTCCTGCACCTTCTTCATGTAGGTCGAGATAAACATTTGCAGAAATTGTCTTGTTACCAGGACCCGGTGTTTATGACCTAAAAATGTTAGAAATATGCAAGAACTTATGACCGAAAAAATTAGAAAATATAACAATAAATATGATCTAACCTTTTGTGGTGCATTTTCGAATTATTCAACAATTTAATGCTGTTTAAATTAATATCATATTGAAAATTCGCTTTAAAAATCTTGTACAGTCAATAATAAATAAATAAATAATATTAATTTTATTGTTGCATTTTGAATTTACTTGCTCAATCCAGAGCTAATCCTCAACTGTTCACAGAATGAAATGTCATATTTTGAACTTCAATCACAAAGAAGAATTACAGTAGCGCATTTTAAAATTTTCAAAAAAAGGGAACGATCTTCCATTTGCGCAGAACGTTATAACGGGAAAAGACCTAGTATTATAGACAAGAATTAGATGTCAAAAATCGTTTTTCGGACGACTGCAAGCACATATGCAAAACTGGAATGGAAATATAAAAATATGACAAAAGTACGAAAATTTAAGAGAAAATATGACTACAATATAAGAAAATGACGAAAAAAAAAAAAAACGTTAAAAGTCACAATATGACTTTATATGACCCATGAGAACTGCATAAATGCAAAAATTATCAAAGGTAAACAGGACTGTATAGACTATAGCCAGAAAATTTAAAATATGCATTTCATTTGCTATAAAAATATTTTAATGACATTTTAATCGCAATCGTTAGAACCATTTTTTGAGAAAATCAAAACTTCCTAAAATTTTCCATGTAAAGGGAACTTTAGGGTGGAGGAATTTCTTCAAAATCTTCGTATCGCATCCTTGAAAGAAATTAAATTTAAATACCAACTTTGGTTTTTAACCGACTTTTCGTTTTTCAGTTACGCTGTTCACAGAATTTGAAAGCTTTAAAACATTTGACTGTTACTTAAAGCCTATTGTATTCCCATATTTCCCTTGCACCTACAGGGAAATAAGCAATAAGATAATTTCTGCAAATGTTTATCTCAACTAACACGAAGAAGATACAGTAATAAGAGTTTGTAAGAATGGTTAGTACAAGAGTAGAGAAAGTCATGTGAGTGCAACACATCAGATTTTTTTTAATTATGTTGTTTAGAGACAGCGAAAGACATGCATACACACGAAGTTCTTTTTCTAAAAATGCGTATTTTATAATAGCATCCTTAAAACTGCATTTCCAGTGAAATCGCGCTATTTTGGGAGGAACACAATACATTCTCTGCTTACTATAGGTAAATAATAAGCAAATTTTGCCAAAAATGAAGATACTAAATGAACAATATTAACAAATAGATACTACACCATTGTTCATTGATGTCACAGCTATTCTCAGGATATCTACTTATTTCACATTGTTTTCCTTTCCTTCTATGTGTCCAACGAACCTAACTTAATTTAATTAGCTAATTATTTATTCTTGGGATATGTCAAAGTAAAAAAAGGCGTGCGAGATGTGTAAATGGCGTTGAACATTAAGTATAGCTTCGTTTTATTTTTTAAGGAAATTATATATTATGCTGGAGTGTAATGCGTTCTCGTTTTATACATTAGAGTTGAAAGATGATTATTGACACATTTCAAATTCGTTTGAAATGGATATAAATTTGTGAGTTTACTTGAAAAATCTTTTAAAAATATACGATTTCTAGGATTTTTTAAAACGTCTACTAGATCCAAAATGCAGACATTTTATTGAGTTTCTATTTAACCCACACGTTGTCTAAGTTTAGGTTAAGTTTGGAAAGGTTAACCAGAAGCCCTGAAATTAATAGTACTTAGCCCTTCGCTAGGCTCGGATTAATGGAGATCATGCTTTCTGGGTTTAAAGAATCGTATGTGTGTTGTATTTTGTATCGTACCTCAATGACAGAGCAACGGCACCAAATGGTTCGAATTCTAGCCGTGGTATAAGTAACTGATATTTTAATTCATTTCCGCAATCTTTGTCTACACACAGCCTAAAGATCTATCATTAAACATATTGTGCTCTTTTAGATGTAATGAAGCGTTGACATGCTTGCAACATCGAACAACCTGTAATGTATGCTAACAATTAGGATGGAATTGGCCGCCGCCGGGTCCTGCCGTGGTGGTCAGCCACTCTGGTTCACATTTAAAGAATCTCGGACAGGAGATAAGTCATAAAGGAACTTCTGCCCTGTATTGAACATTGGATACACCTATGTAATTGTGCTTCGTTTCCATACTATGGAAGATAATGGTAAACCACCTTGGATTAGACGTCCTTGCTGCCTAGGGTCTATAGCCCAGTGATGCCCACCTTATGCGAAAAAGGGGAGGGCTTTGACGCATTATTGGACTCAGAAGCAAACCCAGACCGATTTAATATGTTGATGAAGAAATGTAGTGATGAAATAGATAGTAGGATAATTTGTGGATCAAATCATCCAACCCAGCATTCACTTAATCAGCAAGGAAAATCGCGAAAAAAAAAGGCCATCCGTCAGGTTGCTTGGTTGAACCCAAGACCTCCGAATGCAAATCGCACACGCTACTATGGCGCCACCTTCCCGGTCTTGGATTGCTTAAGTAGAACATTTTGAGATGTATTAAGAATCCTAAAATTGTTCAACAAATGCAAAATATTGTGTTTAAGGTCTATTTTTATTGCAGCAATTCAGGCTTTAATTAAGGAGCAGTTGTTTGTCTCAAAGAGCTTCAGAGTCTTCTTTCTCACCTAATTAATTAAAGAGGAATGTCGAATGTACCACAAACAAATGTTCGCCATATTTCAAAACATGTTCTTCCTTCCTTAACCTTTAGAATTAGATCACTCGCATATTTCAAACAGTATCATATTTTAATTGTTGTGGATTAATATTCAAGCAAAATGCATTACAGATTTTTCAACACTGTTTTTATATAAAATCTGCAAAGATCGCAAAGATCGAAAGAAAATGGATGTGAGTTCGGCAAGTAAAGTAAATCACAGAGGGATTAAACATAATGAGGAAGGGATATTTATTTAAATGGAAATTGAAATTGCGTATTTATTTATGGACGCTCTTTAATTGCTGTGGTTCTCAGCGTCCCGTTCTATTTTGGGGCGAAAGACCGCTAAATTTTGCTCAGGGGGCCCTTTATTAGGCTTGAAGTTCTATTGCGTATCGTAAATCTACGACACGAGACCAACGGCTTTACTTCCCTTCCGAAGGAAGCCATGCTAAGGATTTTTACGCTCTAAAAATCCATCGTCCTCCACCAGGTTTGAACCGCGAGCTTGGGAACCAGAGACTAGCATGTTACCTCTAGACCACGGATATCCTTCTTTCCTATATCGAAGATTTTCTTTTTTCATTTAATATGTGAGTTAATTACTTAATATCCAACAACTTCAGTAGATTGATAATTTAAATAATTCATATGGTTTCCACAATATTTTTATTCACGGAGAGATTACATAAAACTGCCTTAAAGTTTTATTTTATGTCAATGTGATATCTTAATACTCTTCATGGGCATATTTATAAAAGCTTTCAATGCATAAATGCACACATTTTTTTATTATAACTTCATTTAATGTCGCCTGACGACACTGTAGCGACCACTTGCATTAAAGGAAATATCAGAGCATAAAATTCCTGCTCCTAGTCATAGTTTAAGATTGAACTGCTGATGAATTTAAACTTTCTTCTTCCCTTTCCTTTTGCTAACAACATTCAGCACTTCCTCCATTAGCACATTCTGACGTCTAGATGTGCCGTAACTTCCTCAGTGCTGTGAAGCGAGTTATTTTGAGATCCTTAACGTTATCGATTGACCTGCATGCGACCTCAACGTCGCGTGTGCCTCAAACGGCTTGTTTTGTAAACATTACAATCTTCACGCATCGCTGGAGAAAGGCAAAACTTTTAGAACAAATGTCTGTTACTCCTTGCATTACGGGTTAGAGTTCACTTAGTCAAGAATGATGCAATTTGTACACACTTGCTGTATTTGTAAGAATATTTCTAGGCGTGGCTGTTATACTCCGTTTGCTTAACGGGAGATGTACTGATGACTTTGGTCAAAATGTTGCATTCTTTACTTTCTCTATTATGTATAGTAAAGTAGAGGAAGTATTGTATTCCATCCAAAAATTCGATGTCGATATTTCACTGGAAATATATGTTTTGAGGCCCCCTGAATCCAAACAGATCAATTTTGAAAAAGAAAATGTATTCACACATAAATTATGTATTTTAGCAAGATCTACATTTCTTTGTAGAATATGATTTGGTCTATCTCTAACGGCAAAATATATATTTAATTTGTCATAATATCTCAAACATGTGACATTTTAATCAAAATCGTTAGAGCCTATTTCAAGAAATCCAAAACTTTCGAAAAGTGTTCCATGTATAGTATATTTTAGGGTGGGCTATTTTCTTCAAAATCTTCGTGTCGCATCCTTGAAAGATATTAAACTTAAATACCAAATTTGGTTTTTAACGTTTTTGAATTATGCTGTCCACAGACTGACACACACACAAACACACACACACACACACACACACACATACACACGCGCGCGCGCGGATCTCTTTCTGAAAATGCTTTTTTGTATTCAGGGGTTCTCAAAAAATATATATATTTCCGGTGAAATCTCGACATCGAATTTTTGGGTGGAATACAATACTTCCCCTACTTACAAGTAGAGAAAGTAAAAGTGTAGATCTTGCTAAAGCACAATTTATGTTTAAAGAAATGAATCATTTCGAAGATATTCCGTGTTATTTGTGTGAGTTTTGGAGAACATACTTCTGTCAAATGGAGCATCGTTATTCATTTTTTATACGTTAACCGTGCAAAGAGAAGGAATTTGAAAGCCTTAAAAGATTTGACTATCGCTCAAAGTAGACTGTATTCCCATATTCTCCTTGTACCTACAAGAAGATAATAAGATAATTTCTACAAATGTTTATCTCAACTAACCGAAGATGATATAGGAATAAGGGTTTGTAAGAATGATTACTACAGAGTAGAGAAAGTCATGTGAGTGAAACACATAAGATTTTTTATTTTTCTGCCGTATTATCATATTAATATTGAAATTTGCTTATGTTGAAGTGCTGTTTTTCTTTAATGGCCAATTTGAAGTATTTTAATACATTTTCAAAGATGTTGCGCGGTTTGCATGTTTGAAAGTATGACTGAGTTCTGTGTACATTTCAGGATATAATTCATAACTTTTTATGAAAAAGTTGGTATTTAACCTTATTTTAGCGTGATTTAAGCTACAGATGCATCGGTACATTCATAATGCTGTTATTACCTTTGAGTTAGGAACCGTGGTAGAGCGAGTACTCGAGTATTTATAGTAGTACCCACTGTCCCTCACTCTTCTTTCGCTGCTAATGACACGAACACAATAGAAAGGGTCCTCTCAATATACGCTAAGTGAAAAACTCTGCTGTTGCCAAGTCGATTACATCTGTGCATTCAGTGTTGTTAAAGATTTTGTTGGTTGAGTTTCACGTAATAGCGACCGAAGTAGAAGACGTGACTACATCTTCCATTGCACTCTGAAAGGCAGTGGGATGAGGAAGGCCATGACGTCATTGGCGATACTATACGAAGATTGATCAGCAAAGAGACCGATCTTTTCCTGTAACCTTTTTGATGTTTCCTGTCTGTACTATGAGTGTTTGAAAAGAGCGGCGTTTGTGTATAATGTCCATAAACAGCAACACTCTCGTTTCCGTAGGTTGGTAATAATGCTCTATTTTGTGGACCGTGCTTGCATTTCGTATACCACAAAATGGAGATGAAGCGAGAGGAGCAGTACATCACAAATTTTGTTTTGTTCGTTTTTATATTCTTTCTATTTTTGTTGGCTTTATTGTTTGTTGTTGTTTTTTTCGTTTAAGCTATACAGCCATTGAAACTCACGAAAAGCTGCGGTGTGGAAATCGCCAAGTTGTCAAATATCGAACACTCAAAAAGGCGAAAGTTGTTTCATCTGCATGGAAGGCGATGATGATACCTTTTTCAGTGTAACCGAATGATTTACCAGCACGCAATTCTCTTTCAAACTATATTGTAGCAGCATATTACACGTCAGTAATAGTTAAACTGGGGAAACATATTGCAAGAAAACGATCAGAACTGTCAGACTGAGTGGCGACTTCATCATTGACAGCACGCAGATAGAGTCAAGTAGTTTTTGGTATAATTTAGCATTACCTGTGTACCACATCCGCCTTACAGCCCCGATCTTGCACTCTGTGATTCCCCCCAATCATTAAAGGTAAAACTCCGGGGCATTCGATTTGAGAACTAAAGAAGTGCTCAAGAAGAGTGAGCGATTCTCAAGGGCCTCACAAAGAATGGCCTGCCATCTGTTCGAGGACTAGCAGAGACGCTATAAAAGTGCATTCAAGTAGGAGGGGATTACTTTTAAAAAGATCATGTAAACATTGAATCGGAGTAATAAACATCCATGGAAAAAAGTCTGTCTCAATCTTTGTTCATCGGCCCTCGAAGATATGGAAGCTGGAAAGAACACAGTGATTACATTATTGACTTGGATCTAATTGTTAAGGCAGAAAGTACAATGCAAAATATATGTAAAGCAGCAGATCAAACGGAAGGACTAGAGCAGGAAGACATAGAGGATGCTGATTATTGTGCGAGTGGATTTTAATAGTATATAATATGTGAGCAATTCATGTACTTACTCCCTTGAAATCGTGTTTTTCCAAAGCTACATTTGTTATAAATGTCCCGTTTTCTCTGCAGCTATAACTGATAGGAGGATGAAAGTTTAAACACATGATAACATGAGTGACATGAACCACATTGAACCGCATATGTATACATTTGCTTACAAGAAATTATTATACTTAAAAATAAGTTTAAAATTGAATACTATTAGAAGGGAGGAAAAAAAAACATTTTTCCTGATATCATTTCTTTATAAATAAGAATAAATTTATTTTAAAATATTCTATATGTTTACTGTAACGATTTCAGTAATTTCTGAGACAAGGGGTCGTATATAAAGGAGCTGTCAAGCAAAGCAGTTAAGTTAGAAAATTGCAGTCGGCAGATCATGTAGTGGATGAACGAAGTTAGGAAGTTCTTGAAGGGAAAATATATGTTAATTATTAATAGGCAGTGGATAGACAAGCAGAAATTGGTTGGATGAAGTCAGAAAGAATTGGAGAAGTATGTTGGAGAAATGAAATTTGGAAAGGGATGTTCTAGAGAAGAATGGAAGTAGTCTGAGAAGCCAAGGATCAACTTGGGATGTAGCTTCACTGGAGTATAAAATAAGCACTTTATCGCTATGAACTATTAAGGAATTACTCTAGCTTAACAAATTGAAAGTTAAGCATTCGAAAAGTCTCACTGATCTAGCATTCAATTCACTTCCCATTCAGTGTTTGACGATTCGCGATTCACAAACGCGCGAAGACGCAGTCATTTCTGTCAACTGCTGTAACGTATTATTTGTCGCCTTCTCGCTGCGCAAAAAAAAAAAAAAAAAAAAAAAAAAAAAAAAAAAAAAAAAAAAAAAAAAAACGGAATTAAACGGAACTTTCTTTTTTTTTTTTCTTTTTTTTTTTTTTATTTTGCATTTTGCACACTTTAAGCTCTACTTTGGGCTTTCCATTCTCCCTTTTTTAAACCAAATCACCATTGACAAACACAATGATAACCAGGCTTCGGCGTCCACTTAGGCGGCCCGGGTTCGATCCCAGGGACCCGCAAGTGGTATTCGTGGTGAACGAAGCGGCGACAGGACGGGTTTTCTCCGGGTGCTTCGGTTTCCCCCGCCATCTCATTCCACCGGTGCTCCATCTTCATTCCATGTATAATCGGTGTCACCGCCTGCGGTGCCGTAGTAGTAAAAGCGGGCGTTAAACACTACAACAACAACCAACAGGCTTCGGCACCGGTTGCATGTTGTCGGCATTTATAAGTTATGCTTGCAGGGAGGTTTTCTATCGCCCCTACCTAACTGGCGGGTTGGGTAGGGCCAGTGCAGTCGCGTCGCTTTACAAACAGGTTAGTGTAGCTGTATGTAACAATCCACTTCCCTACCTCCTCTACTGTCAACAAAATGTAGAAGGGTAGGTACAGTAAAGTAGCTCTCAACCTTCGTTTGCAACCGCGACCGAAACCTAAGAGTAAAACGAGAAGCTAAAGTCAAAACAATGCCTTGACGCAAACGGTTTTCTTTAACAAAAAGGTTTAATAAATTCAGTAATATAACCGATACCGAGTGGGATGGCTCAGGCGATAACGTCTTTGGCCCGCCCGCATTCGGGAGGTCGGGGATTCGATCCCCGTGGCCGACCTTACTAACCCATGGGTTTTTTGGAGGTTTCGCCAGGCGAATCCTGGGAAGAATTTCATTATACGCTCCGGCCGCCCTTAGCATCCATTTGCCTTATCCATCCTCCCGAGGGGTGCGCCGTCAGTGGCACAGGCACAACAGATTGGCTTTCGGTCGGTGTGCAAAGTCCCTCTCCGCAAGTTGTCGAGTATTTTGAGTCAATACAGCCGACTTATATGAAACATTACATCACCCATATAATAAAACAGGTGATTATGGAGAACTTGACCAGAAATTAACTTTGCAAAAAGAAAAAAAAAAAAAAACTTTTGCTTTCTAATATTTACTACTACTACCACTACTACTACTGCTACTGCTACTGCCACTGCCACTGCCACTGCCACTGCCACTGCCACCGCCACTGACACCGCCACCAATAATAATAATAATAATAATAATAATAATAATAATAATAATAATAATAATAATAATAATAATAATAATAATAATAATAATAATAATAATAATAATAATAATAATAATAATAATAATAATAATAATAATAATAATAATAATAATAATAATAATAATAATAATAATAATAATAATAATTAATAGTAATAGTAATAATAATTTTACTTCCAATTTGTAAAGTTCTCATTTCATTTTGCAACATGGAAGGTTTGTTCAATTTTGAAAATATTTTTAAAATAGTTCATTTTATGGATTTAAATGCGAGAGAGCATGACTAACTTTCTACATCTCCATGATCTTTTGAGCCACAAATTATCCAGATCCGACGACGTGTTTGGCGTTTATGGCGCGTCAGCTAATATATGATAATAGACCGTGCATAATGAAGTCGCTCGTTTGCTGTGCTTCAGTACTTTATGAACAAACTACTTCAATTCTCTCTTAATCAAAAGTGTGAATATGTCAACTAATTCTCATAGGAGAACTGATTCAACTCATTATTTGCTGTCAAAGAAGCTATTGTTGTGAAATGGGGAAAATAAAACACAAACAAATAAAACTAAATCCCACGGCACAACAGCCCATCCGGGCCAAGGCCTACCGTCCGACCGCTGCGTCCCCCACCTTTGTCCACCACAGGCGTCATGAGTGGGGTGCAGTACTGGAGGTGGAACGTGATCAGAACCCCGATCCCTCCCGACCAGTTATGTGCTCTTCTCATCAGGGACGCTACTTTTCAATCGAGTAGCTCCTCAGTTGGCTCCTCAGGGACCTAACGAGGCTGAGTGAAAATGAAAAATTGGCACATTTGAGAGTTTTTGCATGGAGAAGGCTTTTATGCAATCCATTTTACCACACAACGTATTACGTGCTCTACTCCCTTTTCTTTTACGTAAATACTGAGCGAAGCTCGGTCGCCAGGTACTATATATATGCAGGGTGTTCAAAAAACACCGATCACACTACTATGTTGTATGGGATGGCAAATTCGTTTTCCAATTTGGATTTTCCAGAAATGCACGGTTTTGGACGCTGTAGCGCATCAAAGTGTGCGTTCACATTTCGTCAATAAACCCAACACCAAGCTGTGTACATTACAACGGGGCTTCGAACTGTGTACCTCCTACATCCTTGCAGAGCCTCCATTGGCGGTGGTGAGCCTCATACACATGACCCAATACCTGCGGTTGTCTTTGTAAATTCCACTGTAGAAGAGACCAATTAGGCCCAAGACCTACCGCCGGATCGCCCCATCTCTGCCTATAACGGGCGATATTAGGGAGTGCAGTAGTGGAGAGTGGGAGGCGTTTAGCGCCCCGATTTCCCCCCGGGCGGAAATGCGGTCTTTGCAGCTTGGAAATGGAGTTGAGAGCAGAGAACTAGGGACAGGGGAGACCGTCTGCCCTTAGCCTGGTTTGAGAATAAGAACGATATAATAATAAAAATGAAGGTGAAATTGATAGTTATAATTATCATATTTTAAGAATTCACGTCTATCATTGTCATCAGGTTGCTTCATTTCCCATAATGCGTATGCACCAAAAGTACATCTGTAATTTTCGCAGCAAATCACAAGACCCTAATAGCATAATTAAAAGTGATTGGTTGGAATATTTCTAGTGGGCGTTGCCCTCTATGAAAAGCAGGAATGGTTCCAAAGTTTCGCACCATATGCGTGCTTGCAATTGATACATACAGAAACGCAAGTACTCTAGCATTAGAAAACCTTGGGAACTGGTTATGAAAATACTGAAGCAACTGATTAGTGTTAGTGTTAACCTATGGTTATTTTTCAGAACATTTCAATCATTTGAAACGCTCCAAAATACTTTTGGCTTTTTATCCAGCCTATAGAACCTGGGAGCCATTTTAAATCATAGGTACCGTTATTTATTATTTCTCAACTTTGGAAACAATTCCGTCGCAAGTTTGAGAAAAGGGCCGTAAGTAAAGCTACGACACATAATTTGTAAGAGCGTTTTGGAAACCGATATTTGAAACAATATCCTGCGTATTCATATTTCATCTGCAGCCGGGAGGGTTAGCGACCCCTGGCAGTTTGGGCAACACACTCAACGTTATCGATCCGCTCAGAGCTGTGCCTGTACAGTCTCGTTGGAAACATTACTGTCATGTTTTAACTCGTTTTCCCCTTATTCCAGCAATTTAAGAAGCAGTTTTATTTATTACTACCTATATGACATAAGTATATGTATGCATGAATACGTCAAACAAGCAGGGAACTTTTAGCAGTGATGAGTGCTTCGAATACAATTTAACATTTTCTATATTCGACCGTGGCTTTTCTGTATACTGTAAAAATGCTTTCTCTTTAACATGGACTATGGCTTCTAAAATATTCTGAAAATAAAAGTTTAATCACTTGGTTGAAACATGAAAATATCCCGGTAGCATTAACGTTTTAAATCTTAAACTGCACATAAAACAGCTTTTTTACTTCTTTCTATAAACAATGTTTAGGCCTTTGGTTTCCTCCGAGTTAACTAATTGTTCCTTGTCTTTTTCTTTCTTTCCCTCTAGAAACTATTTTGCTTTGGTATATCAAAAGGGGCTTTCTTTAAACAAGTTTTCGCCGTTTTTGATATTTTTCTTTTTGTTTTTTCGCTGCATTTTCTTGTCTTGAGACTGCTGATTCTAATTCAATCTATTCTTGGTTTTGCAAATAATTATAATAGAAAATTCTTTATCGGCAATTTATTGATTTTCCTTTACTCCTTTCCACCCAGTTTACGCAAGCATATTGTAATTTTGATTTCATATAACATCAATGTTTATATATTTTCTAATAGTTTTTTAACTAAGTTTAAAATAATTTTGGTTATTGTGAAATATATTTAGTTGGTGTGATTAGAAAGTAAAATAAACTCTCCTTTGGTTTGATTAATTATTATAAGCAGTGGATGGTCCATATTTAACAATTAAAAGATTAAATTGCTTTAGGGATAACAGCATAATTTTTATTTAATATTTTCTCCAATATCTCATATGTAACTATAAGCGCAATTTTTTGAGCCATTACAATTTCAAGGGATTTATGCACGGCTTAAATAAAGAGGTATATCCTTCTGTACACTTTAAGTTAATCGGATACATTTCTGAATATAAAGGATTTAAATAAGGTAATTTGCAATCATTTAACGCAGGGGACTGACCCAACAGCAACTTTCAGATCGATTTGTGTTTGTTAGAACTAATAAAAGCTTGTAAATCTGCTTATTTAAAATACATTGCAACTGTGCACCATAGTTAATTCTACAAAAATTATTTTACATAAAATGAGCGTTTTTTTTATTAGAAAATTGTTGTTTGTCTTTTCTGGTGTCCCCGTGCTCTTGTAAAATTATACAGTGGAGATTATTGACATCCACTCTGTAGAAAATGCTATATATTCCTACATTTTATTTGCCATCTACCGTATAGCGATTATAGGACTTAAGCTATTTGGAACTTCTTGTGGGAGCAAAAATGGCAAATCTTTTCTCCAGCAAAGATTAGTTTGTGTCGAAGAAAATCCTATGAAAATTAGCGGACCCTACATACGTTGTTCTGTCCAAATGTTGTACATCCAGAAATTATAAAATTTTAAAAATAAAATAAATTGTTTGGACTGTTTTGATGAAAAAATATGTAAAAAAAGTTATTTTTAGAATACCTGACGCCACCACGCCTACAGTTATCGCAACTCGACCTATCAATAGCGTGCGATTGTATGTTACTATAAACTTGTATTTGTCGAGTACAAACCTAAAATTGTTTTAAATAACAGCAAGAAAGAAAAACCTCAAATCATTTTCATGTGAGGTATATTTTTTAAAGTGCAAAAAATAAATATTTAAATATATTTTTAATCTTAATACAGCAAAACCTGCCTTCTACGGATCCCTGTTAAGCGGAAATCTGTCTAAAACGGAAAGGTTTTATGGTACCGTGTATTTAGGGTTAAAAAAACACGTTAAACTCCCTTTATTAAACGGAAACTATGTTACGCAGACAAAGGAAATCATAGTACGCCTTTTAACGGGAAATTTTCAGTTTTGGAATGTAGAATTTAGAAAATGTTCAGGCACAAAACTACATCAATGAAGGTGCTTTCAATTGCAGTGCAATGGAATATGTCAACATAGTGATGAGCAAACTGAAACAGACACAGTTGATATAGATGTCTTAATTGAGAATATGTGAAGTCGGATAGAAGAAGAGAAGGCAGAGGAAGATGAAGAGGAGTATGTCCCTTATTTGGAAGAAGAGTGTAGGATAAAGACTTATAGGGATGCTGTTGGCGGATACAATTGTGAACCTAAACCATCCAAAGATCATATTATGTTCTGTGAACAACACATAAGTTAATTAAAAAGAGCATGTTCGATATGGTCATGTTTTGAATCTAAACCATTCTCGAATCACCTTTATCACACAGGTAAAATTTCATAAAAATCGGTCCAGCTGTTTAGGAATCTTACAGTCATATACACACGGACAGAAGAAAAAAAAAAAGATATATATTATTCGCTTTGTATCGTGAAAAATACCTAAGTTGAATTTTAATTTGATACATACACATATGGAATTACGATGGTTAAAAGTGCATGCACATGTTGCTGTCCTTGTGGGTTCAGGAAGTTTCAGAAAAATGTCCAATCACAATATGCTCTAAGGGTCAAAGAAAAAGATATATTCTTAATAAACGCTACAGCTTCATTAGCAACCTGCTTTGACGTTTGTCTAATCAATGTCTTTAAGCACTTCAATCCTGTTTTATAACATATTTGTGAATATCTTCATTTGTTTTAGAACTAACTAAGGTTAAGTGACATGAGGAATTGAACAACACCTTTGGCATTAAATAGCATTGGCAATTGTTCTTTTTTATTGTATTATGAAAGGTTTCCATTTTCTCTATTGAAGGTGATCCAAATCTTAGGTGATCGAAATGTTCTCAAAGGGTCTTTCTTTCAAGCGCTATAAGCTTATAAAGCGCGTGGGGTCTCCTATCCACATTAGCATCCATCTTATAATTTTATTAGAAAATTCTTAATCACGTTTAAGCGTATAATTTAACAGTCTACCATTACTGTTGCTTATCGAGAATCGAAGTATTTAAGCAACGAAAATAAGATTAAAGCAATATTTTGCTAAATCAAAAGACTCATGTATTGCTGGCAACATGTTCAAAGAAGAATTTCACAATCAAAGATTACGGAAAACATAGTTGTGCTGTGTAAATTACATCATTTTATAGATATAGGTTTGGTGAAAAAGGAGGAGCAGTTTTAATTCTATGACAAAGAAACTGTGAAAGACAAAAATACTTTCTTCGTGCTACAGTATCTAAGGAGGTTTAGTTATCTCAACAAGAACGCACTATTGCACAAAGGCATCAAACGGTCAAGCCAAATCAAGTCAATTGGTCTCTAGTTTTTGAACTTACGCTATTTGTAAATTTGCTTATGAGGAGGCAGCTATTTGTTGAATTGTTGCACAAGTGACTTGTTGCACTTGAACATTGTATTCACAGCAAGCTTTACTTAAGTTTTCTATAAACAACTGTGATAGCATTGCTTTAGGCCACTGTGTGGAAGCCTTCTTTTAGAACTTTGAACTTCACTCTATACAGTGATGTGTGGAAATATTTCTGACTTTTGCAGTTAGTTTGACACAAGCCGTAAAAAATAATGGTCCTTCTTTATGAGCAAGCTGTATCAAATTTATGTTCAAGATATATTTGTGCATATAAGCTTTTATGGCAATATAAGCAGCTGAAATATGTTCTGTTTTCTCAGGATTGGGTTTGGAAGGCATTTAAAATTAGACTACATTAAAATGTATGTCCTACGGTGAATTTCTGCTTCTCATTTGTTTCAAAAACATAAAATACATAAGTGAGAGTAGTATGTAACATAGTATATTTTTGTAACAGTATGTTGTGTTTTGAGTATTACGAAGTATTGCCCTGTTACAATCTCAAATATTTCACTTTTAGGTTTCTACTAAAAAATAGCTAGTGAGGTGTAAAGTAACGTTTTCCACACATTTTTCAGTTTGGGAACAAGTAAGTTTATGAGTAATGTGGATCAAAATAAGACCCTCTAATTTTCTTTCATAAAATGTATCTTTTGTTAGAAAGAATGATTTTTTATCATTTTGAAAACAGTTTATTTTAAGGTTGTATTAACAATGTTGATCCCATGTTGGTTGCAGTGACAGACGATGCTTGTTCTTAGCCCTAACTTTTCACAGAATAAATGTGAATTTTTCATTTAGATTCTACCTTTTAAAATTTCAATAAGTTACTGAACGCTTCAGTGCTGTTGTTACTTTTCAAGAATTAATGTTAATCTATATCATAAATTTCCTTGTCTGAAATATTTTTGAACATAGTTCAAGTCATCTAAGGTCACGGCTTTATTTTAAAAGTACATCAGACCAGAGGTAATTTCATCAAACAGTGTCTTAAATATTTTGGTGTGTGATATACATTCGAACGCTCTTAACGGCTAACTATATACATTCACGCTTCGTAACAATGCCTTCTTTGCAGTGGAAATAGCTCATTCAAGCTGTCCGTTATAATATAGATAAACACTTAACTTGGAAACAGTATTTAATTCACATAACAAAAAAGATAAATAAGGGCATATATATCTTGAGACAAGTAAGAAATGAAATGGATAATGAAATAGTAAAACAGGTTTATTATGCAGTTATATATTCACATATAAAATACGGCATAACTCTGTGGGGAAATATCTCAGTAACAGAAAAACACACACACACACACACACACACACACACACACACACACACACACACACACACACACACACACACACACACACACACACACACACACACACACACACACACACACACACACACACACACACACACACACACACACACACACACACACACACACACACACACACACACACACACACACACACACACACACACACACACACACACACACACACACACACACACACACACACACACACACACACACACACACACACACACACACACACACACACACACACACACACACACACACACACACACACACACACACACACACACACACACACACACACACACACACACACACACACACACACACACACACACACACACACACACACACACACACACACACACACACACACACACACACACACACACACACACACACACACACACACACACACACACACACACACACACACACACACACACACACACACACACACACACACACACACACACACACACACACACACACACACACACACACACACACACACACACACACACACACACACACACACACACACACACACACACACACACACACACACACACACACACACACACACACACACACACACACACACACACACACACACACACACACACACACACACACACACACACACACACACACACACACACACACACACACACACACACACACACATATATGAAAGTATAAAATATGTTTTGCAAAAAGAAAAAGTATTAAAAAATTATTGTAATATATGTACATGAACATATTTTGAGAAACAATGACGATTATCATATATCAACTTTAAGAGGTACATTAAATAACAGGGATTTGGAAAGCATAGGAAAATATTTATTTAATAGACTACCAAAGGAACTAAAAGAAAATTCTAACATTAAATTCGCTTTAAGAGCAATTAAGAGGTATTTAATTGATAATGTGTTTTATAGTATAGAAGAATATAAATGTAATTAATTGAAAATAATTTGTAAAGCATTTAGATATTTTTTAATTTGTTAATTTCTAATTGTGACGTGTCCTTTATTGTAGTTACTAAATGATGAATAAAATCCTTTTTCGAGAGAAGAGTGTTTTAGCTTTAGGTACATAAATTTATTCTCTAACGTGTCTTTCGGACTATTCAGTGCTGAACAGTCCGAAAAAGTTTAATTCTACAAAAATTGCTTTCTTTTTGGGGCATAGTGTCAAATTTTTTAAGAATTTGTATAATTCCTCATAATGTTTAAGATAAATTCAGAAAAAGTATGAATTTGATGAAATGCTGAACAAAATCATTAACATCTTGCTGAACATGGTGAACAAGGATTAAACCTAACCATGTGCAACAAAGCCGAAAGGGTGACAAACCTACTCTCTAGCTCCTTTGGTGCTTTTGGGCTCTTGTAAAATATTTGGGTTAACTGGAATGAAAATACTCTAATCCAGATCCTTAAATTAGAATAAAGAGCTGCCAATTAAGAAACATATTGACAGACTCCATAAATGTAGTTCATAAGTCTAAATATAACCAAGTTTATTCATCGATCAACAAACCAATTAGATACAAAGTACAAGTTACAGCAGCTGCAGTGACAATGATTCATCACCGGAAGTAAACAAGACGAAATGTTATTCTACTAATTTAGGAGCAGACAGAATGTCAATGCTTATGGTATTTTGAGATTCTACCTACACTTTCTGTGCTTTGCCTATTTTTTCTGTGCTAAAGTAGAGAAAGTGGCTACTCGTGATATCGTTAAGAATTCAAGTCAGTGTCAGTCAATGGAATGTAAAATGTTAAGACTTTAATTTGTGAAATATAAAGATTCTTCTTAAATATTAGAAAGAGAGCGCTTTTTCTTCCCTTTGGGTTCTACACGCTTCAAAATACGAATATGCTTATTTCTATCTATTAAGATAAAGAATATCTTCATATACACAAATCCTCATTCTGACTCCCTTGTCTATAACACAAGGATTTGTATGGTCGTGACGCCAATATCTGCGATGCATATACGTAGCTCTAAAAGCAACTTAATATGCTCTCAAACTCTCGCTTTTCAATAACAAATCTTTCAAAGTCATCGCTGTCGAACACAAATTCAATTTGCTCTTAATGTTTAAAGGCAACAAAATTTAGCAGAAACTCCCCAGAATTGGCAACATTGGTACGAGCTGTTTATCTCGTAAAGAACGCGTATATAGCGTGAGAAGGAAATGCGCATGCGTTTGTTGACCTTGTGACACAGTGTGTCGCCACGTGTGTCAGGTCACGGGGCGATATTCCAGCAACGGCGCACCTTTACTGCGCGTGTTCAAAATACTCTCTTTGAGAAGCGGTGTTGTGGGAAGTGGGGAAGAATGGTACCTATCGATCCAGCCGGCACTCGGCTCGATCAGGGGAGCCTTGCGCAGGTTTACACACCGCACCCCCTTTTCTGTCTCAGTGGGTGTTTCCGGTAGGTATTTCCAGAACGTCACGACAGGTGGGGTCTCACGTGTGAATTACTAATGCGAGGTCAAGGCACTATGATGGCTATTCAGCCTAGGAATAATATAGCTTTTAGATTTTATTTTCCTCGGTGCTCAGCCATTTGATTTATACGAAGCCTATTTTATAATAAAATACAAACTAGTAGCATTATTAAGAGAACTTATAGTTTGAAAATACTTCTGCTCGGTTTGAAGATAAGTTAAAGTAGCATTATTATTGGTGAATATTACAAACCTCTGTTCCAGGACCACTACTAATAGTTTTGTTTTTCTCCCAATGTGTTAACTTTATTGTACTCAGTGGTAGCATACACCGTGTTAAACATTATCATAGGGGGCTACCCGGCGTAAGTCCCAAGGTATCTAATAGGACAAATAATTAATGAATTATAATAATTTTTCTACGGATATAAAATCGCTTATTAGAATAGTAAAAAATCCACGAAAGTGTATTAACCTAACCCCAAATATGCAACTTTTCTACACAATAACATTTTAGAGAAAGCATTGGTATAGTCTAGTGATTCTTGTGCCTTCGCTATTCACTATCGTTGAATGAATATGATTAGATGTAGCAATATGTGATACAGCGAAAATGCTCATAAAGGTTAACGTTTTTACACATAATGGTCTGTATACCACTGTTTAATGTGTTTGTAAAATGCGAAATATGAATATTATTTTTCAAATGTAAGCAGTAAAATGTAAACATATTTATGGAATGTTGAGTAGATAATTGGAAAAATGCGAAAAGCATCTCCCCTCGCAAGAGGTTAAACCTTTTAACCTTGTGTCCGGTCAGGTGTTGTCAATATATGTATTTGAAGTATTTAAGTGAAAATAAAGAAGTATGTCACTTTTTTCGAGTTGTACACATGAATTCTTTGGTTTTTAGGGGTATAAATATTTTTCTATCTTCCCAACTGGTAGTACAAGTTTTGCAGAAAAATAAAGTTATAATGGAAATCTATTGAGTGAAATTCAAACACCCAGACTATGCTAAATAGTTCAGCTACGTATGAAGGAGAGCATGACGGAACAAAATGTAACGATGTGTTATAGAATTTCATTCAGCAATATTACTGACTTCAATCTGCATAATTTTAGTTAATGTTGTGGATTTTATTTTTATTATTCCGGTTTTGGTTCGGAATTTCTGTTTTTTTCTTTATCCTGTATTAATCCTACTTTTATCTGTGTTGCTTTGACCTTAGTAAATTTTTAACAAATGCGTTATTGTCAAAAGACATTTTACTCATACGTCTTACCTGTTTATCACCTATGTTTTTCTTCAAAATGCTATAAAATTCTACATTCATGAAATAATTTATCTCAAAAAAATAAGAATTTGAAACTACTTAATTATACCTCCACTGTTAAAATTGTATACTAGACTAGACTACCAGATGGCAGGCTGAGAACAGCCCGAGGTGTGTCATTCGTGTACCTGCCCTTTTAGGGCTTAACCACTGTATGACGGGATTAGGATGTTATAGGATGGCTGGTGAAGGTTCAGATGCAGTGTATTTATTCAATATCATGTTTCCTTCATTCTAATGTTATGTTAATACGATTTTCAGAAAGTAGTGATCAGTTGTTCATAACCTTTTATGGCGTCCCGTATTTTAACGGAAAAAAATGGTAGCCTTAGGTGGGAGTAACTTACCATTTGTTAGGTTACAACATGCAAGTTGGAACAGAATTCTGTGTGATTTTCCTTTTTCAAAGAAATGTGCCAAAGGAAAAGGTAGAGTATATACAGAGAATATATTCACTTTAATTGCTTTAAACAATAGATTGTTATGAAATTCTAACACTGAATTTAAGTAATTTTATATCGAGCGAGGTAGCGCGTGTGACTCGCATTCAGGAGGTCACGAGTTCGATCCTCGCGTCGACCTTCCTGACCCACGCTTTTTTTCGGGGGTTTTCCGGGGTCGCTAGGCGAACATTGGGAAAGTTAATCACATCTCCCAAATGTCCTGTCCCTTCATTTCACTTCACCTTCATTCTGCTTGGCTGTTTCAGGATCATAAGTGTCGGCAGGAATCTCGGCACTGCATGTCAGGGAAAAAGGATGCGCACTATAAACCTTCCTCCTCTATAAACACTCATGAATTTTACTCCACCAATCAGCAGCCTAAGAGCATTTCGTTACAGTGTCTCTGTCTCTCTCTTCCCTGCTATATGTTTACAACGGGATCGCCTAGTTTGAGACACATAAACTGTTGGATACCTGCCGCCGTTGAAACTTCTCTTCCTGGATTGTTTGAGCAGCTTCTTTCTTTATTTAGCCGCTTGGCAGCTCTTGCCATGTTGTATTTACAAACAGTTGCTAAATGTGCTATGAAGTATAATCCATGAATGTGAGACAGTGTCTTTATCGCTCACGCGACTGAGAAACTGCTTGCTTGAATAAAGCCATTAAAGAGACCGCTGTAATGGGAATCTCATAAGCGCGGTTAATATCTGTAGGAGATGCAATGAAACAAATTGTTCTAAAGGGGTTGAAATTAAGCATATGAAGTGGTTTTTGAAAGTCGTGATTAGCCAGAATTTTCACTCGTAACTAAAGTGGAATTATCCACTGTTTCGCCGAGTTGAATGATACCACTTTTGCACATAAGCGGTTAAAAATACGAGCAGAGTACAACTTAATTTAAAAAAAATGTTAATTGCATTCATGTTTTTACATTTCCTCTTCGATAAACCATTCTTCAAAAACGTATTGTTCTGTTTACTTCTTGGTAATCGAGATAACATTTCATTATATATTTACCCATTTCCTTATAAATATAAGAAGCATACAGTAGCCTAAAACGATACGCAGATTTTTAAAAATGAAATTTCAGGCAAAGACCTAATTCGGGATTTAAGTTCAGCTGTATTTTGGATTTTGTCACTTTTTTGCGTACAATTTTCGTCAAAATATTTATGATTTTGTAAAAAAATGATACGAATAACGTTGATAAAAATGCCATATCTTGTAGGTATTTGCATGACAGATAAAGCACATGTCTAATTTTCTATGAGTAGTCTGTTTATTCTGTAATTTTGTATGCTACTTTGTAACTGATAAAGTACAAGAGATAGACAAAAATAAAAATGTTGATTTCGTTAAAACACAGAATTCATGTAAACGTTTCGTGACATTAACTATTTCCGAGATATTCGTCATTGTTTCTTTGAACATTCAAGCACTTTATACTGCTTTGAAGTGCTGCCTCGCCATTTGGGCAGTGTTAGTCGGTAGTGGACAGATAGGTTAGCATAGTTAATTTTTATAATAGAAATAAGTATATTACATAAATGTCCAGGAAGGCTGAAAATTATAATATTAATTTACAACACATTGGGATAGTGTGTACCTTACGGAAATTGTCATAGACATCATTTCGATGCTGTAAAACTATTAAGATGAGGTAAACAAAATCTTGAAGCTGAAAAGTTCACTACTCATTAATGACCATAAAGCCCTAATCAGTGCATCTTGACTCCTCCGAAATATTCAGACCCATCGCCTACTAAATCATAATGTACCCGTGTAAATTAATGAGATATATTTTGTTACATATCTGTGGAAACAACGTCCAATATATATATATCTGTTAGTAACGAAGTGATACTAAGAAGAAAGGAAGAATGGTACATTTTCAAACATGTTGCCTCAGCCTGCAAAATGTAAACATTCAAGGAATTTTTAGAATCCAAAAATAAATAAATAAAAGAAATAAGAGTAGACGCTTAAGTCTGTTCCAACTGAAGAGAAGGCATCTATAATCTCCGAGAAGTTCTTTGATTCTAGTACTTCATTAGATCCTTTGAGAATTGGTGGTAATGTTAATGAGTTCGATTTGCTTGTGATACAATTTTGTCTGTTTCTTATGCTTTCCAAAAGAACGAACGAATATAATTCATAGACTATTGATAGACCTTTAAGATATCATTGTATCTACCATGTAAATTAAAAACATGTGGTATTTTAATCAAAACCATTGAGTTATTTTTGAGCAAATAAAAAGTACCTAAAAGATTTTCCTGTAACAGTTTATTTAGACTGAGAATATGCTTGAAACCATTAGTCTGGCATTCTTAAATGGTATATAAACAGGTACCTATGAATTTTGGTATTTATAAAACTATTCCTTTGTGATAAAAGTTATTCACTCACTAACTCACTCACTCACCCACTCACTCACTCACTCACTCACTCACACTCACTCACTCACTCACTCACTCACTCACTCACTCACTCACTCACTCACTCACTCACACTCACGCAGTCGTAAATTAAGGACAGTATTTGTGGGCGTGTGTATGTGATGTGTGTGCGCATTGTGCGTGTGTTGTGTGGATGCTTGTTTTGTATATTTTGTATGTGTATATTGTGTGTGCATTGCGTGTGTGTTTGTGTGTGTGTTGTATATGCATATGCGTTCTATATGTATTGTGTGTGTGCGCTGTGGTGTGGTGTAATGTGTTGTGTCCGTTGTGTAGTATAATTATGTGTGTATGTGTGTGTGTGTTTTGTGTGTATATTGTATGTATTGTGCGTGTGACGTGATGTATTGTGTGTGCGTTGTCTGTGTATTGTGTGTTGTGCCTCTGTGTGTGTGTGTGTGTGTGTGTGTGTGTGTGTGTGTGTGTGTGTGTGTGTATGTATGTATTGTATGTGTTGTGCATGTGGTGTGATGTATTGTGCGTGCGTTGTCTGTGTATTGTGTTGTGTGTGTATGTGTGTGTGTGTGTGCGTGTGTGTGTGTGTGTGTTGAGTGTTTGTTGTGAATGTGTTGTGTATATTGTGTATATGTGTTATGTATATATGTGTGTTGTGTATATGTGTGTATTTAGATGTATGTGCCATGTATATACGTGTGTGTAATTTGTCCACGATTGTATTAAACAAGGTGAGTGAAGTTCGACATTATTGCATCGTGTGGAAATCCTGAAAGCCACTGATACCAATGGCCAGCCACCCGCGAAAGAAATTTCCGGTTGACGACAAAAAACTGGCTTTCTGCCTACAAGGGGTACGAAGCAGCTTGTATATCGATTCTAATAAAAACCTGAGTGGGCGTCTAGTGTTGCGCAAATCTCTTCAATGTGATTGGCCCCTGGACAAATTTCCGCGTATCTCATTGTTCACGTGGCTCCAGGCACTCTTCTGAGAACTACGGTACTTGACCTGGCTCGTTCATTAGTCGACCTATGTAGGCGTTGGTTGCCATATCGGGATTCACAACATAAGGGTAAAACGTTATTAATAACTCCTTTGTCGTCTTCTGACATAAGCTATAAAGCACAACAACAACAACAACAAATAATAATAATAATAATAATAATAATAATAATAATAATAATAATAATAGTAATAGTAATAGTAATAACAATAACAATAACAATAACAATAACAATAACAATAATAATAATAATAATAATAATAATAATAATAATAATAATAATAATAATAATAATAATAATAATAATAATAATAATAATAATAATAATAATAATAATAATAATAATAATAATAATAATAATAATAATAATGTAGATGATAAACGAGCTATATATAAAGAAGAATTGTAGCACAGTTTTACTCTGCCATGTATATAGCAGATAAAGGTAGGTACTGCATTTCACTCAACATTTTTATATAAATATATACCCTGAGACTCCTTGAATTTAAAACAAAAAAGCACTTTTTTCTCTACTACAAATGTATAGGTAATAGTAAACAGGGAAAGTATTGCATTCCACCCAAAAATTCGAAGTCAAGATTTCACTGAAATATGTTTTGGGAATTAACCATTTCCAGATGTTAGTTATTATGGTAGACACAAAATTTAATGGTGGCTATATCTTACCATTACTATTCTCTTTCCTGTTGTGCAAACAAAATTTTTGGGCTCAAATAATATTTGTCACCCATTTTACAGCCTTATTTCACAGCGCCTTTAACTATACAAATTCACTAGGGCTGCCAGCCGTCATTAAATGTTGTGCCAGCATTAGTTGAATTATTTTCCAATGCGTAAACTTTTGTGAAATAGAAAGTCGTTATTCTTTGTTTCTCTCTCTCTTCTTAGTCATGCAAAGGGAACTGAATTTCAAAGCAATTGCAACATTTCTTAAAATATGTTATTATAGCTTAAAGCCTACTATATTCTTTTGTTTCCATTGTACCTACAAGAAAATGTGTAATAAAACAATGTATATAAATGATTATCTCAGTAACATGAAATAGGTGGAAGAACAAGCTTTTGGATGAATTATCTGTTGAAGAATGCATAAACAAAGCCCTATGAATTAAACGCATCAGAATTGTTTATCTTCTAATACATTATTTGGGCAAAACGGATGTTTATGTAGAATGGACAATCCTGAAGTCAAACGTAACATTTACTGTCATTAGTGTGCGACAAGCTAATTTCATTCTTTTCACCTGCTTATTTTGTTAATATAATAATTAGTTATTGGGAAATAACCATTTGAAGTCTTTTTTCTCAGTAAAAAATACTTTTTAATTCTAGCCATAAACAATCAAACTTTATCAAAGAATCTCGTAACAGAAGTACCTTCCCCCCCCCCCCCCGCGCTTATGCTTGCTTTGTGGTTTATGTTCTTGGCTTTGTGACGTCGGCCGCGGTGCACAACAAAGGACGGCTGGGGCCAAGCTAACTCGCCACAAACCAGGCACGGCGATTATCAGACGCTCAAGGTTAGACTGCCTCGCGCGACTGTTGTGAACACGTGACAACAATGAAAGCGGCAACACAAAAGGCTTTCAAGTTTCTTGGAGAAGTGTCCGGCAACCGGCATGTCTATAGAAATTCCAGAAAGGTCCGTGTTATGTCATCCTGATACAGACAGGTGTCAGTCAACTCTTACTGTGAGTGTGTGACAGCTGGGTGTGTCGTGTCGTGAATGAAGATAACGAAGCAGTTATGAGTGCCGAGTGATTGTATCGTCAGACTTAGTGCTTGAGAGAGAGAGAGAGAAAGTGAAGAAAGACAGTGAAAGAAGTGAGTCAAGGTTACGAGAAGAAAACAGTTGTGAGTAGGGCTAGGAAGTTCATGCATTTGCATGTTTTTTCATAGGGGTTTAAAATGTATGCTTTTACATTATGTGCACGAATTACGGAATTTTCAGTAATTTGGACATGATTTTATGGTGCATATAACTGCATATTTTCTTGATTTTTTATAAATGCATATTATTTCAATACTATAGCCCCTATATTGCATATTTTAATGATTTTATGGCTTTTTATTACTTTTTTCTATCTGGATAATATTTTTCATATTGGCAGTACTGCACATGATGCAATTCACGAAGATTTAAATATTATTACCCCTATATTGCATATTTTAATGATTTTTATGCATTTTTTATTTTTTCATCTGTATTATTTTTTCATATTGGTAGCATTTCTGAGACAATGGTTATTTCCCATTGGTAGATAGATTTGTGTCCAGTACGAAGATAATTTTTGTTAAATCTCCTAAAAGAGTTAAGTTGTTTAGATCAACATAATCTAATATCTGACTTCTTCCTGCACCAGTGTTAATCGATGGGGAACATGGATCGATGCAGTTTTATATTATGCTGAGCACATAGAAATAGTCGAAGAGGTTATTAATTCATTGGACTTGAAAGATGCTTCATCAATAGAAACTGTGCAAAATATTCTGTCAGGCACTGGGTTAAAAGAGGATCTTGGTTTCATATCTGCCCATTTTTCTTTCTTACCAACAGCCATAACGGCATTGGAAGCTGTAGGATCTCCTTTGCATGAATCACTGTCTTTGAAAAAAAAAAAAAAACAATATGTGATCTAAGTTTGGTTCCTGGTAGCATAGGACAAAAAGTGAAAGAGAAAGTGAATTATGTAATTTCAAAAAATTCTGGTTATAAACAGATGTGCGGTATTCGAGTCATCCTCAAAAGAAAACCATGTCTCACCAAGAGACTTGACTCTCTCTCTCTGTGTGTGTGTGTGTGTGTGTGTGTGTGTGTGTGTGTGTGTGTGTGTGTGTGTGTGTGTGTGTGTGTGTGTGTGTGTGTGTGTGTGTGTGTGTGTGTGTGAAGCAGTTAGCATCATTTAAATATGCCCCGATAACATCTTGTGACGTAGAGAGAAGTTTTTCACGTTACAAAGGTGTTTTGCGAGACAACAGACGATGTTTTACAGTTGAAAATTTGTGCAAAGTGTTGGTTGTGAACTGCAATTTAGCAGTTAATACTAGCAGCGGGACCACTTCTGCTTCAACCTCTAAAGAATAAGGTAACTTTATTTATTATTTATACTAACTCGTATTGTCTACTGCAAAGGGACATTAATTGTTTTAATTAAATAGTGCATATTTCTTGGCATATTTTCAAGTTGTTAGGAGCATATTTGCATGCATATTTCAGTGCTTTTTAGGGCATGAACTTCCGAGCTCTAGTTGTGAGTTATATCACGTGAGACCAAAGACTGTTAGCCAGTCTGTGCATTCAGTTAGAGGAAAACAAAGTGAGAAGAAAGTAATTGGACTGGATTTTGTCCTGATGTCAGCAGTGAGACTTGTCAAATTGTCATTTTGTCACATGGTGCCAGGAATGGGATTCGTCGAATTGGTACTTTGTTGCAAACACACACACACACACACACACACACACACACACACACACACACACACACACACACACACACAGAGACACACAGACACACACACACACACACACAGACACAGGCGGGACTCAGCCTATACTTACCCAAGCCGAGGACAGTAGACTATAGTCCCTTACTGAACGTGGCTTGTCAAGTACCCAAATAAGATCTTTTTTTAATTTTCAAATTCGGCTATCATATCTACCAGTGCAAAGATATTTTATGTCTGGATGGTGTTTTGCATTCGTTAAAGTATCTATTTTTAGATTTTACACGAGAGAGACTCAATATACATAAATATACAAATCACAAAGGCAAAAGCCAGAACTAAATAAAAGTAACAAAGATGTCAAAAGAAAGTAAAAATTAGATATCATGATTTTTAGATGTGCAACCTGCACAATTTCTTATGTCAGGTCGCCAGTTACTCCTGTCTTCACATAAAAGACATTCCTAATAAAAATACCTCCATTATTTGTTCCTGTTATAAGACGCAACGGAAACAAAATAAGCACATGCTAGTGGAAAAGCCGGAGCAAGGGTATTTCCCTTTCGTTTTATACTCGCAGTGTTTTAGAGTAGCGGAAAATTCAAGTGCTCAACTTGAAGTAAAGGAGCTTCATTCGTGGTTCTTACGGTATGAACCATTCGTGAATTAAAAGCTTTGTTGTAGTTCCAGTGGTGTTAAATGATCATGAGGACCGCTTTGCTTTTAGGCGCCAACATACACCATTTAGAAACCTTAAACAAACTTAATTTTCAAATCACAAGAATGTAGGGTACAAAAGAATACAGAGAAACGTTTCAAGTCTATAATTAAACACTTCAGTAATTCTTTCTCATTGAAAGAAAAAGCCCCAGCTTTCGTTTTAAAGCGCAATAAAAACAAAACAGAAACACATACACAAAGGTAGAATCCACCTAATACTCTAATTTTATTTGTGCGTAAATGATTATATTTAAGACTTTATACGTATACGAAACGGTTAGCAACGTCAAACGTTTAAACGTAATTAAATCCTTATGGTATAGGGGCTAAAAGCAGAAACATTATTAAAAGTAGACGGGAAAAAGGCACAAAGAGCTGAAAGTTGAAGTTAAAAACACTACTTGCAATCAAAATCAGCAAAAATAATGGAATTTCTCCGGAATACCGTACTTTGCGCCGCTTATATAAGAATTTTCGCATTTCCACTAATTGTTTATTTAGTAGGTCTATTTTAGTATTAGGTTTTATTTTTGTATGCCCAGTTTTAGTTTCGCTAGGACTAGAGTTTTGTTCCCTTTTCTTCCTTAAAACGAGTTTATCCATCACTTTGGCAATGTATCTATGAAAATTAAAAAATCCACAGCCTTCTTCTAATTGCTTTGATTTTTTCCCCACACACTCAGAATATAAAGTAAATAGTATACACAAACTTTCAATGTCCTATGATAAACCGTTTTTAAATTGTTAATTATTTATTATAATAAACCACTTTTTATATGCTCATGAAATGACTCCTGGACCCTACAGTTTATTATATCTCCCTTAAAATTTTAATTTGAGCTCAGTATACTAATATAAAGAAATTCTCAAACCAAAATTGCCTAGATTTAATTAGTGTAAGATAAAAAATGTTTTGTATACAATTCATCAACATTTTCAATTTTTTCAGTATGAGTTATGAAAAATATTTAATTTCAGCTCAATTATTTAATATTATTTTTATGTTTTCTTACTCTCAATGAACTTTACAAACATGATAATTGTACATTTATTGATCTTGTTTGACAACGGCCATCTATGTAGTAATATATATATCCGAGATGTATGGCCTAATATGGTTGCTAAGCAGATGTTTCATTTGTTTCAACACTTATTGACGAAAATGGAAGATGATAAATATTGAAAATATGGATTGTATTCTGCTTGACATTTTGAACGAAACTAAAAGTGCTGGAAGTTTAATTCCAGGAGAATCAAAAGTGTTTACGAAAAATATATGAAAAAAGTTTTGTAGATGGATGAGGTGATTCTTGTGTTTGAATGTCTCTGCAATTGCGAGAGTGACGAATTCAGGTTTTCTTACAGGCACACTGGAGAAAATTATGTTGTGGCGATGATGACGTCATTGCTGTCTTGTTTCCATTGCAATTACGTCATTCATTTGACACTGTTGCAAGAAATAGGGCAATTTCGCACTATTTATTTTGTCATGATAGTCCGTTTTAATGCTAGGGTTGCATAAATGATATATATTGTATTTAAATTCATTTTCAGTTAGATAAATGTGCCTTTACGGACACTTGTCTGCGGCGCAGTGGCAGTGTAGTTCCAATAAACTTCATGATTGCACACAAATCTGAGTGATACGCAACAACTACTGCCAGAATCACCTCATGCGTTGTTTCTCTGGGTGGTGCTCATATTTTGCGGAACGCCGCTGTTTGTAAACATGCAACTTGCCCATCAATAACGCACTACATTGGTCTCATGCGCATTACGCGCGACTCCCATGAAAACATGCAGAGATTTTTGAAGGGACGGTACCGCAAACACGAATATGTCCGCGGTCTTGCTTTCCAGAGCATTCACCGAAACCTTGGGGAGAGCGCATTGCCCCTCTAGTCTTGTTTTCCTTTCACTTAGCACAACAAACCGCTCCTGGAAAAGAACGCCTGTATTTACATTCGCTGTGCGACACGCACATTCGAATGTTTATCTGCTGCAATTTAATACATTACAGTGATTTAGGCAGCGATTACTAACAGACGGTGCCTCTCATTGGCTGCTGTAGTGAAATAGGTTGATCTGTGGTGCAAAGTTCCCAATTTAACACGATAATTTATCTTAATATGTTCCAAAATATTATCAGATAACTTCAAATCTTTGTTACGACTTGCTTCTGGCGTTAGTATCTCCTGACACCATGTATAGTAGGATCGCTGTTTAAGTTCCCATTTCGGTCTCTTTGATTGTGACCTTGGTGTAGCTTGACAAATTTATGGACCTTGCGACCAGTGTTGCCATGTCTGCCGAAGTAAAAGCACTAGTTTTGATTTGAAAAAAAAAGCAGTAGATTTTAACCGGCAATTTCTCTTAGAGTATACCTATATATTTATGACAATAATAATAATAATAATAATAATAATAATAATAATAATAATAATAATAATAATAATAATAATAATAATAATAATAATAATAATAATAATAATAATAATAATAATAATAATAATAATAATAATAATAATAATAATAATAATAATAATAATAATAATAATAATAATAATAATAATAATAATACTAACACTAACACTAACAATAATAATAATAGTTTATAATATTCGCTTCAAAATTCTTGCGCTGTAGGGTTACTACCACATGCAAGTATTGCGCAATAGCCTCCATTCTATATCTATTTGTTGGATTTCTTCTGATTTCACCAAATTAGGAAACTGAGAAGCAAGTGGTGCAATTGACTGAACTGTTTGCATTTTAACTGGTTCTAACACTTCCAACATTGTAAGAAGAAAATCACTTAATGAAAAACGACTTAGTATGTCGCGAACTGACTCAACATAAAAATCAACACAGCGTAATTTGAAAACTTGTACATATTTTTCGGATAGGGATGATTTTGTCAGATATTTGAACTTTGGCATCAAAATACGTTTTCCACAGGAACAAATACTTTTGGATCCCTTTATTCAACTTTATGTACTTCAGTGGAATTCAAATGTTCAGGTTTAATGTAGCAGTCATGGATAGTTCGCAATGTAGAAACAACAGATATGTTATACTGTTTATTTATAAACATGATTATATTATTCCTTCTTGACTTGACTGAAAGTCGTTTTCGGAAGTGCGAATTATATGAAGCTAAGGAAAATAGTGTTTAAAACTAGAAAATACATAAAAAGGAGATTTTGAAGTGTGTTTAGTTTTTACCAGTAGATAAATAGATTTGCAAAAAGCAGGAGGTCTCGTGCAAAATCAGTAGACCCTGCTTGTGGCTCACTGTTTTGAGTCATGTTCACCTAGAAGCTAATTGCGTTTCCATTTCTTTGATTCTAGTGCTGGGGTAATTTGATCCATTTATGACACTGCAGCCGAACTTGACTTGACTGAAAGTCGTTTTCGGAAGTGCGAATTATATGAAGCTAAGGAAAATAGTGTTTAAAACTAGAAAATACATAAAAAGGAGATTTTGAAGTGTGTTTAGTTTTTACCAGTAGATAAATAGATTTGCAAAAAGCAGGAGGTCTCGTGCAAAATCAGTAGACCCTGCTTGTGGCTCACTGTTTTGAGTCATGTTCACCTAGAAGCTAATTGCGTTTCCATTTCTTTGATTCTAGTGCTGGGGTAATTTGATCCATTTATGACACTGCAGCCGAACTTAAAGGATCATTGTTCACCTGTTTCTTAAAACAGCAAAATATAGAACATGCAGTAAATTTTCACTACAGAGGACAGAATCGCCTCTCTTTGTGAAACTGGAAAGCGAATGAGTGCCCTGACTATACCATACCAAACACTACCAAGAGCTGGACTAGAGTTACAACGCGTTGTATTCCAAGCGCCACACTGAACCAATCGTCAGGGTTTCCCCAACCGTGGAGATACCCTAAACTTACGCCTGGCATTTTTCCTTTCCAAATTTCGTTCCCCAATATCATTTCATTTCATGTATCATCAGTATCAGGCCGTGGTGCCATATGCAGTAAGAACAATAGTTAATCACAACTTACAAAAAACTAATTGCTTGCCTTGTTTGGATTAACGCTACAAAGGACGCTAACTCCATTATTACAAAATCACATATAGGTATTTTAACATACTGATTAGGAAGAGTATTTTTAAGGTCAAGAGTATTTAAGTTTTAAATTCTTCCAAGTTCTTCTCAACAAATCTTCCCATCACAAACTACCCTTAGGTGCAAGATTTTTCGAAACTCTTGTTTTTCTTTGAAACACCTTTTTTTCTGGCATTAGCCGTTTCCGAGAGACGGTTATTTTTGGGTTGAATTTTCACAATTTCGTCAGTTTTAAAGTACATCGCTTTTCTCATGATATCGTGTAAAGAGTATGGAATTCCTAATCAGCATTATGGTGATCCGGTTTTTAAACTTCTGAGTGTCATTTCCCTTTACTTCCAACGAAATGAATAGGCAATAGAACCATTTCTGCAAAGGTAATCTCAATTAATGTGAAGTAGATAGAAAAATAAGTTCTCATAAGCATAGTTTTTAGAAACTATGTACATAAACGATAGTAGGTATCAGTTTTTCTCTTAAGGAATATCATCTTCTCTTTAAGGATAATGTGGATATTCTACCTGTTTCGTCCTCGCATTTTTGACTTTACTCCCGGCTTTTTCTGGGACACCTCATGCCTCTTTTTCCTAAATGGTTATGATTAATTAGGTGTGGTATACTTTCTTGAGCCTTGCGGTTCATGTGCTCTTTCCTTAAAATCTCTTCAAGCTACATTATGGGCCGCAAATTCTTGCTAAGTCTGGCATGGTCAGTAAAGCTCTGCCACACAGTGCCCTAAATTTCTGTGCCATAATCAGCAAACATGCTTCATCACTTCAATATAATATGTATGAATTACTTCGCTTTCTGATTGTAATGAGCAAATCACAGGACAGACAAGAAATTCTCTAACGCAAAAAAAGAACCAGTCATTATTTGCTGTGACAGAAAAGAAAAAAAAAAACACTCCATTCGAGGGCCAGCCAAGAGCTCAAGGTCAAAGTTATTTGTGTATTGCAATGTTTACACACAAATGGTATTCAGTTTCGCATGGTGTGTCTGATAATCAGAGGATGTAAATATGTTCTGTTGTGCAAAATAATTAAATGGGAAAAATTCGTCCTTCGGAAAGAAAATACTTGGAGGTTGAGGGAGATAAGAATATACATACACATTGTTTTTCTTGCAGCACGATTTGGTCTAAAGTATGTTGAATTCCATGCTTTCTTAGCCCTAGTGATTGGGAAAATTAATGTTTTGACTTTGTGTTTCATTATAGTTTATTCTGTTTTATGATAGACAAGCTAGAATTAAATTTGAGCATATGGAACATGAATGCTTGACGCTGTTTGCCCATCTTGAATCTGTTGTTAAATCGGTGATTCATAGAAAACCAAACACAGTATCCGTGCAAGTGATTCACATTTCTGTGGTCACAGTCATATTAGAATGAAAATTGTGTATCTTAGGATAGGCGAGGTTATCCTGCAACATATATATATTTCTGACATGTTTTACGAAATCTAACGTCCATAGTTATGAATGTTATTTTGTCTTACGAAAGTATATGTCACCAATTGTTTTCTATCGGTTCTTCTAATATGTGGAAGTTGTTCAATTTCCTTTAGCGTCCGTCTTCTCCTTATCAAACTCACGCTTCTTGCCATTTTGTTCCTAATGAGAATACATTCTATAGTTCTAAATGTGTTGACTTTTCTTTCGCATTCCTCTCTGTTTGGAGTAATTATACCTAAACTCTGATAAAATAGCCTTCTGACTATCTAAAAATTGCTCTCACATTATCGTGCATTCCAGTTTTGCAAATATTCACATAACTATGTGGGGCAGTGTAAGCTATCACACTTATAAGGAGTATTAAATCTGTTATGTTTCATGAAAGTAAATGAACAATGGCTGTAATGAGTCATGCAAAATTCACGGCTTATGTGCAAAAATTAGCGCGTGATTTACAGTTAAATTCTGGATTATAATAGTATTCTAATTTACATCTTGGAAATACTTCTCAGAAAAGCAAAAGAGCATACAGCGTGTTGCGCACATATACTTTCCCTAAGTAATACGTAAACTCCATTGTTGTGGACGTGCTCCAATCTTTGCTTTACATCATCCACAATTGAGAAGCGTTTTTTCAAAACTCGATAGATGCACAAAATGCGTTTCTGAGAGAAACTGTTTTTTTTCTATTTATTGGCAATACTAATTGGTTAGCACAGCAACTGTATTAATCATTCAGTTCTCCTTCCTGATACTGTCTCATTGAATGTGAAAAGAAACAAATAGCATAGTTTAACAGGTGCAAATTTGGGGTTTGAAAATGCGGAGTTTTTCAAAAGTCGATAGATGCTGATTAACTTCCCTGTGTGAGCGGGAAATCAAGACATGAAATTTCGTTATTTTTGTCATTTATTGTTTTTGTTGCTTTTTATTTATGTATTTATTATTTTTTTGCTTATTTACACCTCTTTATAATACATAATGTACTATACAACCAACATATTAATGTTTATAAGGATTATTTTATTAGGTATAAACTTAGAAACTAAGTACTGCTACATTCACAATAACAATATATTATGTTGTTTTATTTATATAACAAACATATTGAATACACACAAAGAAATTTCAAACAATATGAATAAGTAAGCTTTCACCTTTATTAATGCTTGTGCAGTCTGTACGTGGTTCTTAGTTCATTTCTCTTTTCCACATCTGACTCTGTCTTAATCTTAATCGGTTTCATTGAGCATGTGCCAGTGTGTGGTGTACAGTATGAAAGATTGAAGAAGTTGTAAAATATGTTTTTATATTTTGACAATGAGCAGACTGGTAGATTTCTTAATCTTCTTTCGTTGCAGAAGTTGGTCCACATTTTTCTGATATTAAGTTCTGGAGGTAAATATCCTCTAATTGATTTTGCTCTTCCATTGTGACTTTCTCTACATCTGTACTTCTTAATGTCTTGCTTTACAGTAGCAGTAATGCCCTTCTTTAACAGTCCTGTTGTAACCTTCTCTGGTTTCTTTTTGACTTTTGACTTTTTGACTTTTGGAAGCTTTAGTTTTAGGATTTCGTGGAGTGCACTCGAGACTATCTGAACATGTAATTGCTGGAGTATGAGTTTTCCTTGGCTTGCAGTTTGATTTACTTTCCTTGTTTTTGCCATTTCTACCTCCAGCACATTCTACGACTGGTACAGTTTCACAATCTGAGCTCCTGTCCATTGTGCATAGTACAGTGCAGTGTCTCAACTAAGAATACAATTGCCATGTAAGTATAACAAAGCTTGCAGAAGCACCTGCCTGCTGTGCAAGGGGTCCTGGGTTCGATTCCCTGCGGGGGGTAGGAATTTTTCTGCAGCCAAGACTATTCCACATCCTTCCCTGGGCCTGGAAGTATGAATGAAAATGTGAATGTGTGTGTGTATTCAATGTATAAAAACCCCCAAAGACCGAAAATCCCACTGTTAAACGAATAACACCATTGCAAGTAGGCAAGGTCGCCGATATGACCTCTGCAGTTAAAGGCGGGATATAAATGGAACGAAAAGCTTGCAGAAATGATTGGGAATTCCAAGAATCGCAAGAGTGAGATGGCAGTCAATGCCAACATGCGTTTCATGGAATTGAGATTGCTACACTTTGGATTATAAAATCATAAAATTGCATCTATTGACCTTTGCTTTAACTGAGTAAGTGCATCTATCGAGTTTTGAAAAAACTGCTGAGATTCCCTAGCTTCTACACAGGACAAGAATCGAATTTTGCAAAATCTGATTTCAGAGAACGATGCAGAAGGTGAAAATTATGCCGATAATATATATAACTCAATTTTGTAAAATGTTGCATCTATCGAGTTTTGAAAAAAACGTTCCTCAATTTTCACTGACTTCGTGAAAGACTGAAGTTGGCAGATCACTTGTGGTAGGAAACCGACCTCTGCCGCAATGAAAGTTATTTCTTACTTTCGATAAGTTTCTTTACTACTAGAATTGAAGGTGTTTCATCATCCAGAGGGATCTTAGTTATGCCTCGAAATTGTAGATTAGTGGAGGGAAATTAATGGATGTTCATAGAGGCGGTTTCCGTCGGAAACCAACCAGCGGCCTAAGATCGTTCAGTTCCAGTGTGAACTATGTCTCCCCACCCCTATGTTTACAACAGGATCGTTCTATTTTGAGACATGATTTGTTCTATAGTTACTTAGTTAGCGTAGTTTGATCTGCAAGCTCACATTATGTAGTTAATTTAATTCACTTGTCTTAGTGTGTATCGGATGGTTGCAAAGTCGCTTTCTCGTGGCATTTTTAATAGGTACCTTGTACTAATTTGTATTATTTGTCATTTGTTTGATTGGAGTGAAGAACGTAGGTGTTCTGTATATGTACAGTTAGACTGATGACAGCCTACACTATCAGCTTTAGTAATTGGTTGACAGATGGCCTCACTTGCGTAGTCTCTTTTCTGTATCAGGTGTTTTGTCCATATTTCCTTTACCCTGTGTATTTAACGCCCATTTTACTCATGCAGCACCACAGAGCACTCATAATACATGAAATTAAGTATTTATTGGGAAGAAAACTTTCCAAGGCTAAGTTTAGAGTACGCCATATCATTTGCCGTTTACAAACTCTTAGGAAAACCAAGGGAAAATTAAAACAGCCGGGAAGGATAGTCCTGGCGGTATTTCAACTGCGCATTTCCCGTTCACAAGTCCTTACTTTAACGACCTCGGTTATCTGTGTCGATAGACACCTGAATCTGGAAATGTTTCAGGCAATACAGGTTCATATGCGCAGTAATAATAATAATAATAATAATAATAATAATAATAATAATAATAATAATAATAATAATAATAATAATAATAATAATAATAATAATAATAATAATAATAATAATAATAATAATAATAATAATAATAGCAACAGCAACAAGAACAATAACAATAATAATAAAGTAATATTGACTTGGACGCGTGGGAACGTCAAGAATACAAGCCACCGACACTCACCTCTCGCCCGATTTGCAACCTAGTTTAAACGCTGTTCTGGGATATTTATCATATTTAAATAAAAAGAAAGATTAAAAAAGGCTTTAATGAATACTCAGTAACCAATTAAATATGAATGGATAAAGAAAATTAAATTCTTACACTATCCTTCATTTTTTACTTTCTCCACTACGTAGTGTCACCGCGCCCGCCGCATCTAATTGCCGACAACAGCAGTGTCACCCATCGCATTATTGTCGGCACTACCGCAAAGGAGCCGAAGGAAAGAGACAGAGAATGGCCGCATTGTTGGGGCGCTTGCCGAAAGAGAGAAAAGGATAGAAGCTTCTGGAATCTTCCGCTTTGTACTCCAGCGCAATAACTGAGCTTTCCAGAATAGTGCCTGGGAGATATAAATAGCGGTAAAGTGTGACAAGAGACGTATGCGAAGCATCGAGGAGTCGTGCCGACGGAGACGGACAGACGATGTGAAGAGTTGTGCCGACGGAGAAGAGTTAGTTCTTTGTGTTACGAGTTCGGAGCCGTGCTGTTGGAGAATCGGAAAAGACTTTCTTGTTGTTGCAACGAGTGTACAAAGTTACTGTTTACGGAAATAAAAGTGTTTCTTTATCTCGACTACATCTGTCTACTTTACTTTTCAATCCGACCCAAAAGTCACAGTATATACGTGTATATAGATATATACTATATAGTAAAGTAGAAGACATAGTATTGCATTCTACTCAGAAATTTGATGTAGCGATTTTATCGGAAATATGCGCTTTTGTGTGTGTGTGTGTGTGTGTGTGTGTGTGTGTGTGTCTGTGTGTGTGTCTGTCTGTCTGTCTGTCTGTTTGTCTGTCTGTGTGTGTGTCTGTCAGTCTGTGGTCAGCATAACTCAAAAACGAAAAGTCGATTAAAAAACAAAGTTGGTATTTAAGTTAATGTCTTTCAAGGATGCGACACGAAGATTTTGAAGAAAATCCCTCCACCCTAATCTACCCTTCACATGGAAAATTGTTATTTCTTGAAAATGACTAACGACTTTCATTAAAATGCCATATGTTTGAGATATTTTATGGCAAATGAAATGTATGTATATCTTGAATTTTCTGGCTATAGGCCATGAAGTCCTATTTACTCTGGATGACTTTTGCATAGCTGGTAAACTGTAAGAGATAGACCAAATCTTACTGTACAAAAAATGTAGATCTTGCCAAAACACATAATGTATGTGTGTGTGTGTGTGTGTGTGTGTGTGTGTGTGTGTGTGTGTGTGTGTGTGTGTGTGTGTGTGTGTCCGTGCGTGTCTGTGTAATTTTTTTTTTTTTTTTTTTTTGAGTGAACTATTTCGGAGACATTCCTCGTTATTTGTGTAAGTTTTGGAGAACTTATACTTCTGTCAAATGGAACATCGCTATTAATCTCTGGATGACTTTTGCATAACTGGCTAACCAAATCTTACTGTACAAACAATGTAGATCTTGCTAAAACACACAATTTATCCCTAAATAAATTGTTTTGTACAGTGAACCATTCCGGAAATATTCCTTGTTATTTGTGAGTTTTGGAAAACTTTCGTCAAACGGAAGATCGTTATTAATTTTTTATGTGTTTGCTGTGCAAAGAGAACGGAATTTGAAAGCTTTTAAAGATTTGACTATCGCTCAAAGCCTACTGTACTTCCATATTCCTGTTGCACTTGCAAGAAAACGAGCAATAAGATAATTTATGCAAATGTTTATCTCAATTAACACGAAGATAGAAGAATAAGAGTTTGTAAGAATTGTTAGTACAAGTAGTAGAGAAAGTTATGTGAGTGCAACACATCAGAGTTTTTGTATTTGTTTTCATTATTGGTTTTCCGTATCTGTGTGTGGACGTTGTTTGAGCGTGGGATTGACCAGCAAGGCCTAAGGCACAGAAGCCTGGCCATTAGCGGTGAAAGAGAGTCTGCAATCTACATATTATCTGATTACCACAGGGCATTTGTTTCTGATTATTTGGTCCTTATCGCAGGATAGCTGTATGCATGGGATTTATGAATTAATGGAACGGAATGGGTGAAGGCTGAAATACAATTTCCAGCTTCATCGATTTAGCAGAATACCGCATAGAGGTAAGAGTAAATACATTGCCTACGTAAGTCTTATATTAATATCAAAATGCCTCGAAATGAACAAAAGAATAACAGTGCTCCCAAAGAAAAACCACTGTATATGGGTTAATATTGCTAATGAACTCTGTGTTTCGGAGGTAAAAGGCTGTCGATATGTCAATTGAAATTAAAGGCAGGGTCTAAATGAGACAATAAGAATAATAAATAAATAAGAGCGCAATTACCAAAATTCCGCAGTACACTGTTAATGCAAATACACTCGTAAATTAAAATATTGATACAATAAGCCCTAGCACAACAGCCAAGTCTTACTGCCCGGCCGCTGCGTCTCGCACCTCTCCACTACGGGCGTTATGAGTGGGGTGCAGAACCGGAGGCATCGCGTGTCCTCCCAAGGGTTATGCGGCCTTCGCCACCTGGGGTCGCTACTTCTTTATCAAGTAGCTCCTCAATTGGCACCTCAGGGACTTAACGAGGCTGAGTGCACTCCGTGCTAGACCTCCGTTTCAGATCTCCCAGCGAGTAAAAAGTCCCCACGCTGGAACTGGGGAAAAATCCCCAACCCTAGACCTCCGTGCCAGAGGCACACTGTATCAGAGTATTGATACAGTATGAATAATTTAGATCTGATCCAACGAGATGTCTCCGCGGTAACGTGTAAGGCTGAAAATGGGAGGTCGCAGTTTCGACTCCCCTTAGGGTCACCCGTTCTGACCACAGGTTGGAAGGCGAATTCTGAGGTGGCTGATCCTCTCTCTACCATAGATTTTCTATCCTCTCATTTCCTTTTTGTTTCATCTCATATTTTGAGGGTTCTAGGACTAGGCTACACGAGTGTTGCGTTGTGGCGGGACGGTGAAATTCGCGTCGTGTAAAGATTTATTGTCTTGTAGACAACACTTCTATTTTTCAGGGGCATAGAAATGTTAATTCAAAGATACCAAAACGTGTTTCCTTTTTCCTTTTTTTAAAATCAGTTCTAGAGTGTAGTTAGGCCGGAAGTGCCTGGACTCTACCTGGTATTAATGCATTTGCACATGTGTATATCGCCATAGGAGCTAAGGCCTTCTCTTCCAATATAGCACAAGAAAACAGGCAACAACTTACGTACATGGCCCGGTAGGATAAACTTAAAGATACAGAAGCATAAGGAGGAGAAATACGCAGATATCTGGTGTATAAATGCTATCCAATGTGATTATACTCAGGCTTTATACGACTGTTTATGCTCGAACATTGATCTAAGTTTAAAACATTTATAATAGGGCGTCTCCCCTATGCAGAGGTTACCCTCATCGCCCGGCTGCTGCGTCCTGCAGCCGCAGTCAAGGCCCCAAAGCAGTTAAAACATATATAAAATGTTTTATGCTGCATGTTATTGTCAGTGGTGTCCGACATTTTAATCACATATTTATTATCGATTGTACATATGAGAATCGATAGATGCATCTTCAACTGCAAAATTATTTATTTTATTGTTATGTTGGCCTTGAAACAATGCTATAACCTTTAAAAAAGTAGACTTTGAAAAACAAGAATGCAAATTGAATTTATTAGAATGTTATTTATTGAATATCACTTTCACTCGTGTCCAACATTTTCAGTTCCTATAAATTCGAACTAGTTATTCGATTGAACATACGAGAACCAATAGTTTCGCTTTCAGCTCCGTGGGAGTGTGCGCAGACGGCAAAGTATTGATTGCTACATGCGTATCATTTGAATGATGGATAGCAGTATCGTTATGAGCAGATGCAACTTTGATTGGTGGACAGCAATATGTTATAAACTTTGAATAGCTGTTGAATAGCAGTATCTTATGAAAAGGATACGCGCTACATTATGGCATGGTCGAGCATAAAAATGTGTTATATAGTATGTAATATTAATATTGCAATCGATTTACTTATACAAAGAAAACAAGAGGGGGTCAAAGGTCTAACATTCACTTTTCTGGCAGATCATTATTTTTGTTCGTGGCTCTCGTACTGTGCTCGAAGTTGGATCCTCGGGTATGGAATAGCGATTTTAAATAGCCCCAATCCAGTGCTTTCTTTACCTCTAACACACAATCCTCTAGGCTCAACGTGATTCGGAATCCACAGTAAAAGCTCTAGATTTGATCGACATGCTCTGTGACTATGCCATCCTAACATTGTAGGTAAGGGGCCCTCTAACTAATAAATGGCTCCATGGAGCATTTTGAACTAAAACAAGCGATGGAAACAATAACCACAAGTTTTTGTCTAAAGTCTATGGGAGTAGCTAGAAAGATACTTACTGTAGCCATAAGTGAGGAAGTATTTAGTTGTAAAAACATAAGATATTGAAAAATGGCAGCTTCTTCAACGGAAACCGTGGAGACGGTTTATTAGCGAATACATCTGTTAGAGACACATGTATTGTTGGTCTTATTTCAGTTAGAAAGTTGGGTATTCAGGATACACGTTGTTAAACTATTGAATCACTTAGGTATGTACAACTAAATAGGTACTTCGTCATAGCCATTAGAAGAGGGGAAAAGCATATTTGATTGCAGAGAACAAGTCGCGCAGAAATGGACGAAGCAACTTTGTGTGGGTAACCTGCCTGTTTAAAGAATCGATATTGAAGCGTGCACAAGACAGGAGTTGGAATGAACTGGTTTTCGGAATAGGGGTTGGGGGATGCTGCAGACGAAATTGACGTAATGCGGCTCGTCTGGAATACATTTCCAGACATTTCCTTTGCCTTTGTTGGCGCTTCGTTACAGGCCATGCGGATGTTAGATAACCATGGGCTTTGTGTTTATGACAACAATGTTCTTATTCTTAGATATTAATTGAAAACATATCCAGCAAAGCACGTGAACAAACCTTGCAGTAAGACATCAGGAACATAGTATGAAAATTATTTCATTTTGTTGTTTCAGAAATCTGTAACTGCGGCAGAGTGGTTTCACTCTTTGCTAGCATGTAAAAGGATCTAGGTTCGTCCCTGCCCAGGGTGAGTTTTCCTGTGTTAGAGAGTAATACTGCGTTCAAAATATACCTTTCGTGTTGATATTTCATTCTCATTTGAAGTAAGATAATGGCAAACCACAGTAGTACCCTCTATCTCATAGTAGCCGCCTCTGTATTATGGTAGTAGCGTGTTTGCCTCATTTCCAAGTGGTCGCGAGTTCGAATCCTCGCTTAGGGTGAGTTATCCGGAAAAGTTTTTTCCGAGGTTTTGCCATAGAAGGCGAGGAGACAAATGTCGGTTAACTTTAAGCTCTAGGGTTCATTTGAGCATCATTTCATCCAGTCATTATCCATCGTCCGATATCGATATGATATTGCGTTGGAAGATCGTAATACACCAAAAACTCTATCCCACTGTGCTTGGTGTGATTCGCGGCACAACTTGCCTTCAATCAGAATACCGATTTATAGATGAAATTTATTGCAAAATTGTTAGTGACCACCATTTTATTTTGGCTTTTTCTTTTAAACCTAATTATATGCACATTTTGAGTGATTTCCTTTCTTTATTTTGGACATATTAGAAATGATATTCCACTATCTGTGTCACATATTATATTTATTTCCTCCAAGTCTATTTGTAGGTCAAGCGTTGTCTTAAGTTTATATTAAAATGATAGCTTTATATAACATATTAACCAACTCTCCAGTTTCACACTAGTTGAATGTTGCATAAAATTACATCTATATTTGCAGTGGTTCCTAATCTGTTCTCAAAATGTTGCTGGGTGCATTGCAAATTTCATGTTGTCATTCTGTAATTAATTCTTCCAGATTCTCTCCTCTCACAATTCTCTAAGTATACCGTTCTATAACTAGACGATATTTTGAGGCTAATATGTGCATTTGCTGTAGGAAAAATACATTTATTTCAAACTCCTTAGTGGTAACCACCGTTTTATCTTTTTCGAAACATGATTTACTAAAACATATTTAGGTGAATAGATTTAAAGCTTTTTCTTCTGTGAGCTAAGAAGTCAGACCAGAACTTGCACCAAAGTGAAACGTTTCTGGAGCTCTGTAGAAATGCGCAAACGGTTTAAAATGTAAATTAACAAAGCATTTGTGTTTTGTACTTGTCCAGCACTATAAAAAATTAAAATTATTTTGTTGTTTAACAAAGCTGTCAATTGCCAGGATCACACCAGCGTCGCCGGTGTGCCGGAATTTCGCACCGCAGTAGTTCTTTTACGTGCCAGTAGATCTACTGACATGGAGCTGTCGTTTTTAAGCATACTTAATAACCATCGATCCGGGCTGGATTTGAACCCGCGACCTTGGAATCAGTAGGCCAGCGTCAAACCAACTGAGCCACCCAGACCAACGTCCAACATAATAATGATTAAATTCTGAAATTAACTAGAGGAGCTTCTTAACGTTTAATCAAAAGATATATCAATTTACGGCTTTTGAATGTTGCTAACAATAACAAACATTTCACACAAGATCTGTTACACTGAAGTGACGATATACATGTATATGTCAGTGATTGCAAAAGAGTATTATAAGCAAACACTTAGCCATGGGCGTCTCGAAGGGGGGTAAGGACGGTGTCATACCCCCCCCCCCTGGAAATTAATGAATTTAATGTGCAGTTAATTACTATCAGACTATTGTTTTAATTTTCATGCAGAGAAAAATGTTTCCTCAGGGTAATCGTACTGTTTCATAGCGTCTGTGTTGCACATGAGCTCGCCAGTGATGTTATTCACATTCTTAATGTAAATAATCCTGTAGCGGGCAGAGGTGGGGGACGCAGCGGCTGGGCGGTAGGCCTTGGCCCTTCGTGGGCTGTCGCGCGGGGTTTACATTTACATTTACAATGTAAATAATGAATGTATTATTTTCAATTAGTAGTGTATAATTGTACTAATTATTGCCGTCAGCAATAGTTCCGTACCCACAGCTATAAATGTTTGATTTATTATTATCATCAACAGTGGTTAATTATTAGGTTTTTATGTTTTTATAAATGTTTGCAGTTGAAGTCCTTGAGAATTCTTACCGACAGAGATTGAAAACACAACCTGCAATATAATTGCGTAATCAAATCAATAATTTTTATTTAGATCAAATTAATGCGCTTATCCACAATAAATGCTATAACTCATGTTCTATAGTTTTTAAAACAGAGCAATGAATGAATATTGTTTGATCGCAAAGCTCCAACATCCCCCCCCCCCTCCACAGAAAAAAGTCTGCCGATGCCCATGCACTGAACTATTGAGTATGTTATAGTAATATCGTAGCATAGGAGCATTTAAAATACAAGTCAACATTATATTACATTATAAATGAAAATATTGGGATCTAAGAAATGGTTATGTTCCACTTTTTATTGTTTTCTGATGCTGAATTAGAAATTCAAGTGTGCCAGACGAAAAGAATGCATTTTAAGATCTGATTAAATGTGAAGCAATTCTTTTTCACTTATGCGTTGTGAAATAAAACACATGTTTTATTCTAGGTTTACAATAAAACAAATTTGTACAACTCCTTAATTAAAGAGATGACTTGTTTAGGATGTTTAGAAGACGAATCAAATGAAGGATTTTAAATCCCCCCCCCCCGCCTCATACGCCACACCTCGCTCCCCCCCCCCTCTCCCCCCCCCCCTCTCTCTCTCTAAAATTACCTTTTTCTTTGGTTTCAGGAAGGTTTAAAGCGTGAATTTTCTGTCAAATTTCAATATCGGATTTTTCCTTGGTATACATTATTTTCTCTATCTAACATATGTAAGCGATACAGGAATTACGAAGGGCATATTTTACCTAACTGAACGCATCTTGTACAACAGATACTCGGTAACTTGCCAGTGCTAGCAATAATTGTCTCGGAGTTACAACTTCTGAAGTGGAAGAGTGCCAAATAGAATACTATTTTTCTGAGTTGTCTTGGCCTTCAGATTCTTTCGTAGGCTATTACAGCTTTATCAACCTGTACAACTGAATGACCGGTTCAAACTAGTGTTCAACAGCGAATAACGAAAACATCAAAACCGAGCTTGCATACATAAGAACAAGTTTTGAAAACATAGTGGTAGACATAAAGAGCTGGAGACGAGAGGTCTTCCAACAGAGGCAATTGACGTCATTGAAGTACAACAAAAAGTTAAAGTAGGTGGCATGATGGGTGAAATTGTTGCCTTGAAAATGACCAGGGTCTGAACAGTAATCCAGGCTGGAAATTTATGTGGAATGTACCCTCTGTTCTTTCTTAGGAAACGCAATAAGAAGTAAGTCTTCATCCTGCACATATTGCTGCTTTGTAATAGGCATCAATAACTTCTTAGGAGGTGGAAAGGACTTTTTCTCGGTTCAAGGGAATTCTAAGCGACAAAAGAACACATTTTTAATGAAAATCTGAAAAATATATATAAATGTTCAGTGTCACTTTGAATTATTATCAGAGTTAATTGTAGAAATACCACGACAGGGTTTCATATGACTATAATTTTGCGAGTGCGAAGCCCGAGAAAGATTATCCCACGTTTAATTAATAATTCATTTACTTAATATTAATAGTGATTTGAAAGTAAACAGCTTACAATAATCTTCTTACATTTAATTAAGATTTTTTCCACAGTTGGCACTACAGCTAATCCAGTAGAATGTGAGACCAACAACAATTTCAGCGTTTGATCCAGGGAAATAAGGAATTAGGCATTATTAAGTGAATAAATTTGCATTAGTAAGCTATTCATTTTTTCTGTTTAAAATTACAATTGCTTGACTTCGCCTCTTCAATTAAAATATCAATATCCTCACTAGAATATTTGTCAAATCTTTTGTATGTCATTTTGAATGACCTGCTAAAGTTTGTACTGCACATGGATACTTGAGATGTTCAGGAACATAAGAAAAGGAGGTGATATAATCAAAGCGATAACGCCACGACCAAGAGGTGATAATCTAACATGAGTGGGACAGTCATTGTAAGATTTATTTTCCTATGCAACGTGACGTGTTTAAATTATCAGCGTTAAGATTATTAAATATAAAATACAGTGCAGCATTTCTTTGAAGTAGTAAAAACAAATTAGTAAAAAAAGTGTATAATTATGCCTCATTACAATAAACGGTTTAATTATTACTTTGTATTATTTTAAGTGCTTATTTTGGATGCTCTAGGGCATTTTTGACTCCCTATATTTGAAGTTTTTAGTGCCTACATTCTTAACTTCATCTTCATTACCTGATTATCCTCCCCTTATGTAGGAATTACACCCCTAGGACTTACAAGCCAGTGCCTAGGGTCAGACGCCTGTCGGGGAGCACAGGAACCTATGGACCGGAAGACTTGGAAGCAGGTGGTCAGCCCAGCACCAGGTATGATGTTGAAGAACAGGATGATATGAAATCCAGCCGAAATGGATGAATGGAAAGGTGATGATGGGGTAATTGGTGGAATGAGTGGCCGGGGAAACCGGAGAACCCGGAGAAAACCCACCCAGACGCCGCTTCGTCCGTCACGAATACTACATGCGGGTCCCTGGGATCGAATTCTGCACTTCCCACTGCCTTAAGTATATAGTATTTAGATGTTTAGGAAGTTCAAGTGGTATAATTCTTGGCATCGCAATTATATGGTCCTCGGTATATAATGTAGTTGGGAATGTTTCTTACTAGTCCAATTATTATGGTGTGGCTGCTTTCGTGAAAACAGCTGCATTTTCTTTCTTTCCTTTTTTCTTTCCTTCTTTGAAACACTGTAGATAAGTTTGTTTTGAGGATGATAAGCCAGACCACTTGTGACGAGGAAACCACGCGTGTAAATATTTGTGGCATATCTTCAAGGTAACATTGTGCAATTCTCCACCTTTTGTAAACAGTTCTGTAATACGCATTTATCGGCCAAGTTATACTTCCAACCTTGGCAATAGTAAAGCTGAACATATGTACACCCACTTACCCAGTATTGCATGTGTTTGTTTCTGTAAGTACTGATTAATATTCTACGACTGAACAGCAATGGTGATGCAATTTTACAGATATCTTTAGAAATTGCTCGTTATCTTTCGAGTAGGCAAACTATTTCGGACTACTGTGAGCTCATTCACTGTCATTGTTGGGACACTCAATTAAGAGGAATTATTATTATTATTATTATTATTATTATTATTATTATTATTATTATTATTATTATTATTATTATTATTATTATTATTATTATTATTATTATTATTATTATTATTATTATTATTAACATCGTCATCGTTATCGTCGTCGTCCTCATCGTCATCGTCATCATCATCATCATCATCATCATCATCATCACAATCATAAATAGTATCACCCCAGATTTAGAATACTTTAAAAATCGATTTCATAAGAGGTGGGTGCGCCGTGGACGATCGGTTAGACCGTTCGCCTATCACCAAGGTGGCCCGGGTTCGATCCCAGGGATCTGCATGTGGTAATCGTGGTGGACAAAGCGGCGTCTGGGCGGGTTTTCTCCGTGTTCCCTGGTTTACCCCGCTACTCACTCCACCAATTGCTCCATCATCCTTTATATTCATCCATTTCACCTGCATTTCATGTCATCTTCTTCCTCACTCTCGTACCTGGTGCTGGGCTGACCACACGCTTCCAGGTCTTCACTGTCCGGTCCATAGGTTCGTCTGCTCCCCGTCAAGCATCTGCGCTAGGCACTGCCTTGTAAGTCCTAGGGGGTGTAAGTCCTTCATGTGGGTAGGGTATCAGATAAAGAAGAAGATGTCATAAAAACGGGCCTTATGTTGCTTACAGTACGCTTATACGTAAATATACCAAGCAGTTTTGCTTCGTGTTTTTTTTTCCCCTCTCTACTACTTGTGGTTAAATAAGCAAAGTATTGCATTCGAGCCATAAATTTTATATCAAGATTTCGCAGAAAATACATTTTTGAGGCCACTGAATAGTATTAAAAGAAGCTCCGTGTTTGTGTCTGTGAACAGCACAACCCAAAAATGAAAAGTCTGTTAGACACATACCTGGTATTTAAATTCAAAGATGCAACACAAATATTTTAAAAAGAATCCCCATTTATCCTTTACATAGAAAACAATTTCAAAAATGTTATTTTTGTAAAAACATTAGATAGCCATTTGATTAAAATGGTATATTTTAATATGTTTTCATGACAAGTGAAATGTTTATCTTAAATTTTCAGGAATAGCTTCTACAGTCCTTTCTATTCTGGATGATTTTTACTGAGTTGGTAAACCGTAAGAGACATCTTACCACACAAAAGCTCTATATATTGTAAAAAGCATAACATACTTATAACTTTCTTAAATAGGGAATTGTTTTATTCGTCTTTTGATGTCCTGGCAGTGCAAAGAGCATGGAATTTCATAGCCATCAGTAGCAAACAAAGATTGAACTATTGCTTAAGTCGCCTATATTGTCCTATTCCCATTATTCTTAGATCGATATATGTGTTGAAACTACTTCTGCAAACGTTTATCTGGATTAAGATGATGTAGATAGAAGAATAAGCGTTTAAGTGGTTTGTAAAAGAGTGAATAGAGCGATATGTGAGTACATACATCAGGTTTTTCCTTCTGAAGTTCTTGCGACGATACCAAATTGGAGTTGACTGAGTGGTTTACAATGGGGACCAAACAGAGGATGAACTCACATAAAGAATACCGCTTGAGTCATACACTACTGCATTTAATCGCCGTTCTCCATCTTGGCCATTCTGCTCAACCTTGCAGAATACTCGCGTTCCACAAATGCTTGTTTTAGTATTATTATCCCAACGTTACCATGGACAACAGTTTGAATCAAAGACGCCAAAAATAAACCAAATGAAGGTGAGTTTTACCGTTTTAGGATTTTTTACTTTCTCTACTGGTAAGTAGGGGAAGTATTGTATTCCACCCAAAAATCTGAAGTCGAGATTTCACCGGAAATACATGTTTTGAGGCCCCCTGAATCCAAAAAAGGCATGTTTAGAAAAAGGTCCGTGTGTGTGTGTCTGTGTGTCTGTCAGTCTGTCAGTCTGTGGACAGCATAGCTCAAAAACGAAAAGTCGGTTAAAAACCAAAGTTGGTATTTAAGTTTAATGTCGTTCAAGGATGTGACACGGAGACTCTGAAGGAAATAGCCCCTCCCTAAACTACCCTTTACATGGAAAATTTTTCGAAAATTTTGATTTTCTTGAAAATGGCTCTAATGACTTCGATTAAAATGTCATATGTTTGAGATATTTTTATGACAAATGAAATGTATATCTTGAATTTTCTGGCTATAGCCCCTGTAGTCGTATTTACTCTGGACGACTTTTGCATAACTGGTAAACCGTTAGAGATAGACCAAATTATACTATACAAAAAATGTAGATCTTGCTAAAATACACTATTTATGTCTCAATAAATTTTCTTGTAGGGTGAACCATTTCGGAGATATACCTTGTTATGTGTGTGAGTTTCGGAAAACTTGGAACTTTCATGAAATGGGTCATCGTTGTTCATTTTTTTATATGTTACGTGTACAAAGAGAACGGAATCTCAAAGCTTTAAAAGATTTGACTATCGCACAAAGCCTACTGTATTCCAATATTCCCCTTGCACCTTCAAGGAAATAAGCAATAAGATAATTTGTACAAATGTTTATTTTAACTAACACGAAGAAGATATAGGAATAAGAGTTTGTAAGAATGGTTAGTACAAGAGTAGAGAAAGTCATGTGAGTGTAACACATCAGATTTTTAAAATTTATTTAATCGGTTTTTACTTTCTCTACTGGTAAGTAGGGGAAGTATTGTATTCCACCCAAAAATTCGATGTCGAGATTTCACCGGAAATATATGTTTTGAGGCCCCCTGAATCCAAAAAAAGCATTTTTAGAAAAAGGTCCGTGTGTGTGTCTGTGTGTCAGTCTGTGGACAGCATAACTCAAAAACGAAAACTCGGTTAGAAACCAAAGTTGGTATTTAAGTTTAATGTCTTTCAAGGATGCGACACGAAGATTTTCTAGAAAATAGCCCCACCCTGAACTACCCTTTACATGGAAAATTTTTCAAAAATTTTGATTTTCTTGAAAATGGCTCTAACGATTTTGATTAAAATGTCATATGTTTGAGATATTTTGATGAAAAATGAAATGTATATCTAGAATTTTTTGGCTATAGCCCCTGTAGTCGTATTTACTCTGGACGACTTTTGCATAGCTGGTAAACCATTTGAGATAGACCAAATCATACTATACAAAAAATGTAGATGTTGGTAAAATACATAATTTATGTCTCAATAAATGTTCTTGTAGGGTGAACCATTTCGGAAATATTCCTTGTTATGTGTGTGAGTTTCGGAAAACTTACAACTTTAGCGAAATGCAACAACGTTGTTCATTTTTTTATATGTTAATCGTGCAAAGAGAACGGAATCTCAAATATCAAAAAGATTTGACTGTTGCACAAAGCCTGCTGTATTCTAATATCTCCCTTGCACCTACAAGGACATAAGCAATAAGATAATTTGTACGAATGTTTATCTTAACTAACATGGAGATATAGCAATACGAGTTTGTTAGAATGCTTAGTACAAGAGTAGAGAGTGTCATGTGAGTGCAACACATCAGATTTTTTAATGTGTAATACATCTTTCGATAGCCTTTCTCCATTCTTCTCTGCTGTTACAGTGTTCATCATCCAAATTCAATCTCTTCATTGGCTGTTTGACATTATCCTTCCAAACTATTGGTGGTCCTCCTCTCCTCCGATTTTTGGTGGTACCCATTCCAATATATCTTTCGGTATTCTATCATCAGGCATTCTTCTTGCATGTCCAGGACCCAAATGACGTAGCTATCGACGGGTCCTTAAACTCACTCACACACGCACTCACACTCACTCATTCACTTACTCATTCACTCACTCATTCACTCACTCATTCGCTCACACACTGAAGCATTTTATATCACTCGATTGACTGCTTCGTATTATGGGTGCCTACGGCTGCTCACACATGAGTCTTAATCTCGGGTATCCGTGGTGGTTACAGAGAGCGATATTGTAGTTTTGTAAGAACCTTTATTTGTTTTATTTTTACACGTTTTAAGCTTTGCTGAACAATTTTAAATAGAATAAAATATGCAGTTTCAAGTAATCGTTGGAACGAACTTTCACCGTGTTGCTTACATGTATCTCTCCCTCGTAACGATGCCTGTCTCCTACTGTCCTCAGTCATTATATGCTTTTAGCTTCCCAAACATCCATAATGGCCCTCACTTCATTAAGTCAAGACTTTGCCCTCTGGCGAAACCCCTCGGGTTTCCGATACTTTGTAAAAATACAATAGCAGGCTCTTTTTTTTTTTTTTTATGTTGAAGACCTTGCCAAACTAATTGTATCTCGTTTACGTTAATGTTTGGGACGTTCGCTAATGACCCTCGCTAGTGCCTTTTTGGCATCCCTTCACCTGTGGTACATATTCTTAACCCTTTGCTATTAATGGATTTTGTAACTTTGATATATTCTGTATATCATAAGCGCTATACAGAAAAACTGCTACAAATGCCCCCCATATACATTATCATATTATGTAAGAATATGATAAGGTATATGTCTTGCCCGAAAATCATTTTCTTGTTAAAATTTCGCGATTGTTCAGCAAATCTTTCGTCAATTACATACAAATACTTAAAAGGGTTTACACTCAAATTCTTAAAGACATAGCTTGTACATAGAATACCCTTCACATATTTACATTACACAAATCAGCACTCAACACACATAGGGTTATATTTTTAATACTACATAGTGATTTAATATTATTTTACATGTTTCTTCTTTCATTGATCTTCTGATTCTATATAATTATTTTTATCAAAAGTCTTTTATGGTTATGGATTGTTCTGCTGGTTTCACTTTTAATTTGTTTTTTTTTTTTTTTTTTTTTTTTCACACGCACATTATCCACTTCACTGTTTTTTTTTTTTTCGATATATTCACTTTGCTTAATATTAATTACGTTATTCTTACAGTTATTTACAAGTTTACATAGAAACAACTAGGCCCTCATTTTCATGATCCAACCATTCTTTCAACTACTTCTCACCATTTCTTTTCTTACTTTTCGACACTATTTGAGGAATTTCTATACGGTCTTATTAGCTGCTTATGCCATCTCCCAATCGATTTGTTTGTTTTTAAGTCCACTAATTCATAAGTATGCTCTCCGAATTTCTCAGTAATCATTACCGGACCTTTATATAATAGTTCTAATCTATGACTTCTCCCCCTTAACGCATTGGATAATTTATAATCCCTAGCGAGGACTAGATCTCCTACCTGAGGATTCCATTTATTTTTACGTTTCTTGATTTTTGATTTCCTCTTTTCCGCTTTTTCTTGCAATCTGTCAAAAACGATCTTAGCCCTTTGTTCCTCTGATAATGGCTGACTTCTCTCAATCGTTCTTGGAGTATTTTTAAAAATGGGTTCAGGGTCAATTCCCTGCATTATCTGTATCGGTGCAAAACCAGTTGTAGTATTTACAGTATTATTAATAATTTTCTCTATGATGGGACAATACTTTACCCAGTTTCGATGATTATTATGAGTAAGCACTCGAAAATAAGTCCCTATTTCTCTTAATATCCGCTCTGTCGGATTCCCTGAAGGAAAATAATGATATAGTTTTATCTGGTGGCTACTTAGAGTTTCTCTGAAAATTTTATTCGCTACTTCAAACGAATGTGTGTAACAGTTATATCTTCCAGGCTTTTCCGAGAATACCTCCCTGTTTTCTATTAAAAGTTCCCGTAATTTTCTTTTCTGTTCCTCATTTAGTCTCTCAGCTTGGTTCACCTTAGATTCTATTAAATTTTCTATCTTGACACAGTCCTTTCTTTCGTCGTACTCATTTATACTACTATTCTTCAAGTTAAATTTTGGGTTTTCTCGGGGTTTCTTTTCTTCGTCAAAATCACAGAAATAATTACCTCTACTCACAATATTTTGTTCCTCTATTTCATCGTAGTTCCCAACTTTTAATTCTGCTAATTCCATCGCTCCAATATTTATTACCTCGACAAAGAATGTTTCCCCCTCCATTTCTTCCTCTACCTGATCCCGTACAATTATCCTCGAAGTATGGTCTAAAAATGGTACAATTATGGTGTCAGGTCCTGTTTCAAACTTAAAACTTCTATTTTCAAAATCTATGTTGGAATTCCAAGCATAAAGACTATCGCAACCGATTATTACGTCAAAAACAAGCCTGGGTACAACCAAAAATAATATTTCAATGCATTTATGTGCGATCTCGACCTTTACCATCACTTGAAATTTTACCCTTTCTTTCCTTTTACCTACCGCTACAGAGCAATATATCCCATAAACTGGCAAAGATAATAATTTTACACCACTACTCACTAAATTTTCAAAAAAATTTTGGGAACACACAGTAGTATTAGCGCCTGTATCAATAATAGCCTGAAATAATTTCCCGTTAATACCAATATTTATTCTTGGCGGATCAATTAAAATTTCATTCTCTGTATTTTCTTTATGTTTTTCGATCAAACATTGCCTTCTCTGTCCCTTATTTTCGAAGTACTTCCCATAATAAGAACATTCATCATTCCCAATCTTCACTGAAGGCGAAGTTGACTGGGTTTGGAGTTTTCCGAAAGCTTACTAATGGCTCCTGTCCCATTCCCATTATATGAAGGTCCCGGGTTTGAATCCTGGTGAAAATTTGTTTCTTCCAATCTTTTTACCGCGTTTATAGCGTCTACCCTTTCTTCCGGATTTGGAGAAATTCTGCTATTCCCATTTCTTTCTTCTTGCCTAGGGGAATTCGGTCTGTACCAATTATTATCATGGTGATAATTATTTCCCGAAGGAAATCGATTCCTAGTGTACCTCCCCCTTCTATCTCCGTAATATCTATTTGCCTGTACGTAATTAATTTGAGGGTTTCTTTCCCGTGGATAATTCTCAACCCTTCTTCTATTATCTTGAGGCTCAAAATTATTTCTTCTCTCCTGAGGCTCAAAATTATGTCTCCTGTCCTGAGGCTCAAAATTATTTTTCCGGTGGTAATTATTGTTTTTAGGGACTGGGCCATGATACCGTTGCCGAGCATCAAAATTCCTGACATCACCTGAACCTGCCCCCTGCCCGAAAATTTTTGTTGGAGATCGGTTGTTTCCAAAAGGTCTCTCATTACTTGCCTCGTTTTGGCTCTTATTTCTTTCTAGTGCGATTAACAAGTCAATCATTGCTGCTATTGTTAACGGCTTCGCAATAATCAGATAGTGTTGGATTGTTTCCGGAAAATGTGTGGTTATTAAATTAATTAATTCTATTTCTCCCATCGGAGGGTCAAGCATCTTACATTTTCTAGCTATAGCCATAAAATAATTAACCATGCATTGATCTTTATGCGGGTTATATTTCCCATTACTCAGTTCCAGTCTTATATTTGCCTGCCTGCTAGCTCCCCAATATCTATTTAAGAAAATTTCCTTAAATGTCCGATAATCATTACTTAATCCTACTGATAACTCTAACCAGTTTGAAGCGTTGCCTTTAAAACATTTTCTGACAACCGTCATCTTATATTCCTCGGGAATACCTTTTACAAGAAAATACTCTTGCATGCTATTTATAAAAGCCTTGGGGTCATCAAATTCTTCGTTTTCAAAGGTTGGTGGTGAAATTTCATTCAAAACATGGTTGGGCCATTGCAAATGGGAACTATTGCGTGCATTAACGTTAACATTTGTATTACTATTACCTGAGGTACCAGCATTTAAATTTAACATCGGAATGTCCGCTGACGCATTAGGCATCGCTTCGTCCCGTGCTGCTACCGTAATAGTATTACTACTCACAGAATCACTAACATTGTCAGACATACATATGTTATTTAATCTTTCTTTCAGTTTGTCATTTACCTCATCTACACTCACAGCTAATCTCCTAGTTTCCCTCTCTGATTGCTCTAATCTTTTCCTACAGATTTCTAATTCCTTGCTATTAATTTCCCTTTCCTTAGCTAATTCAGTAGTTATTTCCTCCCTTAATTTTTCTATTTTCTTTCTCTACATTTTTATTAACTGTTTTAATCTCTTCCCTAACCTGTTCCTGACTTTCCCTCATTTCAATTCGTACATTTTCAATTTCAATTTTAACCTCTTCCTGATTATTTCTAACCTCACTTCTTACATTTTCTATTTCATTTCTAACTTCCTCCTTGAAATTTTCTAAAACCTTCTGTTGTTTCTCAATCTTATTTCCTATTTTGACTAAGTCAGCTGTTAAGTTCTCCCTCGTATTTTCTACCTTTTCTGCTAACCCCGTTAAATCTTTCTGACTTTTTTCTACCTTTTCCTTAATCTCTTTCTGACTTTCTGTTAAACCCGTCAAATCTTTCTGACTTTTTTCCACCTTTTCCTTAATCTCTTTCTGACTTTCTGTTAAACCCGTCAAATCTTTCTGACTTTTTTCTACCTTTTCCTTAATCTCTTTCTGACTTTCTGTTAAACCCGTTAAATCTTTCTGACTCTGATCTACCTTTTCTGTTAACCCCGTCATCATTGACATAAGTGACTTTAATATTTCATTAGTCTCCATGCTTCCCCCTGTTTCTTCTCCCTGATTTTGTATATTCGTATCAGCTACTCTGTCCCTTGCATTATCTACATTACTATATACACCTTCTCCCTCTCTCTCATCACCCTCCTGCACTTCCATATTTATATCTAATTGCTCGATCATTTTCCCGTTCCTTAAATACCTTGACTATATACTACAACACGTAGATAAAATTCTCACTCAGTACCTTAATCAGCTTGCTGCACTGCTATTCGATGTGGATCCTCTCGTTCCTGCTGTGTCCTGGGTCACCTTCCCTGGAGTTCACGGCCTTTGTTGTTCAGCTCCCTGAAGTTCTCCGCATACCTTATTCTGCTTCCCTGAAGTACTCTGAAGTTCTCGCTCAGCATTCCTGAATTTCTCTGAAGTTCACGCTCAGCATTCCTGAAGTTTTCTGAAGTTCACGCTCAGCATTCCTGTTATTCTCTGAAGTTCACGCCACACGTTGGAGCGCCAATTTGAAGCATTTTATATCACTCGATTGACTGCTTCGTATTATGGGTGCCTACGGCTGCTCACACATGAGTCTTAATCTCGGGTATCCGTGGTGGTTACAGAGAGCGATATTGTAGTTTTGTAAGAACCTTTATTTGTTTTATTTTTACACGTTTTAAGCTTTGCTGAACAATTTTAAATAGAATAAAATATGCAGTTTCAAGTAATCGTTGGAACGAACTTTCACCGTGTTGCTTACATGTATCTCTCCCTCGTAACGATGCCTGTCTCCTACTGTCCTCAGTCATTATATGCTTTTAGCTTCCCAAACATCCATAATGGCCCTCACTTCATTAAGTCAAGACTTTGCCCTCTGGCGAAACCCCTCGGGTTTCCGATACTTTGTAAAAATACAATAGCAGGCTCTTTTTTTTTTTTATGTTGAAGACCTTGCCAAACTAATTGTATCTCGTTTACGTTAATGTTTGGGACGTTCGCTAATGACCCTCGCTAGTGCCTTTTTGGCATCCCTTCACCTGTGGTACATATTCTTAACCCTTTGCTATTAATGGATTTTGTAACTTTGATATATTCTGTATATCATAAGCGCTATACAGAAAAACTGCTACAACACTCTCTCACTCACTCATTCGCTCACTCACTCTCTCACTCACTCTCTGACTCACTCTTACATGACCATAGCCTTTCAATTATTGTTGATTTTACACCCATAAAATTCCTAATTACATTTCTTATTTTATCTCTTCTCGAAATTCCCGCTGCTCGCCGCCTGAAGTTCATTGCTGCTGTCAGTAATTTAATTTGTGTAGTGTGTGTAAATGGCCATATATCAGCACATAAGTTTAATCATACTTGTGACAATACTATTATAAGTAAGTTTCTTTGCTCTGTTGCTAATATTTTTGTCCCTTAGAATTCCACTTAGTGTTGAAATTGCATATTTCCCGTTATTATTGCTGTGTTTGATCTCTTCATTATGTTTTCCATTTTTGTTTACTTAAATCCCTAAATATTCTACTTCATTGCATCATTTAATTTTATTTCCTCCTTCCACTTCTAAATCCTCTTTTGTGTGTCTGATCACCAAATATTTAGATTTAGATGAATTGGCACTTATTCGACACAACTAAATTATATATAATATATTATATTTTAGGATGATAAGTTAATGATTAAACAGCTTACTACTCGGATCACAAGATTGCCAATCAGGGTTTAAGCTAGAAAATAAAAGAATATCGAAAAATACACAAGTCAAAATTTACATTTGTGCAAAATATGATAAATTCTGCTAGTAGAAATATTATGAGTTATACTTGTATCAATGTGGGTTATAGAAGTGAAATATGTATACATTGAACTGAAGCTAACGGTAATTTGCTAAATAATTTTTAAATTAATTTTTACGCATATATATCCATAGGTACTATCCATATCTACACTACAGTAAACTGTCAATTATTTGTTTGCATATTGTGCATTACATTACATTATATATATATATATATATATATATATATATATATATATATATATATACACACACACACATATATATATATATATTTGTGTGTGTAGGGGGGAGGGAGGCTTTTAAGAAATTATGGGAAAATTGGCTTTAGGGAAGAAAAGGTAACGTGGTCCTAATTCCAGTGAAACTAAAAATGCACATACAAACCCTGCTACTGAAATAGCCATACGAAATAAACAATTAAGGCAACGCCTTATAAAAATGGTGCAAAGTGCAGTATTCTGGAGAGAAGAAAAACAAAACAATAATTGGATGTAGCTTGTGCGAGAACACCAAAAAGAACTGTTTGACGTGATATTAGGTAAGCTGTATTATTATGTAACATTCACAACCAACTCGATAACTTAATAGTTTAAAGGTGCTTTAAAATAGACAGCAATGCAAACGATTATAAAATCATTCTTTATATCCAACTCAAATTGGGGTTTTCTTAAAAAATGCTCCCGGTTCAAATTATAAATGTCGACCTAATTAATTTGTGAGTACAGTTCTAAATGATCATTGTTGACAAAGCAGACCAGATCAGAAAAGAACTCCACTAGCTGAGAGGCAAATCGGCATATCGTTTGTTTCTGTGGCAGTTTTACTTGGCAAAGCGACGAGGCTTATTGACTTTGGTTGTCAAGCGCTCCGATCGCTTCTTATCTTGTTTATTAAAACAGCGAAGCAATAACAACTTGGCGTATAGTCAGTGATAAAACACAGATGATCTTCCGCGCCTACCGATATATGAGACGTTGCTGTCAAGATATGATGCATCTGAACAGAGAGTACATAAGCTCTCGCCGTGTTTGTGAGATAAGCTCGCATAAACAGCTGGGCAGTTTCACATTCTTTCCGATACGCCTCATAGCTTTGCTATGTATACCTATAGCACAGCTTATTGAAAGGTTGTGTTTATTAGAGCCTCTATCATTTGTTTCTGTGGCAGATGGTTACCGCATTTTTGTGAATGCTGTTTTGAAGTTTGTCGCATCCTTCGACCTCGAGCAGCAAAAGGCGACAAAAGCGACTGTTAACTTAAACCTGCTGACAACTGAAGTGAAAGTAGACATATCGACTAGAGTTGGAGTATATGATATGGCTTTACGCATCCTAATTGTTTCAAAACGAGCCACATTGTCCGGCTAGAGTCCAATGTAGGAATTATTAAAACTTGGAAAGCAAAGGAGACCGTCTGTCGCCAAGAAAAAACGCTTAATATAACTACTTAAGTTTAGTTCGTTCGTTGTCCGACACATCTCATAGTTCCAGTGGTGTACATATCTCTGAAAAAGGCAAGGTCAATAAACACAAGGGAGGCATTTAAAACAGCCAACACAAATATTACGAGTCGTTTGGTAAAGACAGTTGTCCCTTTTTAAGAGTTAACTGCTATCGAGCGCTTGTAGAAAGATTTTGACGTAATGCGCAATTCCGGCATCCCTACCAGTTTCGAAACTAGGTCAGCTTTGAGGATGTCAGGTGAAGGGCATATATTCTAAGCCGATGTACAAACGTCCTTAGGCCCACAACAACGTTTTAGAAGAAAGAAAAGAAAAGAAGAAAGAAGAAAGAACTTTGTACCCAATGAGAGGGGAGATGTGGCGGAAAGTAGTCCGCCTAGTTTCCATATACTTACCACGGAATCTAAAATATTCGGTAACCGTATTTCATAACACAACTACAGACTTCCCCCCAATAAGGTCACAACCTTCATTTAAAAATAACAAAGGACGAGATTACCATAAATATGTCAATACTTTTATTTAGATAATAGAATAATAATATAGGCACTTCGGAATATGCAAACATAATACACCCTACATAAATATGAAATGAAGAAATATATAAAAAGAAAATTTAGCAAACATTTAACATGAATGCTGTGTAATATATCTATATGCTTAACTCCCATAAGATACTAAATTAATGAAAATAGCCAAATTCCTTGAGCAATGACATGTTTAAATATTTTTCCATGCATTATAATTATTTAATTTTTAAATATGCGTTTTTAATTTAACGTTCAACTTTTTAGGATTAGGGGAACCTCGAAAAGAACATCTTACCGGGTAATGCACTCTGACATTCAAACTCGAGACCATGGGTGTCGCGAAGGTGGGGGGGGGGGGGAAGAGGGGCCGCGGCCCCCCCCCCTTGGAAAATAATAAATGTATTGTTCAATGAATTACTGTTAGACTACTGCTTTAATTTTTAGGTAAAGTACACTTTTTATTTAGCATAAATTATGAAGCATTTTATGTCACTTGATTAATTGACTGCTTCTTATTATTGGTGCCTACGGCTGCTCACACATAAGTCTTAATCTCTGGGATCCGTGGTGATTACAGAGAGCGACATTGTAGTTTTGGTAGAACACTTTATTTGTTTATTAACGTTTAAGACTTGCTGAGCAATTTTAAATAAATGCTAGAAATATGCGGACTGACGTAACTGTTGGAATAAGTATTAGTCGTGAATACGAGAATTATATCTGGTTGAGGAGTATATTAGTTACGAAAAATGGTATTCGGCTAACTCATTGTAAACTGCCGTATCGAACTTTCACCGGGTGTTGCTCACATGTGTAGCTCGTTCGTAAAGATGTCTCTCTGATCTACTGTCCGTCAGTAATTCTTTCAGCTTCCCAAAACATCTATAATGTCCCTCTCTTCAATTAAGTGAAGACTTTGCCCTGTGGCAAAACCCCTCGGGTTCCCGATACTTTTTAAAATGCAATAGCAGGTTCCTTTTCTTAATGTGGTAGACTTTCTACCTTGCCAAAACTGATTGTATCGCGTTTACCTTAATGAGCCATCTGCTTGGGTACGTTCGCTAATGACTCCCGGTAATGCATTTCCCGACTGACATCAACTTCACATGTGGTACAATATTCTTAACCCTTTGCTAGCGAAACCTATCCCATAATACATATAATGTTATTCTTGATTATTAATGGATTTCGTAACTTTGGTATCTTTTGAATATCATAAGCGCTATAAAAAACTGCTACAATTAACATGCTTATCCGTAACAAATACTATAACTCAATTTTTGCAGTTTTTAGCTACAGAATAATGAATTAATTGCAAACTTCCAATATGCGGCCCCTCCCTGAAAAAAAGTCTGCCGACGCTCATGCTCGGGACCTTTTGAATGTGAGGGTGACGTGCTATCCCCACACCTTGAAGATGGGCTAAGTAAGTCTAGAAATAGGCATATCTAGCACAAACTATTTTAGAAGATTAGTGTTTATTTTTCAGCCCCAACTCCAGTGCTGCATGCACGAGTATATCTGTTGTATGCCTTTGGACACATCTCGCATTATCTTTCCATTCTGCGGTATTCGCTTTCTTTTCTTCTTTTTTTAAACCTAAGTTTAATTTAATAAATAATCTTGGATATGGATAACTTCATACCGCAGATACATCAATATTTGGGTCGGTCTGTGTGGCTCAGTTGGTTAGACTCTGGACTACTGATCCCAAGCTCGCGGGTTCAACTCCGGTCCAGACAGATGGTCTTTAAGTGTGCTTAAAAACGACAGCTCTGTGTCAGTAGATGCACTGGCCTATAAAATAACTCCTGCGGGACAAAATTCCGGCACACCGGCGACGCTGATGTGATCCTGGCAATTGACAGCGTTGTTAAACAACAAAATATTTTTAAAATCAATATTCGACCATCACATTTATGAATTTAGTTAATATATTCGCCGTGTGCAAATTATGAGCGTATGCACGGCAGTATTCCACTAAAATATAAATTACTGAAACAGCAGCGTTTATCACACTATTTATTTTGCGGAGAGATCAACTAAAATGCTTGAAGGAAGGTTCGAAGGAAGATAGTAACGGAGTTAAGAAGGCGAGAATGGTGTAGAGATAAATGCAAAACCAAGTATGCGACAGGCAAAACGATAATCACTATGGTTATTGTAAGAAAAAGAAAGAAGATAAACTCTGCCAGTTCCAGATGAGGTAGAGGAGCAAGCGGACTGCTTTAGGTGCATGAAATGCTCCATAAATAGTAATAAAACTAGTGTCGATAACTTAAAGATAAATAAATCATCTCTTGAGGACCATGAAAGAATAACAAAGAAGTATTTAGTGCTCACATACCGGGTGGAAGGGAAGCCGTTACATTAAATTAAACCAGTGGTAGATCTCGGTATTTGGAACGCATTTTGTATCTTAGGTTTTTTTTTCTCCGACCATTTCCTATGGAGATATTTTAGTTTTATCGAAAAGAACCTGGCAACACTGCAGATTGTGTGGGTGGTCACTTTTCCTAGCTCCGTACATAAACAAACAGCGTAACGGTGCGTTTTGAAAACAAACTCATACCCTGCCTTGTCCTTTCATGTTTCTGTGACAGTATAGCGCCTACACTGTGGGACAATCACATGCGTTAGCTCCCAAAACATTACCGAAAGCGAAAGTTGTTTACATCCACAAGCCAGGTCAATTCCCTGACCAACCTCCACGCAACGTTGTCGAGTTACGTAATCTCTGAAATAGCAGCTCAGAGTATTCCTCCACGTCTTTTAGGTGAGTAATTATGTGAAAGAAGTATTTGAAGCAAAAAACAAGTAAAGAAGCTGTTCAAGAATTAGTGATGAAGAAATGACATTACTCAAATCGTTCAGGAAGAGGAAGATAATAGAGGGCAACATGAGAAAAGACCGCTTACTAACTGAGAAGAATGGAAAAAGGCTAAAAGATTGAACATGATAGACAACGTGAGGAAGTTGTTCATATGCGAAGAGGAAGTAGAAAATACCACAGATTTCTAGTGAAGACCTGCTTTTGGGCACAATACTGAGCAAATGATTGACTAATTGATTGATTGGTTGATTGATGATCAGTTGACTGGAAGACTGAGTCACGGCGACCGGGTGTCATTAAACTTTGCAAGAGATAGCATTTACAAATTAATGAAATAATTAGTAAACACTTCTCCCCCTCCTTCCTCTTCTAGTTTGTGATAGGTTCCCCAAACAAATCGTGACATCTGCAAGGCGACAAAAACGCAGAAACAGGAAAACAAGTGTGAAGGTCGTGTCGTTGTATCTTGCATCACAAGGTTGCCGATTATTATGTAAGATGGGAAGCATAACTTCGTCGTTGTTTTTAACAAACAACGCAAATCTTATGTTATGTCCTTGTCACGTAGGAAAATAATTTTACCTAATTTAGTTGTGCTCTTTGCGATATCACCGGGATGACTTTTCTAATTTGAGACTGACGTGATAAGAACTTGACATTCAGTTAAGTGGTTACGGAATAGTCATCGTCAAAGAAAATCTGTATATGAAAATGTCAGACAAATTGTGTTGCAATAAAATATTCTGGTTATAATCACAGACATTTTAAAGTGTTTACTGTTGAATTTTAATCCTGTTAAGGCTATATGTACACTGGAATAGCTTTATTCCTTTTTTAGTGTTCAAGGCTAAGTCACTCTGCTATTTTTAGACAAAGTTCCATGCGTGTTTAAGCTTCTTAAAAATAAAAAAATCCAAGATAGAAGGTGAAGACCTCAAGATTCTCGCCACACTTTTCATTAAAAACTAACAACACATACCGGTGAGTCTTCTCATCCTGCGGATTGGTATCTAGGCAACCCTGTGTTTTACAGACGATGCGAAATGCAGGTGCTTACGCGCATTCACCAGTTCGCTCATTAGGCTCGGCGGCGCTAATATCCCAAACCAAATAATATAACTAATTAAAAAAAAAAAAAGAAGCAAAATAGCCCATTCAGCCCTCATTGACCCCCAAAATAATAATTTGAGGTTGAAGAGGAAACACCCTTTAAACAGCCATAGGGAAATAAGCCCTGGGCAAGATAAGCCCAAGGACAAATTAGCCCTAAAATACCCATACAAATCTTAATAGAGTTTTCATACTCATAACTAGAGCCCGGATTTATATACACAATAAGATATGGATATATGCATGCATCTATGCACTAAAAACCTGCTAAATATGCTCTAAAAACTTCAAAATATGCTCAAAGAATAAAATATTAACTTTTTCATGTTTATGAATTGTGATGAATTAATAAAATTAAGTTTATTCTTAAACCAAGTCATTAAAATTTTTTATTCACTTCGCTCTCTCAGTCTATTTTAACATTCACTGTTTCTATTGCAATAAACAATTAAATATTTCTTACAGTTTTCTGGAAGAAACGATTTCCTTCTGTCACTTAAAATGTTATATGAAGAGAAAGATCTCTCTACTTCACACAGTCACTGAACAGTGCCGAAAAGAGACTATGCCACTTGCAAAATAAGCATTAAGTTGATTTTCAGATTCTCCTTGTAGCACCTTATTCACATCCCAGAGAAACATTAAACCTGGATTCCTTGCATCAATTGTCTCAATTTTGTTACGAAGAGACCTTCCTATTTCTCCTGGAATGTCTCCGGCGAGAGTCGTTTCGTATACTCAGTGCAGGAGATAGAGGCATCCCTTTTTCTTCCAAACGCTTGATTGTGGCTGGGAGTTTACTAAAATAGGCCCTAATAAACCCTAATTTGTTCTGGAGACTCTTCTCATTGCATGCACGAACTGCAACAGGGATATTTGCTGCTTCATGTTTGTCCAGCACCTTTTTCACATCTTCTAAATGGTCTCTGTAGAGCTGCTTCAATCCATGTACCCCAACTCGTGAGGGCTGGCTCTGGAGGTAAACGAATACCTCACATCGTATTGGTAAATAACTTCACTCTTGATGGCGCTTTAACAAACACTTTTTTCACAGAGAAGATTAATCATTTACTTCTGGAAATTTCGCTCGAATTACCTCTGCCAACCGGTGAAGAGCATGCGCTAAACAAGTCATATGAACTGCCTTAGGATAAAATACCTGCAAAGCTTTAGCAGCCTTAATCATGTATGCTGCTGCATCTGTAGGCCACAAAACACGTAACACATCACCAACAACCCTAGCAATCGTTGAATGGTTTGTTTCTTCCAGTACTTTGGATACAATGAGATGGGGGCTCCTGGTTCAGATTCCGTCACTTTTCCCACGACGACGTTGACAATATATACCTGGCAAATGCCAATCAGACACTCTAAACTTAAGCCTGCAGGTAGGGCCCGGATTCTTTTCTGATATTTAGGGCGCAGTTTACAACAGTTTATGTACGGATCTCTCGTATGTATGGCAAGGTTAAAAAAATGTTTTTCTTAATATTTATACCCTTTTTAGTAATAGGACATATTTCGGTCAAATTCTCCCATAATAGATCATACTTTTGCCACACGTTTGGCCAAAAAATGGGTATATTTGTCCTATCAACAAATTGCAGTGTTCTCCAGCGGAATACTCAATATTCAACAATGTACCCTCTGGGAATGCCACAGCATTTGAAGACACATTAACTGGGTTCGATCCCAGGGACCCGCATGTAGTATTCGTGGTGGACGAAGCGGCGTCAGGGCGGGTTTTTCTCCGGGTGCTCCGGTTTCCCCCGCCATCTCATTCCGCCGGTGCTCCATCTTCATTCCATGTATCATCAGTGTCACCGCCTGCGGTACCGTAGTAGTAAAAGCGGGCGTTAAACACTACAACAACGACACATTAACTAAAGCTGGTCTCGCCACCTTCAAATGTGCTACTGTGATGTTCTGTGACGTGGAGAGGAGCTTCTCTAGGTACAAAACTATCTTCAGCAACAACCGTAGATCTTTCAAAATGGAAAACCTGATC
>JAUKNM010000120.1:0-12500 GCA_030765045.1 Tenodera sinensis
GAAGGAAGGAAGGAAGGAAGGAAGGAAGGAAGGAAGGAAGGGAAGGAAGGAAGGAAGAAGGAAGGAAGGAAGGAAGGAAGGAAGGAAGGAAGGAAGGAAGGAAGGAAGGAAGGAAGGAAGGAAGAAGGAAGGAATGGAAGGAAGGAAGGAAGGAAGGAAGGAAGGAAGGAAGGAAGGAAGGAAGGAAGGAAGGAAGGAAGGAAGGAAGGAAAGGAAGGAAGAGGAAGGAAGGAAGGAAGGAAGGAAGGAAGGAAGGAAGGAAGGAAGGAAGGAGGAAGGAAGGAAGGAAAGGAAGAAGGAAGGAAGGAAGGAAGGAAGGAAGGAAGGAGGAAGAAAAAAAGACGTAAAACACATGCAAAGCAGACTAAATATTTTAAATGAACATTGTATAACAGGGGAAGACAGGTATCGCTGCTGTGACGTCAGCCCACTCAGCTCACATGCTCGCAAACGACGGCCAGTTGAACGTGTGACGTCACAGCGGGCAAGAGGAAAGGCGTGCGGGAGATCGCAATTTTAATGCTGACTGTTTCAAATACGGAATAGTCACCGATTATAAATAATTACCTTACGGCTTTATGCCTAATATATATGCATAAAACCGAAATGTAATTATATATATATATATATATATATATATATATATGAATTCTAGTTTATGTGAACATTCACTTCGTATAACGCAAATAGAACAGAAATTATAGCTAATTTTGTCTGAGCTAGAGGAGAGCTATATATACAGAACAATTAGGTGGACATTTTCCGACATTTGCCGTTTCGCTTTTCTTTAACTAGTTTGTGAATGTTAAGGCGTAATATACGGCACATTTGTAACCGAAAACTGCATGTAAGATTGTGATCTGACAATATGCTTCGGGATTTTGACTTAGAAAGGTTCATAACAGAAAAGAATTGTTCGCACACATACGTGGAACCAAACATACATAATATCCGTGCAACAAGGGCATATAACCTCAGAAATCTGGTTTGAGGATCATTCTTATAAAAATCAGCCAAGTCTCCCTTGTGTTTATAGTTGTCCTTCAGCAAATCGTCGCACTGTAAATGTATCAATTCAATTTGCTGCCTGCTAGAAACATTGTTAACATCCAGTGAATACGGGGTCGCAAAGATCTGAAACGTAGTTGACAATGTTTCTACATCTTGAAGCCTGGTCTCAAACTGGTGTGAAACACGGGGAACTGAACACAAACACAAAACTACTACACAACACTACACAACGTCAACAAGGATCATTCTTATAAAAATCAGCCAAGTCTCCCTTGTGTTTATAGTTGTCCTTCAGCAAATCGTCGCACTGTAAATGTATCAATTCACTTTGCTGCCTGCTAGAAACATTGTTAACATCCAGTGAATACGGGGTCGCAAAGATCTGAAACGTAGTTGACAATGTTTCTACATCTTGAAGCCTGGTCTCAAACTGGTGTGAAACACGGGGAACTGAACACAAACACAAAACTACTACACAACACTACACAACGTCAACAAAAACAAAAATACAAACACAAAAACACAAAATTCGCACTAACGCCATTAAGATCCCTCACACAACAAATAAAAACCCTCAGACTAGGCTGAAGAGGGTTCTCCCTAAACAGCCCGGGCAAGTTGTATACATGCCCAAATAATATTTTTCATATTCATTCAGTTTCGTGCAAGTAGCGCTGCTGATCTAGGCTGCATAGCAATACACCGCTCTTGCCTGACGTCACACGAACGTACAAGCTGGCTCTTCGTTTAAATACGTCACACGGCCCGAAGTTGCCTTCCCCTGTTGTATAAGAAAAGGGTTTCATTATACACCTGTGATGTCATCGATGAAAATTTTAAATGGCAACATACTATTTTTCAAGTTTTTTACCAAGTAGTTAACTTTTTTAGTTGCATAAAGAATTTAATTTGCTTATTCAAAATGTTTCGTTGTATGGGAAGAGTAATTGTAAATGGGAAGCATCTTGAACACCCAATTAAAATTAGAATTTCATTTGCGATAGCAGTGGCGGCTGGCAATAAAGGACTCTTGGACGGCGCACTTGCAATAAACAAAACAAAGAAAAGGTAACAGTACATTAAAAGCAGTAGTTCAAATATCCTTGAAATGACGGCATGCCAAAATACACTCCTACACTTGATGTTTCTATTTACCCATTTTGTTTCGTTTAACATGTTTTTACACCACTAGTACGCGGAAGAACGTGGATGCAATTTTGGACTGCACCTCGTTCGTCCAGGAATTTTCGCATCTTGGTGATACTGCTGGCGGTGCGGAGACGTGCGGGGCTGGCTTCGACTATGGGCGAGGGGTGTGCACACCAAAGATAACACCGTTCTGCATTTCGAAACTTATTGTTTGGTTTTATGAATCTGATAGGTGATCCTAAACGGATTTTTTGTGCTGAATTAAAAAATAATCTCCATTTTTTCCCCATCACGTCAGGTTTTCAAAACATTCACAAATAACAGAAATAAAATTAAAAATTTGTGAAGTGTAATAAAAATTACTTTCGACAAGAATTTTGTATGGACAGCTAGGCCATAACTATAATTTGTTATTTTTCACTAACTAATCACTAATTAATAATAAGTACAAGCACATTCATAACCTTACCTCAGTATTGCACTTCAAATTGTCTCCTCTTTGACCTTCTGGCATGTTGCTCAGAGCGGTCACTTTTTAACATCCAACAATAGTCCGCCATCATGGGAACACTCCACTTTCCTTGATACCTCATTTCTATATTTTTATACCCTAGTGAAATCTTTTGCGCTATTCCTCACTAAAGTCTCCTAAATTATCAAGGAAATAATTTAGATGGGAATGAAGAAAATGTATTTTCACGCTCGTGTTGCGACCAAAGTGTTTGAGCTTTTGTAGCATCACTTTCACTGGGTTAACATAATTTGGGTCTTTTTTATTTCCAAGGAAATTAAAAACATTTCTGAAGGCTTTCCAGGCATCCTTCACTTCTCGACTCACAGTATTCTCAAACTGACTGTCCATCAGTTTTCGAATTTAAGGGCCAACGAATACATACACCAGCTTTAATTTTTTTCATTGGATAATGAAGGACATGTAACGTAAAGATATTTAAAGTACTCACTTTCCTTATCTAGAGTTGCACAAATTGTTTCATTAAACCTAATTTCACATGGAGAAGTGGTAACAATACTTTTGAGGTATCAATAAGAGGTGCACTTTTTTTTTTGGCCCGGTGTTAAATTAGTCCTACGTGGCCACTGTTCCCTTTGCCAGTGTACTGATCTAGCTCTACTATTCCTTTCAAATAAGAAACAAGGATATTTTGTGAAACCAGCCTGCTGACCAAGTAATAGTCCAATAATCTTGAAATCTCCACAGGCTAGCCATTGATGGTTTTCGTACTGTAGTTTTTGTAACAAAAACTTAACATTTTCCTGTGTCTCCTTTGAAAGAAAAGAGTGGGCCACAGGAATGGAAGGATGAATGTTTCCATTATGAAACAAAACACCTTTAAGACTTTTTGAAGAATCTATGAAGAACATCTACTGTTTGGAATTATAACTTATGTTATAACATTCGAAAACAGCAGGGATGGCTTGGCAATACACCAAATTCTCTTCTTCAGCAAGCAAGGGACGAGTTCCTTCTCACGATGCCTTTACCATGAAAAATATGTTCCCTCAGCCAATACTTCCCTTTCTTTTCTTTCAACCTAGGGCCTAAACGTTCTGTTGATTCTTTAGACAAATTTAAACCCCTGACTAAATCATTAAGCTTACTGATTAAAACATCTATCCTCATCAGAATTGTCCGGTTCATAAGTATTATCCACTGTATATTCAGTTTCAGTGCTACTGGATGCAGATGGCAATGTATCTGATACTGTAGATAAACATCTCCAAGAATAAACATTGCATGTCTTATCGCAATGACAAATTTTTGTACATCCCCTAGGGCGGATATAGTTAGTAGATTTTAATAAATATAAAAAATATATAAATATCAAATATAAATATAGTAATAGTTATATTATTTCACATTTTAAGTAATAAAGTTGAAATTATAAGCCTTTCTAACAAACGATAAGCACGCGGTAATATTATTAGAGTACATGCATTACGAAAAATATTAAAAACATAACACTTTGAATTCCAAAAAATTCTGACGTACGCGAAAACGAATTTCAGTTCTGCATTCAGTGTGAAAATGTGATTCAGAAACGCATATTCACCTAAAAAAAATAATTATAATCTGGGCGGCGTCCGAGTAGGGTGGGGTGTGTGTGTGTGTGTGTGTGTGTGTGTGTGTGTGTGTGTGTGTGTGTGTGTGTGTGAGTAGGTAGATTAGGACAGAGCTGGCGCACTTTTTTATGGGCAAGATGGCCGCCATGCGTAATCTAAGCATTACTAGGTAAAGTGGTAGGGGAAGCAGGACGTTGTAGGCGTTTGAGGCTGACTCTAGGGATAATGTTTAAGGCCTATAGCAGTGCATGTATGTTTATGAGCGTCCATGGCAGTTGAGTATGTCGTTCACTGTATCGATGCAAACCTCCTAACGCAAGAGATTTCTATCTTGATTGAATATGTTACCCCAACATGACACCTCGCCCCCACATAGTGGCCCTAACCTAGCCTAAGCCCCATACTTCTACTCGTCTAACCTATCCTAACCTAACCTAGCTCCCACTCTTTTTACTTTGAACTTTCATAATTTAACATAACCTAAGCCCCATACTTCTACTCGTCTAACCTAACCTATCCTAACCTAATCTAACCTAGCCTAACCCCCATACTTCTACTCGTCTAACCTATCTTAACCTAACCTAATCTAACCTAGCCTAAGCCCCATACTTCTACTCGTCTAACCTAACCTAACACCTCATCTAATGATTTATTCTTCATCCCTTTTGCTCATCTAATCCCTACTCTTTTTACTATATGGTCTTTCATAATTTCACATAACCTAAGCATCACATTCTAACCTAACCTAACGTTACTTAACCTAAGGGAGCGCAAACCTTCCTATTTATTAACCTGACTTAACCTAGCCTATCTCATCCCATTTTACACGAGCATTATATTCTTCTATAACCTATTCTGACCTTTGCAACATGCCGTTTCAAGCTTAGATATTTCACTTTCTTTTGGAGACGTTCCTCCAACAACTTTAGCTACCTTGAAGGTATTACACCCCCCGACATGCGAACCCTAACGATTTCTTAACATTTCATGGTATGTTAGTGCTAGTTTAGGAGTTGGTAAGTATTTTAGCCATTTTTGCGGTATTCTAGAGATTTTCAGGAATTTTTTGCAGCTTCGTTGGTATTTTCTATGTTTTCACGTCGTTAGTATGGTTTAATGTTTTTAAGGAGTATATGGAGCCCTTTTTAGTGATTTGTTATGCTTTCATGACCAAATTCCATCCTTTTGTAAATGTATGATGTTCTCGTCTAGAGAATTGCTTACAGTCTTTCTAAGACTAACCCAACTTAACCACAAACCTCTTTGCAGACATTTCTTCAACGTTATTTAACATTATACAGGCTTCTTTTTCTCCTCCCTCCGGCTCTTTTCGTAAACTAACATTAGAAGACGTAGTAACCTTGTTATTCAAATAGCTATTATATCCGTCTTTGTACACTGTTCCAGTATGCTATACATGTCAACTTCATTTAACGATTCTCTTGCATAATTCTGTAGGTTCTAATGGTAACACGTCAAACGTTGCACACATTCCTTCTAAGACTATCCTAACCTAAGCTATCCCACCACTACCACCACCACCACCACCATCATCATCATCATGACCAGCGCCACCATAACGAGCACCACCACCACTACCACCGCAACCACCGCAACCACCACCACCAACACCACCACCACCCTAACCTAACCCAACAAAAAAAAACCATCATCACCAGCGGCGCTATAACTTGCAAGACCACAAACATCTCCAGCACCAACACCTCCACCATCACCAGCGCCACAATAACCTACATCACCATCATCACCAGCGTAACCATATTCTGCACCACCGTCATATTCTGCACCTATTGTATATAGTATGTTTAACAGTTTCTCCATATCTAACCCGAGGTAGCCTACACTTCTTTTGGAGTATTATTTACAGCTTTAGTCTGCTTTGATTTTTCCTCCTCCTTTATAGGGCTTTTAAACTTCCACTACAAGATGTCCTAACCATTGATGTTGAAGTTCTTATTACAGCTATTTTGTCCTCTGTCACAGAATTTTATACAACTGTATGACTCTTTTGCTTGGTTCTATATGTTCTGGCGGTAACATCTCGAACACGACATGCAGTTTTCTAAGTCTAACCCTACCTATTATGATCTAACCTGCTTTTAAATGTTCTTTATAACTTTATTCAGCATTGTTTTTTCTGATCCTTCATAGAGCTTAACCTATCACTAAAAGATGTTCCACCCGCTGATGTTGAAGTAGTTATAGCTGAGTATTTTTAAGAGATATTCAGCAATGTCTTTGATAGTATTTTAACACAAACTCCGGGTTATATAAAATTAATCAGGGTATACTTACTTTAAGGTAGCAGAGTAGACGCCTCTCCTCTTTTATCTGGGCTGGAGACCAGCACTAGAGTTAAAGTCTAGTGGCAGAGTTAACGCCCCCTTTTATAATTTCTATTTTTATTCTTCATTCTTCGACAAGCATCATGGGAAGCACGGAGAAGCCAGGTGAGGATTTTTTATTTTTTTCTTCCTTCTTCGTCAGACATCATTGGAGGCGTGGAGGAGTCAGTTGATTAAATTTTCATTTTCTACAGGAAACGTAACGGAGAAAATAATTATCTTGAGATCTAAGTTGTATTCTCTTACGCATGGGTTGCGACGCTGTAATGTCCATACGCATACGTTGATATTCCATCCTCTGCAATTACTCTCTTGTCATCGTGAGGCGACAGAGCTATTTTATTAGATTCAACTGTAGAAACATTATGATGTTGGGATAGGATTAAATTCATAGGGGTTCTTACGATTTTCAAGGTTTTAAGGCACTCCATGTAGCTATTGAAGCTGATGTATTGCTTAATGGCGCTATGTTTTATGCCTTTGATCTTTTTTATCACAGAGCCATCAATATCGAGAGCATACATTTTAGGTCTGAGACCAACGAAACGGCGAATGATTTTACCACTCGCTTCATCTTTAAACTTTCCCAACACTTTCTTGTTTTGTGTAGAATAGCATATATGGTTAGCAGGGTAATCCGCTGTATCCAGATGTTCAAGCATGTGTAATTTATCCTGGTATATATCAGCTGTAGTCACTCGATGGATGAAGGAATCTGTATCTGTATACAACAGTTTAAGATTCCCAGCTCCATAATATGGAAGTAACACATCGTATTGATATGAATACATTAGCGTCTTGGAAATGTCTAGTACACTCATTCCAATGTATATAGGCTTGTTGAACACTATTTTACGAGAAGTCATATGAACAGCTGCAAGATTAGGACCGTATATGGTTCGATCGATAAATGTAGGCTTGGCTACCAGTTTTTCTAATGTTTTGCAGTTTGACACAAGGCGTATATCCATACGATTACGAATATTTTCCATAGTTTTTCCAAACATCGCATTATTGAAAAGTTTGTACAAATCCTTCTCGAAATCGTTTCTTGCTTGCTGTCGTAGGCGATTATTAAATTCCACATAAGGTTTTAACCAACAAGATTGACGGAATTTTAGTGCTCGATGAATCTTTACTAGTCGTAGACCATGACTAAGAGCCTGTTTCAAGGCCATGTAATGTACCACATACTTCTTTCGGGATCCAAGATGGGCAATTAGTTTCTTTGAAGACGATTCCCCCGGTTTCATACTCTCAGGCAAAAAGGGTAAATCATTATGAAGTTCATGCAGTTCTGCAGGATATTCCATGTCAACCTCCAAGATATATCCAAAGGAATCATTCCCCTTCAACGAGCTGAGATGTATATCTTCAGGAGAAACCCACGTAAATCCACCATAAGGAAGGGCGTGACACATAGCCCAGCCGTATTGGTTATTGGCGTCTTCGTACGTAATAAAATGAGAGGGTTTACTAGGATCATACTGCTCCATATAGATGTTGTTGGCCTTAGCATACCGGTGAGAAACCTGGCATAACCCTCCTCTTATACCAGATTCAACCATGAGTAGCTGATCGTAATCAAGAAGCAATTCCAACTCGATTCCAGTATACAGCAGCATAGCATCCCATGTAAGCCCCGGAGAGGTAAAATAATGTGCAGGATCCACTTTATGACTTTTCAGGGTTTGGTCTCTAAATGTCTCGAAGACATCCGCTAGGAGAAGAACATCTGAAATTAAGTACAAATCGCTGTACTCACCAAGGTTTCGGACGTTAAAGTGCTTCCACACGTTCAGAGCATGATCATAGTCCTCACTGCTGATTTCTTCGCTGTGTAACCTGTTATAGAAGGCATTCCTAGAAGGCAAACATGTATCGTTCAGGACATCCCACGATGTTACGTAATCATAGGGAAATACCCCCTTACGAGTCATCAAGCCAATATTCTCTACTCCAAAGTATTTCGCTGTTTCAGGATACGTTTCAAGGTTCTTTGCAAGCTTCTCCAAACTCGTACTGAGGAAGCGGAAAGTATCCACAAACCTGAGTTTAATATCCCCAACATACTTGGAGAATGATATATAAGTTTCCTCTGAATTTGGTATAACCTCTACTCTTTCGCTAGTACACCCCAGCTCCTTAACAATGAAATGAGAGTCATACCCACTCAGGTTATGCATGAAGACAGGTATATAATTAGGTGTTTTACAAGCCAGGTTACATTTATTGTGTAAAGATCCTCTATACGCCCCGGACACATGATCGTGATCGCGAACCTTCCAATTATCTTCTGTAAATTCATGCCCACACAGGTAGCATATTGTAGAAGCATCGAATGATTCTTGTTCTTCAGCTGTAAGATTAAGAGGTTTAGCAGATCTGTATAAGTCGCTTATTTTATTTGCCAGATCCATCAGGCATCCCATAAACCTCTGTGCAGCGTCAGGCCCTCGGTAAACATATGGTTCAGTAGGAAGAGTTGTTTCTAGTTGTTCAACACTGGACGAAGGCTTCACATAAACACAAAAGCTCATGGGAGAATGACTTTGATAGGGAGTTGTGTAGGAGGTTTCAGGGTTAGAGGAGCAGGTATGGAGAGGGGTGAGAATGCATTCAAAATCGGCGTAGATAACATAAGGAAGTTTCAACATCCTCTCAACATTCTTGAATTTAACGATAGAGTTATCCTTTGTAGGCATAACGCATCTAGCAATGCCATGTTGTCTACATATTTCTTGGTGCTCTTCTAATTTTTTCATTCCACTTTGCCCGTACCGGTCATCAAAATGGCTGAAACATCTTTTACATACATAAATTCGACCATCATGTTTAGTTTTCTGCTGACGAATAAGTCTCTCAAAATCCTTTATATACACATAGTGATATCTGTCAGTAGCATTACTCAACAGAAGGAGATCGCGATGATCATCTAATTCTTCATCAATCACCTTTATTGGAAACACTTCATGTTTATCATCCACTCCAAACACATTTATGGATATATTATTGAGTTTTTCAAATTTAGCGATTTCACCCAAGCTCGTAGGAAATGAGACGCATGAGAAATCGTATTTTTCTTGGAGATCCTTGTACTTGCTAACACGCTGAGGATCCTTTCGAATGAACTTTGCTAGAATAGCGTACATAAAGCATTTCTCATCCTTGTAGTTCTGAGGGTTTATACAGGCTTTTCTTGCATCCAAAGGTGACGGTAGAGGAATATAACTGCTCCCTCGAAGAAGATTATACTTGTTAATACGTAGTCGAATGCCATCAACTGCCAGTAGAGCCCAATTACTACCTTTCAGCTTACTTTCCTCCATTTCAGCAAGAAGCTTCTCAAATTTTTTTTCCAAGATGGCATCCAAGTCACTATCTAAAAACACAGCTTGATTACGCGTTTTGAAGGCTTTGTTAGTGATATCCCCCACAGCATTCACAAACTTACATTCAGCCATAATGTTAACTTTCAAACTTTTATGAACCCGCAGTTCCTTCTGAACAGCATGAATTATGCGCTGCTTCACCTGCTGCAAGTATGAATTTAGATCCTGACTTGCTGGACATTGGATGAAATACGATTTCAGACGATCCTGAAAAGCCGTTTCATATTCTACAATATCATCTTCATCAGGAGACATTAACAATAATTTATGCTTAGTAGGTTCAAATTTGACTTTCTTAGCATCTAGAGCCCTATCACAGCGCCCTTCATGTACATCCCTTCGATTTTCAGTGCCGTAAACATCACCACAATGTCTACACTCGAAAAACTCGCCACATATCAGCTCATGCCTCTTCTTATGATAACCGCGTAGAAAACTCTTGTCACATTTGCTGCACCTATAATCCGGTATAGCATTCAGAACCGATTCCATTACTACACCATTCCACATCTTTATAATATGTAGTGCAACACTTGTAAATTATATAAATCAATAAATGCTTATAGCAGCTTCCACTGACTCGCCTTAATAACTTATCAAAGCTATTGAACAGTAATCTCGCTAAGAGAAGCTGATGTGCTCGACTCGAAGGATAATTACTGAATAACCATCTAAGCTCAAGCAAACCCTACTTATTCTGAAAGCACGGATCTCTCAGGGAACTACATAATTCAAGATCACGCTTGCAGCGCCTTATAGCGGCTTCAATCAGTACTAAAACGCACATTCTACAGATTTTATACTTTTATGATGGTAAATTATATATTAGTCATCAACTATCCGTATTTTTATTATTTTTTATCGTTTTTTACGTACTTTGAGACAAATCCAGTTTCGAATTAAGACGCGAAACGATAGCTACGTATCTTTAAGTAACAAACACATTACTTTTAACGATATCGAATGACAGTGATAGAAGCACTTGAACATTATTTAAACGCTTAAAAAAACATTTTTTTCGCTATATTTCATAAATTTCAGCATTAGAGTCCTATGACGTCACACTCAAGCATCGACGGAATGTCTGCTACCTCCAAACATGTTTCTACAAGTCTAATGACGTCACGCAAGCACCATACAGAAGGCATAATTCAACGACAAAGACATTAGTTTTAACTATACATTCCCACAAAAAATAAACCTATTTGAAAGCGTCTTAACACGTTAACTTCAATACATGTATATAAAACCTCTAATATAACAATAAAAAGAAAGGCAAAGAAATAAAGAAGAAATAAAATAAAGGGAAAAGAAATTATTAGCACAATACACCCTTAGATACGAGGTTATTCCATATCTTTCATCATTCAGTCAACTAACATAGCTAAATAACGTCACACAGTAGCGGCGACGTTCTGTCTACACTCCTTCAAAACAAGTTTAGACAGGAAAGTCTCCCCACCCTCGGATCCACGTAGCAGCATTATGAGAAGGCCAACAGTAACGTCCAAGCCATCAGAGCGAGTATATGGGGCGTGAACATCCGACAACGCTTTTCACCGTTTAAAGCTTATTTGCATCATTTCTTTCCAGGTACTCATCAATCATTGTACTACACACATCATTTAGATCACAATACTTAGTGTTGTATGCTATAATTTGTAATTTTCACGATTTTATACTCATTTAATGATTTAAATTCAACATTTCTAGCGTTCACCCTCTTCTTCTTCTTTTTCTTCTTCTTTTTCTTCGCCCATATTTTCACCTTAGTTCTTCTGTTCTCCTTCTCCCTCGTGATAGCAGAGAATATGTACGTAAATGATCGTTATTAGCTTAAATATTAAAGAAAATAACAACATTCTCCGTCAATTATATCTAAACAGCCTTTTCCGAGTTGTCCATGATTAAGGATTCTGGAATCAAGGTAGGCAATGTTTCTCTCAATAAGAGCATTCAGTAATTGATTTTGTAAATAATATCACTAATTTAAGCTTTATTTCGAGCCTCTAAGTCCGCTAGTTTGCAAGGTATTTAAATGGACCCTTAGAGATTCGAACTAGACCCGCAGTATAAAAATTACCAATTTATCCATAAATCAGGACTACAGTATTTAACTGAAGCGTTTAACTTTTTATTTCATAGCGCTATCTTTGTTTATTCACGAATAAATCGACTTTGAAGTAATTGCCCCCTCCCGGTAATCGAACTATGAGTCTTAGGGATAAAATTTTCTAATATATCACTTTATGCGTCAAGTTACCCTAATTTGTCTTTACATCACTATTCCAAGTGTAACAAATCGCGATATAGGTAAAAATTCAATAATTCTCCGCAAGGTAGGAATCGAACCCACGATACCTCAGCTCTAGCATGTTTGAAAATAATTGTCCTTAACGTGTATTACCATATAAAGTTTATTTCAGTCTTCTAGCTTAAGCGATTCTCGAGATAATTAAATTCATCAAATCAGGATTGGAACCCAAGACTCCAGGATCCC
>JAUKNM010000120.1:17500-80000 GCA_030765045.1 Tenodera sinensis
TTTTTTCTGGAGGCCTGCAAGCGCACACGGACGAGTAACAAACCAGGTGACTGCAGACAGCATGCGAATTGGTGCGTCAGCTATGCTACTCACATAACTTCTTACTAAGGCAGTACAGTCCATGCAGAAAAATGTCTCCAGAATGTACCTTCTTTCTGATACTCCTGTGGCATCTGATACGTGCTTTTGAACTTTTGAATTTTTTTGAAAAAATCTTCTGATGTAAGCAGTTCTTTGCTTTTAGCTTCTTCCTTCATGTACGTCCATACATTTGAAATAATTTCTCTACTCTGACTGTGTAATGTTTTGGTCCCTAATTTAGAACGTACAGGTGGCATAATTGATTTAGGCTATGATCAATGTCTTACAAATTCACTATATTCACTCTTTATCGCAAAGGTCTATGTCTTCAACTTGCACGCTTCACTATAAAGCACCTTTGAATTAGGAAGACTGTCTCAGATCATGCTGACATCACTACCTCCCCCCTCCTTCACCATGTAGTGCAGGGTTTCATTCGTAGAATTATACAATATGAGCTGATGAAAGAGGCAAAAGCTATGGATTCGCCAACAGGACTTCCAGTCAAAGTCAGGGGCCAAGAACAATGGGCCCAGCTGTGCTTTAAAACCACACTCCTTCATTCCTTTGTCAAAAACTGAAGCTTTAGTGAAACAATTTTCTTTCCAAGAAGGAGGTAAAGCTGTGTGTTGTATGGAAACATTAGTTTAAAATGCATATTTTAATAACATTTTGAAGATGCTAATAGTGTACATATAATAGTGTGAGCTAGCAGTGTTCTGCTTACTGTACTTTGTAAAGTTCATGGAACCTCAAGCAGTGGACAGTCGCCGTAATGGAAGGTGGCAATTGTGTGAGGTTACGGTAGCCGTCACCGCTGCCTCGCGACTCCGCTGCACTGATTTGCAAACTTAATTACAACTGAACTATTAGAGACTCCATTCTGATTTTTTCAGAGAATATTGAATAAACTTCATTGTATTTTTTTTTTTTCCTCCAGATTTTTAAATGGTCGAGTTTATGTTATTATCTAACTTTAAAACTTTAATCGTATAAAATATAATATTAATAATAATTAGTAAAATTTTCTAATAAATACCTCACGAAATACTGCGATTTATCTTTAATTTGAGCCAAAGATCAAGTAATTTGCTTCATTACAATCGGACGTATGATTGATCGAAGAGTGAGGAGCGCGCGATTTTTGGGACATTTCAAAAATTAATATCTACCAAAATAAATTTTTTATACAAAACGAAGAAACACGGGTCAAATATATTTTGTTCCAAAACATCCAAAAAAAAAAAAAAAAAAATCAAGAAAATCTGAGAGATCCAGGTCATTTTTTTTTTTTTTGCCATATTTTGTTCGATTTGACGTGGAATGACTCATAGATGAATAAGAGAAGTGAAGTCATGTGAAAGTAACATCTCGGTATTATAATATTTGATAATGGCGATTCCTTACAGCACATTGCGTAACACAAAGGAAGGCGCTGTCCAGGAGTTTTCTGCACCGCGTTCGAACTTGTGTTTCAGTGAGCTGTGAGCCGCCGTGGCCGACACGGCACTCGACAGTCGGTACGCAATTAAGGTAATTGCATACAGGCCACCAAACTTCCTATTCTTTTAAACTAAAAAGCAACGTGACATACTATTGTGAATTACTGTTCAGAGAAAGTGTAAAGTCGCGCGTCAATTAAACGGAATACTTTTTCAGTAAACACGCTTAGAGGCATGCACGATCGTTCTTGAAAGGCTAGGTATTTGTTATTATAATTATTTCCTTTAGCACCCGGTGATGGATTTGTTTTAAACTATAGTTAATATTGGCTAAATAGTTTCCTCATGAAGTTATGGGACAAAACCGTGGTTTCGGAAATTAAAAGGATTAAACATTAAACATTAATATCCGTTCACTTGCTCCATTCTCGGTTCTTTCTCTCATTACACTAAATTCTCATCCTGACATTTACAGCTCAGCTGTCTTTTAAAGCCTTTGTTATGGTCTGGAAGTGTACAGAGATGTCGTTAATGAATAATTTAGCGATCTCTGCCCTTTCGTCACGTTACGATCCTACGCTTCCAATTATTGGTGTTTGATATTCACCTTTGCGACTCCAATTCGCCCATGAATCCGTTGTTTTACTACATAACACAATGTAACCTCGTATAGTATGTTCATTTGCTGAAGGCGGCGCCGTGGCCGAGCGGTTAGCGCGCTTGCCTACCACCTAGGCGGCCCGGGTTCGATCCCAGGGACCCGCATGTGGTATTCGTGGTGGACGAAGCGGCGTCAGGGCGGGTTTTCTCCGGGTACTCCGATTTCCCCCGCCATCTCATTCCACCGGTGCTCCATCTTCATGTATCATCAGTGTCACCGCCTGCGGTGCCGTAGTAGTAAAAGCGGGCGTTAAACACTACAACAACCTGTTCATTTGCTGAAGGTTAGGCCTGGTAGCTCACCGCGCATCCCCTCCACATTGCCTGCCCATCCCTTTTCCCTACAAGGCATAACAAACCAAGAACGACAATGTTTAACTGTTGGACGTTCTAACTTAACCAGAGACAACATTCTACAGTAAGGAATAAAACGCGTTTATACTCTTGCTAGTTTCCCTGCAAGGTCCGATTTACCCCAAGGGCTCAGTCTAAATCGGGTCAGCCATCAAGGTAAATAGAGTCAGTTAAAAAGTGGTTGCTTTATTAAAAATAGACATTTAAATGCAAGCAAATAGTCACATAACCTGCATTTGCCACAAATGAATTTCTTCTTTCCTTTAGCGCCAACACTATCTTCGTGGTACCATTTTTCCCACTTCCCTGGCATTAATTTTTCTGAGCGGGGATGCTCATAATTTACCAAAGATGATGCACATGCGTCGTTATTTTCCTCTCACATATCGTCCTCCTGGTCCTGGTCTTCAGAAGATCCCTGGCACCAATCGTTTTCTTGTACCTTTAATTCTAATCCTATTTGATTGAGACGGGACTTTGCTTTCTTTCGTAGTTCTACCTCTCTTTCTTTCCTTCCTCTATATTTGTGGCTAAGTGAAAAAATCGCTTTGACTTCTATCCTGACTCCCTTTGTTACGGTCCTTTCACTGGAGACGGCAGCAGATCGTGGAAAGTCATACTGGACTTTGATGCACGTTCTGGACAAAGATTAGGAATAACATCAAGCTGCACAGCTGCACTTGGGTGTTCTGAAGAATGGGGTTCTGGTTGGCTTAAGCACTCTTTTGGTAAATATTCATGGTCAGACGCCACATTTTCGTTTAGGGATACAGTCCTGTTGTCAAAACTCCAGATTCAGCAATTGCTGGCGTTACGGATTGACACCAAGCTTCTTCGAGGATTCATCCGTATGTTGTTTTGTTGATCTTTCTCTCCCCTTTTGCGTCATGCACGAATTTATTACACTCATTGTCATAACATGATTTAAGACCTTTAAAAAAGACCTAGCTAAAGGTTGGAACCTGTGGGTAGTGCGACTTGGCAGGCAGGCATACCGTACAGACGTCGAGTTCTTCGCAAAACTACAGTGCAGACAAACTCTTGTGGAATCCATGGCCATCTATTAGCAACACACATGCTCCAGGCAATCGATCGGTTTGAAAGTGGCGCAGTCACTGCAAGAAAAGTTTCTCCTTTATCCATTTGAGAAACCATCAGAAAATTCATGGTGGAACTTTCTCCCCTTAAAAATAGCCAATGCCTGAATAAAGTTTGCAGTAGCATTTGTGAATGCCAATATCCTGACAAGCTCGCCTGTCTCAACACAAGTTTGTGAACACACTGCCCTAGCACTCATTTTAGCAAAAACGGTCTTTGTTTATTGTTCATCTGCAAACCAGATTCGTCGGCATTGTATATTAGTGGCGCCTTATTAAGTAAATCACAATTCACCAAAGTATTTTTCAAGAGTTTGAAGTAGTCAGCCACATCCTTTCTGGCAAGGCCAGTACAACGCGCAAGAATAAGGACCTTCGCGTTTCGTAATGTCACTGGTGGATTCCTTTCGCGGGATCCTATTAGCCAGTCACTGCCGGCCATTTTCTTCTCCCGTGAGAAATTATGCTTGATGTTGTTCGATTCAACAAAATCAATGCAGTTCTTTGTAGAGCGACAAATCCACAAGCACCGAGTTTCAATAGTTCGGGAACTGGTTTACCCTCTTGCATGAGTGTTGGCACACTTTTTCCGGGGGGGGGGGGGCACATGTTGGAAGTTTACAATCAGATAATATTAATTCATTATTTTACTGTCAAAATTTATAATATTTGTTGCAAATAAACGTATTAATTTGTGCTAAATAATTTTTTTTTCTTTACATCAAAATGAAGATAATAATTTGATAGTAATTGATTGCACATTAAGTTCACCTACTTCCAAGGGGGGTTGCGGCCCCCCCTTGCCCCCCCTGTCCCCCCCTTCGTGACGCCCATGCACTCTTGTTTTTTGGTGAATACTGGTTGAGCATTATTGCACAAAGATTCATCACGACAACCCTGCAGGTTGCGTTGCAGGCAAGAATGAGCAATTCCATACAGTTCGGCGGCATGACTTTCACCTCTCCCCTTAGGTAGGTACACTAATGACATTCTGCATTTGCTCTTCAGTCCATATTCGCGACGTTTTGCGGCTTTATTAGGCATCTGGAATAAGAAAATAAAGATAAATACTTCAAATTCTCATAGTACTACTGACCCATTTAACCCTAATTTACTGACCCTATTTATCAGAAGTTTAGCAAAATTTATAAACATAAGTTGGTAGTACTGGAAAGCGATTTATGAGCTTTGCAGTGACTTACCTATCACACAAACACTGCACTTGATTTTAAACTCCATTCGAGCAGAACTGCTGAATGTGCGTGTTGTAAAATAAAGAAAACAATCAACGGTTTATTTGAAATAAAGAAAGCAGAGAGCACTTACCTTTAATAAGATGCATTCCTTTTATTTCTTACGAGTAGAATCTACACAGCGCCATAACCTTCAGCGTTCACTGTGAGCAAAAAGTTACAATTTTTTTTCGGTAGATGGTAGCACATCGTTGATGCTGCCTGTTCTTGGCGCAAAAAGCAACGTTTTGAAATTGATCCGATTAGGACAGAAAGTTTCCCTATTTCTTACTATGTTGAATATATCTACTCTGAACGCTCAACTTGTTTTCTTGGGCAATGAAAATGAATTAAAGAGACATAAACTATTCCAGAAAAAAGTTCTCCGTGGAGTTATTCCTGTATAAAAGGACCACGATTACTACGAGAATTACTACCATGCTTCAAGAAGTGTGCACAGAAATCGACGAGTTTTCTCCTGGTCCTTCTCCGAAATATCGCAACTGTTGTACCTAAGCGTTTCCTGGAATATAAAAAGAAGGATCTTTTCAGAAATTTTTGGAGAAAACATGCAACACACTAGGTACTGTTTGGAGCATGTCGGGTGCATTTGCAAGTGTGGGCATATATATGCTCACACTTGGCTACTCGCCTACTGGTACCAAGGTCGCGGGTTCAAATCCGGCCCACACCGATGTTTTTAATTGTGCTTAGAAACGACAGTTCCTATGTAAAAGAACTCCTGCGGGACGAAATTCCGGCACACCGGTGACGCTGATGTGATCGTGGCAATTGACAGCGTCGTTAAACGATAAAGTAATTTTAATAATTGTTTATAACTACCCCTTCCCATCTTTAACGTTAGAAATAGTAGTAGTCTATTGTCTGCAATTTATGTATGGGTAATGCAGTGTATGATGTACTAAAATAGTAATAAGATATGAAAACTTAATAAAATACAAAGGTTGACACTTGCAAGATTTGCAAATAGCACACAGCCAGGCATGTGAACGGTATCTCGCAGATACATTGGCCTCGATCATGTAACAATAGGACTTGCACCTGAAGGACGGATACTCTAAATAAATCGAAATGAAATTTGCTTTACCTTAATAGTAGTTTCAAATGAATGAGTGTCTACTCTATAGCTAGTTTTGTGGGTCAGGTTTCATAAGAATCAGCCTGCACTTCAATGCCAGTTATAAATAAAAGAAAAGCATCATTGTTATACCTATTCGGGCAGTGTATCAGATAAGCATGTAAAACGTATGAGAATGTATTAGGATTATTTAAGCCTAATATTAGTAAATCGCAAAGGCGTTTTTGCTGTGTTTGTCTGTTGTTCTTCAGGGTTCCTTACATATATTGGATCTAGTTATCATCAAACGGGTTCCAGAATAAAGTATAACAGTTACATAACTCAGATTATTGAATATATTTGGCTAAACAACATTGTTGATATTAGGAAACTAACTGCGTTTAATAAAAATGCGCTGTTACTCCAACAATATATGCACTTGTCGTACGTATTCTGTTTAATGGTATAACGATCCTAATTTCGCTATAACATCTTACATTGTAAACCTTAATGCTGCAAAGACTCTCTAGTGTTAGTTCTAAGAAAGACCCATGGCAGGTCCGAAATGAAGTTTCACCTATTCTTCCAATAATGCGTATTTCTGTTTGTGTCTAAAAGTAGTAGATATGGAGTCCAGCGGTACCTTTTCTGTAACATTCAGTGTTTCATCCTGCAGTACTGTCCTTTCAAATGATGAAGAGGCATCAAAACTCCCAAACAGTTTTCAAGTGAGTGAGTGAGTGAGTGAGTGAGTGAGTGAGTGAGTGAGTGTTGCTTAAGGGCCCGTCGACAACGCAGCTTTGTATCAGTGATAGTTGGTAGGTAGGTTCTGTAAACTTATGTAGGAAGAAGCCTCACCGAGGTTGTGGACGCGACGACTTTCTGCGTGCTGCAAGTGCCACTGTAGCATTCGGGAATTTGGTTCTACAAAGTCGATTAAATCATGATCTAGGTATGAGAATAAGGTCAATCATCCTCTTTGAGTATCTTACTGGTAGCCCTTCCCTAGATCATTCCAACCTTTAATTGACTGGTGATGAGGTGTTATGAATTAATCAGTACAATAATGCTGTATAATGTTCAGGTTTTATGTTCTATAAGAAGCTGACAGCTAGAAAAGTTGTTTTAAATCTTATTTACCCTTAAAATAAATTTTCTTATCTTAAAGAAATATAAAAGGGGCTGTACATACAATGTTATTACCTGCGTATTTTAAAACACATAGAAAATCATTGACTAAAAGCCTGCTTTCAATTTTGCCTTTTTTAACTATTATACAGCACGTCGAAAACAGCTTCCTACATTTTGTGGACTGAGATGATCTTATTAGTTATCAGCGGTGTTACTGATATTACATGAGTGATAACGTGTATACTGTTAAGTAACCCCCTGGCCCCCTAGAAGCCCCCCTAATCTTGCTGTAACAGAATATGTATTAAAACAATTACTGTCACTGTTTCAAAATGTTGCATGTTTTTCTCGTATGGCTCTGTTAAGGATCAGACTGAAATGTTTTGTAGGTTTTCTTAGTTCTTAGTCTATTTACTCATATTCTAAGAAAGTAGAATACAGCATCACTATTGAGTATTTGAACTTTCAGTTAATCGAAAGTGTCAGAATTGTTTCAGAAAAGCGTTCTACTTTAAGAAATGAAATTCAAGCAAGTTATGGCATACATCTTCCAATGGATGAACACATCTGTTATTCATATTTCGAAATCTCAAATCGTGTTAATGTGTCACAAGGCATGTTACATTATATAACCTATGCTTCGCGTCACAATTGAATTAGTATAAGTCGAAAACATATTGTAGGATAATCCACATTCTCCGAACGGAATACCAGGAATCCTAGTGCGAAGTAATACCGTGGACCTATAGAATTTGAAATACTTAATTACATAACTGACTCCCGTTGCACTATGTAGAACCATGCTGTTTGTCTACAAAGTATGTTTACCACTGAAACAGGCATAGGACCTTTTCGCCATTTGTGCCTTGTACTCATCACTTTCTATACACCACTTTTTATAAGCGTATTGTATTTCATATTTTTATAGCAGGAGACTCCCTCAAACAATGATTATATTTTCTGTCTCCTGACTGTGCATACCTATTCTGCCCGTTTAAGTACGTAAGTACTTTAGTAGCGTCCTTTGGTTTTCACAGACAGCAATTTTAATTGAAGTAGCAAACCAAGTTTAGTTCTCAATTTTAATATTAAAATTGAATTTCACACCAGTCGTTCTTTTTGATCTTAGGTAATCGATGAGTTACCAAAAATTATATAAATTAAATAGTGGTACAGTATTGCCCTACGTATAGATTTAGAACTTTCTGCATGAATAGCGCATTTATTTTGCTCAACATTCATTGTTTTTACAAAAGACTCTCTCCTTGTCATGAATATCTTGACCTACGAGCTTACAATTGTGATTCAAGGGCAAGTTTAGACACTGTTATGACTAATGCGGGGAGGCGATGATTTGCAACTGCAATCCTTTTGATCAAAATCAAGAAAATAATACGGTATCTATGTTGTGGGATTCTCATTCACCTTGGACTTTACCGTAGTTCTAGTAAACTTTGACTAAAACAATCTCATCTACAGCCATATTTTTAGAAACCATTTCTTTATTGTTCGCCCCATAAACATAATAAATCTAACGTAGATTCATATGACTTTCTTCACCCAAACTTCCTTGGTTTTATATTTTATGTCCTACAATATACCAGGTGAGTCAGCTGCCGCTTATTTTCCAGTTTTATGCAATCCGCATTTAGACTCTAACCTGAAAACATCGGCCGCTATGCTAGGTTCTGCCCAAATATTTAAAATGGATGTCTTTGGTTACACACTCGATGAAATTAATAGGTATTAATAGATGTTAGAGCATCGCCATTTAATATACTGTAATTAGACAGCTGACGTTTGCACCTCTGCAAAATATTCATTGGGACTAGCGAATACTGCATGTTAAACGGAATGTTTACTTCTCACGTTACTAGGTAGCTCAGTTGGAACGAGTGCCCGATTCATAAGTAATCCGTCTGGTGCAGACGTGGTTCGACTCCTCTGCATGTGCTCACATTTTTACCCTGTAATATTCATAAACAACATTGGCTGAACAATTATTATGTTAAAAGCTGTTATTATTCTAATTTATAATTCTTTTATTCCCACTTTATGGTGTTGTTGTCTATTAGGATATCTCTCCCGGTATAGATACTGAACTGCCTGTACATTGGCTCTTGCTTCCCCGTTGACCAAAAGCATATCAATGTACTCGTCTGTCAAGTACATAGTGAAGGTGTGGCACAAAATATAATGCAACAGCTTACACGTGGAGAATGAAGGGAGTCGGCATTCATAGTAACACGCTGCATATGTCAGTCCAATGGGACAGAAGTTATACCTGTTCTATTACGAAATGCAGACAACCAAAAACGATTTCAGTTCTAATGTTCTAAACCCTTGGGGAATTTAGAATTAGATTACTGTAAATTCAGTTTCCAAGTTTTGATGAGCATAAAAAGATTGTACCACGCTGTGGTGCGAACCCGTGTTCCAGGGGCTAGCGTACAAAATACAGTCATAATTCTATTCAGCTCCTTCGAACCTTGACTGAAAGCATGCTCCGAGTTCAATAGTAGGCGCAAGGTGATTACCGCTTCGCAAGTTCTCGTGCTTGATTTAGCCTCTTCAGACAGCTTTAATCTTTTGCTGAGCGTTTCAATATTATTATAAGGCAAAAGCTATTATGCATATTATTGGAAATACATGAGACGTAGTTTATGCAAAAATTTAAATAAACCGTTATTTAATATTAATGTGCCTTCTGAGTGTACGGGTCCATGGTGGATGAGGCGTGTCCCTAATTTTTGGCAGTCAACCCCTGCTCTAAGTACAAATATCCGCCATTTTCTTTTTATTTTGGTGTTGTTTACTGTACTCATATGATAGGTCCACTTTATCAGAGGCGTTTAGGTACTGAATTATGTTGCTATGTATACTCTAACAAAAGGTTTGTAAAATCGGCTGGACAGCCGTAGTCAAAACGCACATATTATTATTATTATTATTATTATTATTATTATTATTATTATTATTATTATTATTATTATTATTATTATTATTATTATTATTATTATTATTATTATTATTATTATTATTATTATTATTATTATTATTATTATTATTATTATTATTATTATTATTATTATTATTATTATTATTATTATTATTATTATTATTATTATTATTATTATTATTATTATTATTATTATTATTATTATTATTATTATTATTATTATTATTATTATTATTATTATTATTATTATTATTATTATTATTATTATTATTATTATTATTATTATTATTATTATTATTATTATTATTATTATTATTATTATTATTATTATTATTATTATTATTATTATTATTATTATTATTATTATTATTATTATTATTATTATTATTATTATTATTATTATTATTATTATTATTATTATTATTATTATTATTATTATTATTATTATTATTATTATTATTATTATTATTATTATTATTATTATTATTATTATTATTATTATTATTATTATTATTATTATTATTATTATTATTATTATTATTATTATTATTATTATTATTATTATTATTATTATTATTATTATTATTATTATTATTATTATTATTATTATTATTATTATTATTATTATTATTATTATTATTATTATTATTATTATTATTATTATTATTATTATTATTATTATTATTATTATTATTATTATTATTATTATTATTATTATTATTATTATTATTATTATTATTATTATTATTATTATTATTATTATTATTATTATTATTATTATTATTATTATTATTATTTTTATTATTATTATTATTATTATTATTATTATTATTATTATTATTATTATTATTATTATTATTATTATTATTATTATTATTATTATTATTATTATTATTATTATTATTATTATTATTATTATTATTATTATTATTATTATTATTATTATTATTATTATTATTATTATTATTATTATTATTATTATTATTATTATTATTATTATTATTATTATTATTATTATTATTATTATTATTAATTATTAATTATTAATTATTATTATTATTATTATTATTATTATTATTATTATTATTATTATTATTATTATTATTATTATTATTATTATTATTATTATTATTATTATTATTATTATTATTATTATTATTATTATTATTATTATTATTATTATTATTATTATTATTATTATTATTATTATTATTATTATTATTATTATTATTATTATTATTATTATTATTATTATTATTATTATTATTATTATTATTATTATTATTATTATTATTATTATTATTATTATTATTATTATTATTATTATTATTATTATTATTATTATTATTGTTAATGTTATTATTATTATTATGATTATTATTATTATTATTATTATTATTACTATTACTATTATTATTATTGTTATTGTTATTGTTATTACTATTAGTACTATTGTTATTATTGTTATTGTTGTTGTTATTGTTGTTGGTATTATTATTATCATTATTATTATTACTATTATTATTATTGTTATTGTTATATTATTATTATTATTATTATTATTATTATTATTATTATTATTATTATTATTATTATTATTATTATTATTATTATTATTATTATTATTATTATTATTATTATTATTATTATTATTATTATTATTATTATTATTATTATTATTATTATTATTATTATTATTATTATTATTATTATTATTATTATTATTATTATTATTATTATTGTTATTGTCATTGTCATTGTCATTGTCATTGTCATTGTCATTGTCATGGTCATAGTTATAGTTATTGTTATTGATATTGTTATTGGTATTGTTATTGTCATTGTCATTGTCATTGTTATAGTTGTTATTATTATTATTATTGATATTGTTATTGTTATTGTCATTGTCATTGTCATTGTTATTGTTATAGTTATAGTTATTGTTATTGATATTGTTATTGGTATTGTTATTGTTGATGTTGTTATTATTATTATTATTATTATTATTATTATTATTATTATTATTATTATTATTATTATTATTATTATTATTATTATTATTATTATTATTATTATTATTATTATTATTATTATTATTATTATTATTATTATTATTATTATTATTATTATTATTATTATTATTATTATTATTATTATTATTATTATTATTATTATTGTTAATGTTATTATTATTATTATTATTATTATTATTATTATTACTATTACTATTATTATTATTGTTATTGTTATTACTATTAGTACTATTGTTATTATTGTTATTGTTGTTGTTATTGTTGTTGGTATTATTATTATCATTATTATTATTACTATTATTATTATTGTTATTGTTATATTATTATTATTATTATTATTATTATTATTATTATTATTATTATTATTATTATTATTATTATTATTATTATTATTATTATTATTATTATTATTATTATTATTATTATTATTATTATTATTATTATTATTATTATTATTATTATTATTATTATTATTATTATTATTATTATTATTATTATTATTATTATTATTATTATTATTATTATTATTATTATTATTATTATTATTATTATTATTATTATTATTATTATTATTATTGTTATTGTCATTGTCATTGTCATTGTCATTGTCATGGTCATAGTTATAGTTATTGTTATTGATATTGTTATTGGTATTGTTATTGTCATTGTCATTGTTATAGTTATTATTATTGATATTGTTATTGTTATTGTCATTGTCATTGTCATTGTTATAGTTATAGTTATTGTTATTGATATTGTTATTGGTATTGTTATTGTTGATGTTGTTATTATTATTATTATTATTATTATTATTATTATTATTATTATTATTATTATTATTATTATTATTATTATTATTATTATTATTATTATTATTATTATTATTATTATTATTATTATTATTATTATTATTATTATTATTATTATTATTATTATTATTATTATTATTATTATTATTATTATTATTATTATTATTATTATTATTATTATTATTATTATTATTATTATTATTATTGTTATTGTTATTGTCATTGTCATTGTCATTGTCATTGTCATTGTCATTGTTATAGCTATAGTTATTGTTATTGATATTGATATTGATATTGTTATTGTTATTGTCATTGTCATTGTCATTGTCATTGTCATTGTCATTGTCATTGTTATAGTTATAGTTATTGTTATTGATATTGTTATTTTTGATGTTGTTATTATTATTATTATTATTATTATTATTATTATTATTATTATTATTATTATTATTATTATTATTATTATTATTATTATTATTATTATTATTATTATTATTATTATTATTATTATTATTATTATTATTATTATTATTATTATTATTATTATTATTATTATTATTATTATTATTATTATTATTATTATTATTATTATTATTATTATTATTATTATTATTATTATTATTATTATTATTATTATTATTATTATTATTATTATTATTATTATTATTATTATTATTATTATTATTATTATTATTATTATTATTATTATTATTATTATTGTTGTTGTTGTTATAACGTGTGTTATCATTAATAGAAACCTACATTAAGTAGAATATCCACATAGCTTTTGTATAATGGAACAATAATACATTTATATGCAAAATTATTTGTAGTAGAGAGAGCAAATATATACTTCTAAAAGGCACGGTGGTAGTTTACTAAGCCGAAAGAAAATAAGATAAGTTTTATCACCAGATTTGAACAGCCAGCCTCTGCAATGTTAACCCTTAACGCTTCCCGTTACACCAGAACGAACTACAGATGGGTTGTGCTTATTTTTTGCATTTAATTTGCCAGGCACCCCCATCATGCCCCCTCCCACACTTCCATCGAAAAGGCAAACAAAGTGATTGAGTGAGTGAGTGAGTGAGTGAGTTGGGTTTAAGGGCCCGTCGACAACTAGGTCATTAGGGCAAACAAAGTGAACTAGTTCTGTCAGAACTGAAAATAATTATTGAAGAGTAAAACATATATATTGTGTATTCAAGAGCCCAATTCTATAAAAGGAACTATAATGCGTGTACCAGTAATGTCTAGGGTAATTAGTAATTAAAATGAATTTAGTAATTAGTAATTGGAAAATCGAAATGAATATAGACTGCATGAAGAAAAATATATTTCCATTTCACAAATATGAAGTAAAATTAATAGTACAAAAGTTAAAGAAAAAGAAGGCTTGTGGACCAGATGAAATACCCAATGAAGTCTTGCAACACCTACAACAAAAATTAACATCCCTTATGTGCATTTTATTTAACGACACTCTACGTAGCTTTTTGACTCTATGGAGGGTTCGCTTTCCACATTGCTGGAAGGTGGCCAAAGTTATAATGTTAGAAAATGGCAATGATAAAGATCCATGCAAACCAGAATCTTATAGACCAATTTGTTTATTAAATAGAGTAGGTAAAATATTTGAATAGTTAATTAATAAAAGGACGACTGACTTTAGACCCTATCATTGCTTAAATGAGAAACATCATGAGTTAAAAAAAAAAAAAAAAAAAAAAAAAAAGGACGCAATTAATGCATTTCATGAAACGCTGCTTCAGCGCTACAGCCGTTACCAGTCCAGGGCCAACCACATGGTCGCTGCGTCCACCACCTCTATCCACTACAGGCGTCATGAGTGGGGTGCAATACTGGAGGGTGGGATGTGGCCGGTTATGCAGTCTTCGCGACCAGGGGCCGCAACTTCTTAATCAAGTAGGTCTTCAATTGGCCGCTCAGGGACCTAACGAGGCTATGCCGGGAATCGAACTCGGGTCTCCCGCTTGTAAATCAGCAGCGCTACGACCGTAACGCTGCACCTAACAACAAATGCATATTTAATTGGCACACCTGTTTATAGGGATCTCTGTTGCTTTTGGTAATCAATTGTGCCCTTTTTGTTCTTAGATAGGTTAAGACAACAAAGCTTTCCTAAAACATTCTCTAACAGCGATGTCCAACTTTGTCTCTTTGGAGACGCTTACGTAATTAGCCGCTGTTGCGCGCTCCACTCTTTCAGTCGGTGGGTGAATCAGCTCTTGCTTGTGACGTGTAGAAACACAAGCAAGCAGTCAGTATCCAGTGACGGACACAAACAGGCGATTCCATGGCAGCTTCTAAGTCATAGCTTGAATTTTCTGGGAATGTCATCAGAAGACCTCTTCATTCTGGATGACATTTTCAGAAATGGTAAAAGTAAGTGGTAGACAAAAACTTACTAAATATAAAATGTGGATCTGGTTAAAACACAAAATTTGTAATTATTTTTATTTAATTAACCATTTCCTCCATTATTTGGGTGAATTTGTGAATATTTATACTTTTCTCAAGTAGGAAATGTTATTCGCATTTTATCTCTTGGCCTTGCAAAGAGAGCGGAATTTCACAGCAACCAGCTCTTAAAGCAATTCGCTGTCGCTTAAAGCCTAGTGTATTAACATATTCCTCTTGCACCTACAAGAAAGTTAGCAACAAGATAATTTCTGAAAATGCTTATGTCGATTAAGATGAAGTAGATGGAGGAATGAACAATTGCAGCAAGTGTGTATAAGAGTGAGTATAACTCTACATATATTTGCAAACAGAGTTTCTCCAAATTGAACTATACTAAATGTCTGTATCACAATATGTTACGCGACGCTCACTTGGTGTATCTTCTGAAGCTATGCACTTCGACTTTGTCGCCAAATATTGACAGACTTCTTAAACGTAAGCAGTACCAAACAAGTCACTAATAATCACACGTTTACCGCGTAAGATTTGAAGGTGCTTTCGTAAATCAAACGCAACGTACATGTAACGAAACCGTCACTGTAACACAGTACACGTCCGTGTGTTAAAGAGTGGCAAAGTCCGTGTACATTGGAAGGAGGTAACTCCTACATCCCCTCTTTTGCAATCGGACATCGCTGCTCTATAATATTCTCATGGACTACTGTGTCAATAGAAAGGTGTGCATTCAAGGCACAGATGAATTAATTGCTCAGAAAATAACGAAAGAATGCCCCAAGGGTCGGCCCTCGGGCCGACTTTTTGGGACATTTTAAATGAGATATTGCTGCAAGATTTAAAACATTATCCGGTAGCAAAAACCATATGAGCCTACGCTATTTTTCTAATTGAAAGGGACTCGGCGAAAGCTTGAAAGAAAATCTATTATGTTGTTAAACAAGTTAGAACAATGGTGTAGGAAATCCGAACTTAAGATTGACCGCAAATATTGAGCTGCATTCTGTTAAAAGTAGTCCCGAAGAGAGATCCAACACTCAAATTTGAGAATAAAAATATAAAACGCTATAAAGAGGCGAAATATTTAGGTGTCTACTTAGACGAAAAAGTGAATTTTCATAAACACATTGAACAAGTAAGAACTAAATCTGAAAATATGCCAAAATTAACAAGATTCATTCAAAGTTCAAATTTTCCCTTCACGCTATGACATATCATTATACTGTGTTTGCCTCTATGATAACTTATGGTGCAGGAATGTGGGCAGTAAGAATGAATAATGGAAAATAAAGATATCAATTATTCGGGAATTCCCAAAATAAAATATTACTACGACACACAGATGCAGTTTGCACCACCGACGGTGGCGCTTTTAAAAATGGAAATTTGACCAATAAATTTATTAATAGAATTAAGTGGCGCAATGCTTTGACTTAAAAGAATAGACTGCCAAAATCCAAGGAATATTAGGCAGGAGATATACTACAGAAAGAGAAATTATAAGAAAATTAAGTTTCGATTGGCAAAATGAATGGGATAATATAGGCAAAGGAAGCGCTCATCAATTATTTCCGGATATTGATGAAAGACTAGAACATGCAAAACCAACGAAAGGTATGATACATTATTTAACTGATCGTGGCTTTTACGGGACATACTGGAAGAAAAGAAGTGATCTATGTGAAATCAGCGAGCATCAGAGCATGCTTTCTTTGAATGTAATAAACATACACAAGTTGATAAAGAAAGAGGCTCTCAGATTGGTTGCATCTTAAAAGATAAGAACTTGTACAATAATCTTAATAATTTGGCAACCAAAATAAGTAAAGCAGCCTTGGAAGAAAGAATAAACCTAGAGGAAATAGTAATAACTAGAGCCCGGATTTGTATGTAATTACATATTTTAAATCTTGCATAATACTTCAATGATAAATAAAAATGTTGGCAAATTACGCAATTTGGGACTTCCTTACAAATTTTTACTACACATTTCTTTTACATATGTTGCACATTTCTACATATTTTAACGATGTTACATAAAACCTACATATTTTCTGGGTTACGTTACAATTTTATTATCATTTTTAAAAAATACTGTAGTCACATTACAAACTACTGTTTTCACAAGTTTTGCTGAAAGCAACAAAAATCAATCTGCGTAATAGGATGCAATTTAAATTAAGAATGCGATAATAACCGCCTCGCCTCGTTCTGATTGTTGTCCGCTTATATCAAAGCAGGTGCCGCTCGACAATGTTGACCTCCAGTGTCACGTTTCCCGTAGCGCTTTGGGCATTTACAAGGACTGGGGAAATTGATTGTTACTATTGTTACCATTGTCGCAGTAGTCGGCATCTTGTAATATAATAGCTGCGAGGAAACAGTGAGCCGCTGGACAACCATCAATATAGCGAGACGATAATACTGCAATTAGTTTCTTGCAAGCTTTACTAAAATGGCACCAGTTGCGTCCTCGCTATCCTGCAAGTTGAATTCATGAGTGACATTAGATAGGGCCTTTATAACCGACGGAAAAGTAATAGCCTGTCAAGCATGCGCTAAAAGAATTGGCTGTTCCATGAAATCTCAATTGGAACAACATATCAAAAGTGCTCTTCACATACGCAACAAACACCTACAGTCTTCTAGAAAGCAAGTTCTGTTGACACAAATGCAACAGGAACTGTCGAAATGTTTTTTTTTAAAGACTTATGCAGTGCAATGGTTGCAGCTAATATTCCGTGGCATAAACTTCAAATTCCTAAATGTTTCTCCTTTCTAGAAAAATGTTGCAAGAAAGTTATTCCTGACGAATCTACTCTGAAGAAAAAGTGTCTCCATGAGTGTTATGGAGAAGCAGTTGCTCATATACGGAATGAAATTGGAGACTCCGTCGATGAAACTACAGGTGACATGGGTCGGTACATAGAAAATTTAGTAGTAGAAAAACTAGATCCTTAAAGTCCAGCAAAACCATTTCTAATCAGTTGCAAGGTGTTAGAACAAACAAATCATTCTACAATTGCAAGATTGATGGGATGAAGATTCTGTGGCCAGAGGGTGTGTGTGAGGAAAAGGTTTTAATTATGTATTCAGATGCCGCAGCGTACATGATTAAAGCTGCTACTGCCGTTGAGGTTTTCTACCCGAATGTACCTGCTTGGCACATGCATTGCAACGTGTTGCTGAAGTAGTACGAAGTAATTTTCCCTGCGTGAATAAGTTGATAAGTAGTTATAGTCCCTCCTTAAGCAATTGGATTAACGATAATTTGTCCGCTAGATGGCGTAAGTGTCGCGTGGAACTAGTGTCGCATTTTGATGGCGGGAAATTTGAAAATTTCAAGATGGTGGCAAATTTGAAAATTTGAAATTTTTCCCGCCATAGTGGTACATTTCAAATTCTCAAATCTCCCGCCATTTAATGTTTTTCAAATTTTGCACCATGAAAAGGCGACACACTGAAAATAACTTTACATGTCGTTAAATTTGAGAATTTGAAATTTTTTTTTCTGTGAATGTTGTTAATTTCAAATTTTCAAACTTTCCGCCATCAACGGCGCGCCACGCGCCACTAACGCCATGGGATTATCGTTAATCCGATTCCTTAAGGAGGGACTGTTGATTAGATTATTTATTTTTATTGAGAAGATGCATTGAAAAAAAAGTTTAAATTATTGTTGTACGAAAAGGAGTACAAACCTGTTTGGTGATTGTAGAAAGTTGGTTGCAAATGAGGTGGTCCGTGTGGGTTGGATGGGTAATGATGAAAGATGATTTATCCGTTGAGGAGCAAGTGCAAGTTGACACCTTGAGGACAAGTGCGAGTGACGAAGCCGGAATTTGCAGCAGGAGGAGCTGTGGTATGTCTTGCAGGGTTAGCAGATCGCTCCTCCACAGGAGCTCGGTACCAACTGAAGCTAAAATAAGACGTCTATGTAGATGAAAGAGGCATCCGGTGTAAGAGCTGTGTTTGCGAACGCAGACACACACGCTGGGGTGGGGAAGGGGTGGGGGGAGGGAACTGAATATCTGCAGGAAGGAGATTCTGATATGACACATCCGCCGGATGGGGCTTTCTGGCACAGGAAAAAAAAAAACGTTGAGATTTTGCCACCAACCGTTGCTATTTGAGATGATTTAGCCGTTGAGGAGCAAGAGCAAGTTGACACCTGGAACATAAGTTGGAGTGACGAAGCCGGAATTTCCCGCAGGAGTAGCTGTGGGTCTTCCACAGGGTTGGCATGTCGTTCCTCTACGAGAGCTCGGTCTCAGCTGAAGGCAAGATGAGACGTGTATGTAGATGAAAGAGATATCAGGTGTAAGCGCTGAGTTTGCGAACACGCCCACATCCGTTGGTGAGGAGGGGGTGGGGAAGGGGGGAGGGGGTGCGGGGGAGAGGACGGGGAGATTGCGATATACCACATCCGCCTGTTGGGGTTTTCTGGTACAGGAAAAAACCGTTGAGATGTTCCCACCAACCGTTGCCTTTTTTTAATAAAATAATATGATTGGTGGACCTTGAGCGTGTGGATGTTGAACGAGTACTCTGTCTTGACGGACGCTAAGCATCCAATCGCCGAGAATGTGATCTGTCATAATATATGTCGGTGAATGGTCCAAGTGCGCTGATAAGCATCTGCCGAGGTACATCCGCTCTAGGTGTTTATCATTTGCTGGATTTTGACTGCCGAGATGTATTGTTGCTCGTAGAAAACGAAAAAAAGGGCACGTGATTTGCGGAAGGGAGAAGTGATGTGGTCTTGACGGGTGTTGGAAAGCAAAGATGGGAAGGATCTTGGAGGAATGGGGAAACGTGATATGCGGAAGTAACGTGGCGTGATCTGCTTGGATAAAATAAGACGAGTTGGGATTTAGTCGTTAGGGTTCCAAAATGACGATGATTGGTGGAAAATAAGGTGCGTTGCGATTGGATGAAAAATGAGGAAGCAACCTTTGCCTTATAAAAAAAGGAGAGAAAAAGGAATTACAGGAATGATAGCGTTGCTGATGGTGAAAAAGCATAGCTTAAAAGAAACGACAAAAGAAGTCGGTTAACGCACTTAGATTATATCTTTCAAGAACGAGCTATGAAAATGTTGAAAAAAACCCAACATGGAATAAGTTTCCAATTTTTGTATTTTCTGAAAAAGAAATAGCTTCAGAATTTTGCTTAAAATATCAATTATATTGATACGTATAAGTTGAGTCTTGTTTTTTTTTCCTCGTTTGCTTGGTTCTTTCTTCGTCTTTTTTGTTTGTTTTAAACATAGGTTCATATTTGTAAGGTATTTAACAGACATGCTTTAATGTTAAGCCAACAGTTAAAATCCGATAAAATGCGCAGACTATGGTTGAACACGTCACACTATCAAATTAAGATAACAAGATAATTCAAGAGCTGATTAGCAAGCTTTTTTAAATGTTTGGCATACCTTTTAAAGAAGGCGTTAATATGAGTCTCTCACACAAATAGAAAATGCTGGCAGATAATATGCAACTTGTCTTCATTCACACACACACACACACACACACACACACACACACACACACACACACAAGCGCCCGTGGTAATTACCTGTTGTGAATTCGATCTGCATTTTGCTACAACAGTAGGCTACGTGATATGCTGACTGTTTCTCTCGTGGCTTAAGCGGCCAACAGACACACGCCGCATACATGTTGGAACTTGTCAAAGTTTGCATTTCGCGCGCGTGCCAGGTCATCCAGTTACGATAAGGTGTTATATATCCCGACAGTTTACCTCGAAATATGTCATATAAGAATAAAAGCTTAAACATGTAGTTGATTGAAACATAGAATAGGTTAATGATGTTAAGCAAACCATTACGAGTAGACACACAGTGGTGCAAAATGAACAAATATATGAATATAACATAGTTCAGAGCAATAACGAATTGTTTGTTTTTTCTTGTTTGCTTGTCAAATCACACACACACGGTCACTGATGTTTTTTTATTGGAGAGGAAAGCGTTAGCAAATTGTTTTCTTATTATTTTAATACTAGCGGAATAAATATGTTATCGATAGCTGGGAAAAGAATCAAGAAGCTTATGAACAATTATTAACAACTACGAAAATAAGGATATTGGGTGCAAAAGCCGTTTGAATGTTACACATCAGAATTCTTTCCAGAAGTATATTATTAATTTAGGAGAAATGTTGTTACTTTCACTGCCCTTCCTTCTACAAACTATTTAATACACAAGACGGAGAACAGAAGACAACGGAGAATTATCACAAAAAAAATAAATATAAGGTATTTGAAAATTAAAACTGACAGCAAAGAATATATTGGGAATTGATAATGTTACAACAAGTGTATTTTGTATCATTTGTGGTTTTTTCCAGCTTAGCAAGTTTCTGTGTGCCTGTTACGATTAAAAACGTATACCAAGGAATATACACTTGATTCAAGTTAAAATAACAAGATAATTCAAAATATGGATTATACTAGCTGAAATATGCATTGTTACCCGTAGTTTGATGATTTATCCCTACAACTATGAGACGTTGGACTTTGGTTGTGCATGCACATAGCTTAAACAAAGATTTAATTAAAACCTCTTATAAAACAGAAAGTAAACAAAATAAACACACCAGGAAAACACAATCCAGAACAAAAAACTCTGTAGCACAACCAGGGATGCAATTCTCTTTACACACGCACAGTAGATGGGGAAAAAGTTTTCGCTTGACACGGAGAAAGATCCCATTACGATTGTCCAAGCAACTGAATAACACTGACTAACGAAGCAAGATGCTTGTTTAAAAAAAACGCTGAGAAATCAAGAAAAAGATTTCTGCTACGAAATATGACCGTTGGCATTTTAAACGATCTCGGAAATGTGCAAGAAAATACCTGAAAATGCAGTTTTTGGTCGACGGTTGAAAAAATGGAGCTTGGGATGCACAGTTGGGATTTTAAAAACCGAGAACTCAGCACAAGATTTCCGTTACGCAATATATCCGCTGGCTTTAACAGTTCTTGGAAAAGTGCGCGTGGGAGAATTAAATGGATGCGGAAAGTGCAAAAGGAATAGCTCGAAAAAACTGCAAATGCAGATTTTAGGCAGGCGATAGCAAAATATGATACCGGATGCAAAGCGAATAAAACCTGGCACGTGCTTCGTCACCTGAAAGAAAGAGATCAGCTTATTGTTCAAGTTCCCTTCTCTCTCTTGATCTCACACGGCGACTGCGCAACGGAAGAGGAGAAACAGAGGGGGAAGTGATACGTGAGCCAGAGGATTGACGGCCAGCTAGCCTTGTATTTCAGATAAAATGATTTATTTATTCATTCGGTTCGTTATATAGGACATTATATTATTCCTTTCTCTCTTTTTAATTTCTCTATTACGAATAGGAAGCCTGGGAACTATTCCACTTCGCCCAAGCATTCTATGTGGAGATTTCACCGGGAATATATGTTTTGAGGTCCCCTGAAAAAAGCATTTTTTTTCACAAAGGCCTGAGTGCGTGTGCATGTGAGAACAGCATACATCAAAAACGAGAAGTAGATCAAGAACTAAAGATGGTATTTATAATATATAAATGCGACACGAAGATTTTAATAAAATTATTTATTCATTCATGCATTCACTTAGTTATTTGGCGCATTATGATATTATTCCTTTCTTTCTTTTTTTTAATTTCTCTATTACGGATAGTAAGTCGCGGAACTATTGCATTTCGGCCAAAAAAATTCCATGTCGAAATCTCACCGGAAATATATATTTTGAGGACCCCTGAAAAAAAAGAATTTTTTCCCCAGAAAGGTCCGTGTGCGTACAGCATACTTAAAACACGACAAGTAGATTAGGAACCAAAGTTGGTATTCATAATATATAAATGTGACACGAGGATTTTAATGAAAATGTCTCTACCCTAATCTGCTTGTTCCATGGAAAATTTTTCGAAAGATTTTATTAGTGTTATCAATTTATCACGTTTTTTGCGAGAGAAAAAAATGAAATTATAAGTCGAATGCGAGCGCAGGAAAATCATTTCGTGCGGTTAATACAGGTATGGTGTGTCAAAAAGCCTCGGAAAGAGTCATAAAAATGTGACAGTTAACCCCTTCTTCTTCTTCCTTCCCTGATTACCCTCCCCCTATGAAGGTCTTACAAGCCTGTGGTTAGGGCCAGACGTCTAGCGGGGAATACAGGAACCTATGGACAGGACAGAGTGAACACCTGGAAGCGGGTTGTCAGCCCATCACAAAGTATGATCCTGAGGAAGAGAATGATATGAAATGCAGGTGAAATGGATGATTTTTAAAGGTGATGATGGAGCAGTTGGAGGAATTAGTGGAGGGAAACCGGAGGACCCAGAGCAAATCTGCTCAGACGTACTGTACGTACTAGAGAAATTAAAAATTATAAGAAAAAAGACAAAAACCGTTAAAACAGCTAAATACGACTTCATATGACCAATGAGAACTGACGATGCGGCGTCTGTGCGGATTTTCTCTGGGTTCTCCGGTTTCCCCTCCACTAATTCCTCCAACTGCTCCATCATCACCTTTCAAAATCATCCATTTCACCTGCATTTCATATCATTCTCTTCCTCAGGATCATACTTTGTGATGGGCTGACAACCCGCTTCCAGTTGTTCACACTGTCCTGTCCAAAGGTTCCTGTATTCCCCCGCTAGACGTCTGACCCTAAGCACAGGGTTGTAAGACCTTCATAAGGGGAGGGTAATCAGGGAAGGAAGAAGAAGAAGGGGTTAACTGTCATATTTTTACGACTCTTTCCGAGGCTTTATGACACACCATACCTGTATTAACGCGCACGAAATGATTTTCCTGCGCTCGCATGCGACTTATAATTTCATTTTTTTTCTCTCACAAAAAACGTGATAACACTAGTAAAATCTTTCGAAAATTTTTCCATGGAACAAGCAGATTAGGGTAGAGACATTTTCATTAAAATTCTCGTGTCGCATTTATATTGTCACGTATGTCATTATGGGAGAACAGGTTTGTGGGTACATTTTGGACATGATACGTTTTTGGACAAAGAAGCTTATATTCGCTGGCAGCTTTGTGCATTAGAATCATTTATGACTTCTCTGGAGCTTAACAGCTCGCAACATCAACAGGAAAGGCATGGTTACCCACATCCCATGAAAATTCTAAACATAATTCTTTCTGGAACTGAGTAACTGGTGACACTAACAGGGAAGGGTTGGTTACCCACATCCCATGACAATCCCAAAGGGATTTTTACCATGGCATAAGCATCGTGTTTGCCTACGAGTTTGTCACGTAGGCCGGAGCTGTCGTGCGTCACTGGGAGATTCCTCGGGAAGTTCTAGAGGGTACACGTATTGGCCGTAAAGCACAAAACCGAGGGCGGAAGCTCATGATAGTTGGGCTTGGCCTAGAGATAACCGGAGGCCCCTAGGAAGGGGAATTGCTATAAATTTTGTAACGGGCATCGGCTTGGGGTCGGTTGCCACGGAGACGCTGCGGGGTCGCGACGGCCGCTCTGATCCAGGGTTGTGTACCATCACCAACGTTACTCCCTCTCCTACGGCTTCGTGACATCGCCCAACCAAGGTAAGCCCGCTAGGGCGCTTTATTAATAATAGAACTGCCATGGGCAATCTAACTTAGATATTAGATCAATAATCACATTAATTGTGCATTCACATGTAAGAATTGTAATAGCTAGAAGTGTCTATCGATCACAAAACATACGTAAGAATTGTATCTGGGGAACCCAAGTGGTGTATGTGTTAATCTATAATAAAAAGAGAACTAGTGGCTAACTAGCGAGTCGTACTCTACCATTCTCTTCCCTGGCTATGTACCCCCAGTCACAGCGCTCACCCCTGGCTGTGACATATGGTGGAGGCACCGATTTATCTTAAATTTTAGGGGAAATATGTTCAATTCTGAACCTCTCTTTTTATTATAACTCCTGGAGAGTGAGCTTTGTGCTATGGTTCCATTGTTGGGTTTTTCTGTTAATTTTATTTTTTTCACTCCGGTGATCGACGTGCGAAGTTCTGAGGGTACGAGTACTATTATACGGTGAACAATGAACACGCAATAGAGAATTTTTGGTTGGGATGGTTTGTGACACTGTTACATCTGGTTTACTGTTTGCTTGTATAATGGACCTTGGCGGTTTGTGCTACCTTATTTTGCGTATAATAGGGAATTTTCGGTCCCCCGATGGGTGTCAGTATTAGGATCCCCTCTAATCTGTCCAATACATGGAATTACTGGCAAAGTACCCTAGTAATAGCCCAACGAGTCAGGAAATTAGGAAGCTACTTCAGCAGTATCAAGAAACATTAGACGGTACAGTAGACGCTTATGCGGTGGCAATTAGTGACGTACACGTGCTGTCGCAAGACTTAAACTCATTGCTGGAGTCCATGTCCCATATTCGTGTGAGGAGCAGTCGTAGGATTCGAGGACAGTCACCCCTAGTATATTTTCCTAATAAGCAACGAAGTCTTAGTGTAGGCGATCTGTCTGTAATAGAATCTCAACCCGGTTCCCCGACCTCTAAATCTAGATCAGAAGCATCTCTGGAGGACCCCGAAATGGCAACAGCCCTACAAGCTGGATCTTGGGCTCAAGAGGCCTGTTTAGTGAAGCCAATTGTAACTCCCTCTCTGCCGTTTGCTCGGCCAGTTATCAATCCAGGAATTTTTTAAGGCAAGCCGGGTCAAGACGTGGCCACTTATCTGTACAACTTTGAAACGATAGCAGCTGCTAATGGTTGGGACGAGAGCAGCAAAAAGCAATACCTCCCGTGCTATTTGAGGGAGGCCGCTGCCAATTGGTTTAAGACGTTTGCACCGCGACATAGGCAATACGGTTGGAGTGACCTGAAAGCCACATTACAGTTAGCCTTTCTTCCGGCGGCGCAGGAAGAAGTCCTAGAATGCTGTCTTCACCAGTGCGTGCAAGACTTAAGTGAGCCTACTGAACGTTATATATATGATGTTCTCGTACTATGCGATCAGGTAAACCCCAACATGACTGAAAGGGAGAGAGTTCGTCCTGTTATGCGAGGGCTGAAGCCTTCGCTTCTGGAGCAAGTATGGCCAGCTGATCCCCCGACTGTGGGTGATTTAATAAATTTCGTGCGTCGTATAGAAGCAGCTAGGTACCTCGCGGGGCAGCGAGTGGACCTACAGCCACAATCCACTAGACCAAGCCCTGTGGCCCTAGTGCAAAATACGGGTCCTATGGACCCGGTTGCTAGCTTGGCTCGAGAGGTTCGCACACTCCAGAAGGAGATGCAACAGCTTCGGATACGGCGGGCACAATCGCCTTGTCCGCGAATCCCGCCCCGGTTCGAACGCACGGCCGGACGGGGACGTGGGAATGATAACTATAACCAACGAGGGAATGTTAGCCCTCGGCCAGGGTTTGCACAGCCGTTCTCCGAGGCGCTCGAGGTGAGAGCACCAGGCGGGGCGTGGGCTGAGGTGTCGTCGCTATCACGACGTTGGCGGTGGTGTTAACCTTAGGGACCCTGCTCGCAGTACCTCCACACCACGTACATGACGTCGTCGGTGACGGACACGTAGGTCTGCACTTGGACGCTCGGACCGTTGAGCAGCTCCAGGATTCGATCGCACCTGTCGACGAGGCTTTCTTTTTTTATTCATGGGCTCTCAAAACACCTTTCCGGCGAAATCCCGACATCGAATTTGTTTTCCTGGAATGCAATGCTACCTCTATTTACTATACGTACTACAGAAAGTAACAATTATAAGAAAAAACACAAAAACCGTTAAAACAGCTAAATACGACTCCATATGACCAATGAGAACTGACGATGCGGCGTCTGGGCGGATTTTCTCTGGGTTCTCCGGTTTCCCTTCCACTAATTCCTCCAACTGCTCCATCATCACCTTTTAAAATCATTCATTTCACCTGCATTTCATATCATTCTCTTCCTCAGGATCATTCTTTGTGATGGGCTGACAACCCGCTTCCAGGTTTTCACCCTGTCCTGTCCATAGGTTCCTGTATTCCCCGCTAGACGTCTGGCCCTAAGCACAGGCTTGTAAGACCTTCATAGGGGGAGGGTAATCACGGAAGGAAGAAGAAGGGGTTAACTGTCACATTTTTACGACTCTTTCCGAGGCTTTATGACACACCATACCTTTATTAAAGCGCACGAAATGATTTTCCTGGGCTCGCATACCACTTATAATTTCATTTTTTTTCTCTCACAAAAAACGTGATAACACTAGTAAAATCTTTCGAAAAATTTTCCATGGAACAAGCAGATTAGCGTAGAGACATTTTCATTAAAATCCTCGTGTCGCATTTATAGATTAGAAATACCAACTTTGGTTCCTAATCTACTCTTCGTGTTTGAAGTATGCTGTTCTCACATACGTACGCACACGGACCTTTGTGGGAAAAAAAAATGATTTTTTCAGGGGTCCTCAAAACATATATTTCCGATGAAATCTCGACATGGAATTTGTTTTGGGCGAAATGGAATAATTCCGCGACTTACTATCCGTAATAGAGAAATTAAAAAAAAAGAAAGGAAAGTAGGTATAGTCCCTCCTTAAGCAATTGGATTACCTATTTTTTGCCGCTAGATGGCGTTAGTGTCGCGTGGCGCTAGTGTCGAATTTTGATGGCGGGAAATTTGAAAATTTCAAGATGGCGAAACATTTGAAAATTTGAAATTTTTCCCGCCATAGTGGCACATTTCAAATTTTCAAATGTTCCCGCCATTTAAAGTTTTTCAAATTTCGCGCCATGAAAAGGCGACACAGTGAAAAAACTTAAGATGAGGTTAAATTTGAGAATTTGAAATTTTTTCTGTGAACGTTGTTAATTTCAAATTTTCAAACTTTCCGCCATCAACGGCGCGCCACGCGCCACTAACGCCATGGGATTATCGTTAATCAGATTGCTTAAGGAGGGACTATTGATTAGATTATGCATTTTTATTGAGAAGATGCGTTGAAAAAAAAGTTTAAATTATTGTTGTAGGAAAAGGAGTACAAATCTGTTTGTTGCTTGTAGAAAGTTGGTTGCAAACGAGGTGGTCCGTGTGTGTTGGATGGGTAATGATGAAAGATGATTTATCCGTTGAGGAGTAAGTGCAAGTTGCCACCTTAAGGACAAGTGCGAGTGACGAAGCCGGAATTTGCAGCAGGAGGAGCCGTGGTATGTCTTGCAGGGTTGGCAGGTGGTTCCTCGACGAGAGCTCGGTACCCACTGAAGGTAAAATGAGACGTGTATGTAGATGAAAGAGGCTTCCGGTGTAAGACTTGCGTTTGCGATCGCAGACGCACCCGCCGGGTGGTGGGGGATGGGTAGGGGGAGGGGAAATCAATATCTGCAGGAACGAGATTGCGATATGACACATTCGCTGGATGTGGTTTTGTGGCACAGGAAGAAACCGTTGAGATTTTACTACCAACCGTTGTTATTTGAGATGATTTAGCCGTTGAGGAGCAAGAGCAAGTTGACACCTGGAACATAAGTTGGAGTGACGAAGCCGGAATTTGCCGCAGGAGTTGGCATGTCGTTCCTCTGCGAGAGCTCGGTCTCATCTGAAGGCAAGATGAGACGTCTATGTAGATGAAAGAGGTAACAGGTGTAAGCGCTGAGTTTGCGAACACGCCCACATCCGTTGGTGAGGATGGGGTGGGGAAAGGGAGGAGGAGGGGGAGGGGGTGGGTGGGAGGGGAGGGGGAGATTGCAATATCCGCCGGATGGGTTTTTTTCTGGCACAGGAAAAAACCGTTGAGATGTTCCCACCAACCGTTGCTTTTTTTTAATAAAATAATATGATTGGTGGACCTTAAGCGTGTGGATGTTGAACGAGTACTCTGTCTTGACGGACGTTAACCATTGAATCGCGGAGAATGTGATCTGTCATAATATATGTCGGTGAATGGTCCAAGTGCGCTGATAAGCATCTGTCGAGGTACATCCGCTCTAGGTTTTTTTATCATTTGCTGCATTTTGACTACCAATATGTATTGTTGCTCGTAGAAAATGGAAAAAAAGGCACGTGATTTCCGGAAGGGAGAAGTGATGTGGTCTTGACGGGTGTTGGGAAGCAAAGAAGGGAAGGATCTTGGAGGAATGGGGAAACGTGATATGCGGAATTGACGTGGCGTGATCTGATTGGATAAAATAAGACGAGTTGGGATTTGGTCGTTAGGATTCCAAAATGACGATGATTGGTGGAAAATAAGGTGCGTTTCGATTGGATGAAAAATTAGGAAGCAACCTTTGCCTTATAAAAAAGGGAGAGAAAAAGGAATTGCAGGAATGATAGCGTTGCTGATGGTGAAAAAGCATAGTTTAAAAAAAACGAAAAAAAAGTCGGTTAACGGACTTAGATTTAGATCTTTTCAAGAGCGAGATATGAAGATGTTGAAAAAAACCCAACATGGAATATCCACTGTCAGTGGAGGAGAAAGAAGCCCTCAAACTGTCCTGGTTGCTGACGGTTGAATCCTGTACCCAGGATAGCTGGGGCTGGAGATGATGATGGTCGTCGGGGGAAAATCACCTGCACCGAAGAAGTGTTGCACGGGGCGTTGAAGGAATTTGCCGGCGAATTCGGAATTACTTGTACGGAAGACGATGTCGAGGCGTCGCTCCAATAGCTGTTGTTTTGTTGCAGCGGGAGTCGGCCGAAGGCGTCCTGAATCGCCGGCAGAGGTGCCTGGACTGCTGGCACAAGATGGTGATGATTGTTGTCGTTAATGGGCACAACAGTATTTGCGATGTCTTGAGGGTTGAAGAAGGTCTGTTGTTCCCTCGTTAATAGCTCTCTATAAACACGTCCAGTAGACGGAGAGAAAAAAAAGCTTCGCTTGATACGCGGAAAGAACCAATGTTGACTAAGTAGCAGAATCAGACTGAGAATGGATCTAGCGATACAAAGTTGCCGGTTTAAAAGAACAAGTAATCATCACAGGATTTCCTCATCATTTCCAAGAAAAAACGGTCATATTGCATAGTGGGGGTTTAGAAATGATTGCTTTGACCGTTGTCATTTTTAAACGATATTGCAAATGTGCTAGAAAAAACCTGAAAAAGGCAGTTTTGGAGGCGACGGTTGAAAAAATGGAGCTTAGGATGCACATTTGGGATTTTTAAAAAACCGAGAACTCAGCACAAGATTTCCCCTACGCAATATATCCGTTGGCTTTAACAGTTCATGGAAAAGCGCGCGTGGGAGAATTAAATGGATGGGGAAAGTGCAAATGGAATAGCTCGAAAAAACTGCAAATGCAGATTTTAGGCAGACGATAGCAAAATATGATACCGGATGCAAAAGCGAACAATCCTGGCACGTGCATCGCGGTCTGAAAGCAAGAGATGAGCTTATTGCTCAAGTTCCCCTTCTCTCTCTCTTGATCTCACACGGCGACTGCGCAACGGAAGAGGACAAACAGAGGGGGAAGTGTCACATGAGCCAGACGATTGTCGGTCAGCTATCCATGTATTTCAGATAAAATGTAATGATTTATTTATTCATTCGGTTCGTTATATAGGACATTATATTATTCCTTTCTTTCTTTTTAATTTCTCTATTACGAATAGGAAGCCGGGGAACTATTCCATTTCGCCCAAACATTCTATGTGGAGTATTCACCGGGAATATATGTTTTGAGGTCCCCTGAAAAAAAGCATTTTTTTCACAAAGGTCTGCGTGCGTGTGAATGAGAGAACAGCATACATTTAAAACGAAAAGTAGATTAAGGACCAAAGATGGTATTTATAATATATAAATGAGACACGTAGATTTTAATAAAATTATTTATTGATTCATGCATTCATTTAGTTATTTGGCACATTATGATATTATTCCTTTCTTTCTTTATTTTTAAGTTCTCTATTACGTATAGTAAGTCGCGGAACTGTTGCATTTCGCCCAAAAAAATTCCATGTCGTGATTTCACCGGAAATATATGTTTTGAGGACCCCCCCTGAAAAAAACGAAAAATACGTAGATTAAGAACCAAAGTTGGTATTTATAATATATGAATGCGACACGAAAATTTTGAAGAAAATGTATTTACCCTAATGTACTCTTTCCATGCAAAATTTTTACGAAAGGTTTTACTAGTGTTATCACGTTTTTGTGAGACAAAAATGAAATTACAACTCGTCCTAGCAAGACGTAGAACCGATGACTGCCCGGGGTTTGTCACTTTCGCTTGTGCATAAATAGAGGCAGAATGATATATCTTCAGCGGTTCTATTTGAGTGCGTCTAGGATAACATTACGTCACCTGTTTTGAACGTGTGGATATGTGAAGTGAACGCATTGCTTTCAGAGTTCATAGGTCCAGAACATAATCATAGCTCGCTGCACTTGTTAATGAGACATTTAACGGACTGAGGAACCGAAAATTATATTATTCCTTTCTTTCTTTTTAATTTCTCTATTACGAATAGGAAGTCGGGGAACTATTCCGTTTCGCCCAAGCGTTCTATGTGGAGATTTAACCGGGAATGTATGTCTTGAGGCCCCCTTAAAAAAACATTTTTTTTCCACAAAGGTCTGCGTGCGTATGTGAGAACAGCATACATCAAAAGCGAAAAGTAGATTAAGAACCAAAGATGGTATTTATAATATATAAATGCGACACGAAGATTTCAATACAATTATTTATTTATTCATGCATTGATTTAGTTATTTGGCACATTATCATACTATTCCTTTCTTTCTTTTTTTTAATTTCTCTATTACGTATAGTTAATAGAGGAAGCATTGCATTTCACCAAAAAAAAAAAAAAATTCGATGGCTTCCATTCCCCGGAGCGGCGGCGGCAACGACGGAGTCGGTGTCGAAGTAGCACACCCGATCTCCGAGTCGGTTCAGGTAAGACTAGAGCACCAGGTGGGCGTGGGCCGTGGTGTAAGCCGCTATCACGACGTTTGTGGTGGGGTTCACCTTGGGACTCTGCTCGCAGTACCTCCACACCACGTACATGACGTCGTCGGTGACGGGCACGTAGGTCTGCACTTGGACGCTCGGTCGTTGAGCAGCTCCAGGAGTCGATCGTACCTATCGACGAGCTCGCACGTGGGGAGATTGTCCCTCTGCGCCAGTTTGCCCCAGAAGCTGTTGAGCATCAGCTTGGCGAGCTCGCGCCGATCGGGGTTTGGTGCGATCGCGTGGGGATCTAGGGCGACAGTTTCGTGCTCCGAGAACTCCCTCAGGTACCGCTCTCTCGCGTCCTGCGTGTCGCAGCCCGAGGGCCATCCGGAGGCTTCCGTCTTGATCTTCAGGAACTGATCGATGTAGGCCTCGAACAGTCCCTTGGCTCCGGTGGCCAGGACGTACTACACCAAGTCGTACTCCCAGATCTCGTGGACCTGGAGGAGGCGGTACCCCTCCCCTAGGGCTACCTTGACTTCGTCGACCACCCAGGTGCCCTTCAGGGCCCTCTCGTGCTTTCGGTGTTCGCACTCGTCTTGGTTCTCCGACTCCCCACAAGCGCTACATAGCGGAAAAGAGAGCTTGCCGTCGATGCGCGCCGGCAGCACCGGGTGGTACAGGTGTTGCGGTGGTGGAACCGCGGCCTTGATGAGCCCGCCGCGCACGTCTTCCAAGCGCGAAAAGCGATCCACGTGGATCTTCGGGTGGCCGACGGCGAAGGGTTTGGTCTTGTTCACGAACGGGTACAGCCTGCACACGTCGTAATAGAATATCTTCCTGTCCCCCTCGGACTCGCAGTACGTCTTGGTACAGTTGGTGTGGCCTCCGTAGAAGGCGTCTCTGGGATTCAGGGGTTCGGGTGCCGGGAAGTCTCTAGCGTGGCGCTCGAGCTCGCGGTCGGCCTTCATCATGGCGTTGAACTCGCACTCCCACATTTCCACCACGGCGTAGCCGGCCCGTTGGATTTTGGCCGCGACCTTCTCTGTGCTCTCCAACCTGGAGGCCATGGTTTCGTTGAAGTATCACACCCGTTCTCCGAGGCACTCGAGTTGAGAGTAACACCAGGCGGGCGTGGGCTGAGGTGTCGTCGCTTTCACGACGTTGGCGGTGGGCTTCACCTTGGGGACCCTGCTTGCAGTACCTCCACACCACGTACATGACGTCGTCAGTGACGGACACGGAGGTCTGTACTTGGACGATCTGGTCGTTGAGCAGCTCCAGGAGTTGATCGTACCTGTCGACGATGCTTTTTTGTTGTTTTTTTATATTTTGGATTCATGGGCCTCAAAACATATATCCGGCGAAATCCCGACGACCATCATCATCATCTCCAGCCCCAGCTATCCTGGTTACAGGATTCAACCGTCAGCAAGCAAGACGGTTTGAGGGATTCTTTCTCCTCCACTGACAGTGGATATTTTTCCAGCCAGCTCTTAAACGCTGCGTATGCAGGAGCTACACCGCCTCTACCGTGGTTCCCACAAAAACCCTCCCCGTCACATTCTCCTTCAATCTCTATCCAACCTCATCCTCCCGTAACTTCCACTTCAATTTCTTTCCCCGCTTCACTTGTTCCAAACATTCGTGGCACATCGCAGCCGGTGACCCTGGATCATATCCAGGTTCAACTTTTCTCTCCCCATTCACGTTCTTTTCCTCCTCCTCCACCCATATACAACTTAACCTCTTCTTCTTCTTCCTTTCCTGCCCAAGCTTTCACGCCTATTTCCCCACAAAAACTAGGACCTACCCCTCCTCTCCTCAACTCTCAGTTCGGTAATATTTCTCCGGTGGGGATTGTGTCAGTTCTGTCGTGCTCTCTTACTGCCTTCTATAAACCTACAGCACGGCGGAACCTATTTCCAAGGGGGGATAGAGCTACCATCGTGCTCCAACACAGCAGCGGTTGGTGTGAGTCCGGTGGGTGCACTGACGACGGGTGGGATGCGACACTGGCCAATATGACGGAGTTGGAGGAAGAAGAAGAAGAAGACATAACCGACCTGGCACTCCCTCATCTAGTGCCCATTACCAACGAGGCACGGCTGCGGATGGCCGGGCTAGCCGGTAAAAGAAACGCCACTCAAACGCCTCATCGTTTGCCAAAGAAACCTCGGAGATCTTCTTAAGTAAAATCCTACAGCAGTGTTCGCTAATTCCTTGCTTTCCCACTTTTTTTTCTTTACTGGTTAACTTTTTATTGTAGTGCATTCTTTTTTAAAAACATTGCTTTCTTTGTTGTAAGTGTAGTGTGTTAATGTTTTCGTGTGCAGTGTAATTTTTTATGCATCGTGTTAAGTATGGTTGTGGTGACTGTAAGCATAGGTTTCTCAGCCAAAAATGTCAACTGCATTGTTGTTACAAAACGTATTTCGTGTCCAATCATTCACATGCTAATGATTATCTTTGCCAACCTTATGCTTGTTTTCAATGGTATGTAACCACCTATCATGTTTCCCTTATAGTTCAGCCAAAGTGTCTATTTTGTCAAGCGCTACGGGCTTTAAAACTTACCGATCAACCAAACCCGTACAGGCATTGCAAAAGTAATATGTGCAGGTGTTCCATAAGCAATTAAAAATAACGAAACATTTGCAAACGTATGTAACAGCAAAAATGGCCATATCCAGTTCAAGTTCTCAAGGGACAAATCTCAATTTCCCTCAGTGTATGTATGCCGTTCCATGTGACATTACAACAAAATTTTGTGTGGCTTGTCTAGACACTAAGTATCGTAAAACTCAGCAACAATTGCTCGTAAAAAGATACAAACCCTATACCGCCTGGTATAGCACCATCGGCTGCAATTCTTATTTCCGTTGGTGCTTACAGTGTCAAGCACGACGAGCTTGTCTCGTCAACAACATACCAATAATTTACAACCAACACATCAATCTTGCTGCCCACGGTGCACAGCAGTGTTTGTTCCATAAATTTCCATGGTGTTAATATTTGTACATTTACATTTTTAAATTATTGCTATTGTATTTGTGTTTTTAATACAGTGCTCATGTTAAAACAAATTTTATGTGTCGTGTTCAACACAACTCACTTGTTCAAACTTTTTTTTTGTATTTCCAAATGTTCTGTTTTTATTATTATTATTCTCCTCTGTTTCTCTCTCTCTAATACACTGCACATGTTGTGCTTTTGTGCTTAATGCGTGTTTTTTTTATATCCTTATTTGTACTTCGCCTAGTTAAGGTCCTTTCCATCTCCTCATATCTCCATAGCACTCCCTAGCCTAACGTTACATAACCTAAGCGAACATATTTGTTAAGGTACTTTAACATAACCTATCTCAATCCGGTTTACTCAAGCATTCCATTCTGCTATACACTTTTCTAACCTTCACACCATACCGTTTCAGACTAAAACATTTCGTGTAGCGCTAACAGCCATGGTACAATCTGGCGGGGTCATGCCGCAAAGCTAAAAAAAGAGCAGGAATGATGAATTGCGTTATGGATAGAGTAAGAATTTTTGTCTTACAAAAATTTTATAAATTGATTTATTGAGCAATTATTTATCGATTTATGCCGCTAGTATTAAAATAATAAGAAAACAATTTGCTAACGCTTTCCTCTCCAATAAAAAACACCAGTGACCGTGTGTGTGTGATTTGACAAGCAAACAAGAAAAAACAAACAATTCATTATTGCTCTAAACTATGTTATATTCATATATTTGTTCATTTTGCGCCACTGTGTGTCTACTTGTAATGGTTTGCTTAACATCATTAAACTATTCTATGTTTCAATCAATTACATGTTTAAGCTTTTATTCTTATATGACATATTTCAAGCTAAACTGTCGGGATATATAACACCTTATCGTAACTGTATGACCTGGCACGCGCGTGAATGCAAACCCACAAGTTCCAACATGTATGCGGCGTGTGTCTGCTGGCCGCTTAAGCCGCGAGAGGAACAGTCAGCATATCATAGCATAGCAAGATGCAGATCGATTTCAAAGCACACAATTGCCACGGAACGCTGGTGTGTGAGTATCGAGACAAGTTACATATTATCTGCCAGCATTTCCTATCTGTGTGAGAGACTCGTATTAAAACCTTCTTTAAAAGGTATGCCAAACATTTAAAAAAGCTTGCTAATCAGCTCTTGAATTATCCTGTTATCTTAATTTGATAGTGTGACGTGTTCAACTATAGTCTGCGCATTTTATCGGATTTTAACTGTTGACTTAACATTAAAGCATGTCTGTTAAATACGTTAGAAATATGAACCTATGTTCAAAAACAAAAAACGACGAAGAAAAAGCAAGCAAACGAGGAAAAAAAACAAGACTCAACTTATACGTATCAATATAATTGATATTTTAAGCAAAATACTGAAGCTATTTTTTTCAGAAAATACAAAATTTGGAAACATATTTTCATATCTCGTTCTTGAAAAGATTTAAATCTAAGTCCGTTAACCGACTTTTTTTTCGTTCTTTTTAAACTATGCTCTTTCACCATCAGCAACGCTATCATTCCTGCAATTCCTTTTTTTCTCCCTTTTTTTTATAAGGCAAAGGCTGGCTGTCAATCCTCTGGCTCACGTGTCACTTCTCCCTCTGTTTATTCTCTTCCGTTGCGTAGTCGCTGTGTGAGATCAAGAGAGAGAAGGGAACTTGACCAATAAGCTGATCTCTTCGAAGCACGTGCCAGGTTTTATTCGCTTTGCATCCGGTATCATATTTTGCTATCGTCTGCATAAAATCCGCATTTGCAGTGTTTTCGTTCTATTCCTTTTGCATTTACCCCATCCATTTAATTCTGCCACGCGCACTTTTCCAAGAACTGTTAAAGCCAGCGGATATATTACGTAGGGGAAATCTTGTGGTGAGTTCTCGGTTTTTAAAATCCCAACTGTGCATCCCAAGCTCCATTTTTTCAACCGTCGACCAAAAACTGCATTTTCAGGTATTTTCTTCCACATTTCCAAGATCGTTTAAAATGCCAACGGTCATATTTCATAGCAGAAATCTTTTTCTAGATTCCCACGATTTTTCAAATCAGCATCTTGCCTCGTTAGTCAGTGTTATCCAGTTGCTTGGGCGATCGTCATGGGATCTTGCTCCGTGTCAAGCGAAAACTTTTTTTTTCCCATCTACTGTGCGTGTGTAAAGAGAATTGCATCCCTGGTTGTGCAACAGCGTTTTTTGTTTTGGATTGTGTTTTCCTGGTGTGTTTATTTTGTTTACTTTCTCTTTTATAAGAGTTTTTAATTAAATCTTTGTTTAAGCTATGTGCATGCACACCCAAAGTCCAACGTCTCATAGTTGTAGGGATAAATCATCAAACTACGGGTAACAATGCATATTTCAGCTAGTATAATCCATATTTTGAACTATCTTGTTATCTTAACTTGAATCAAGTGTATATTCCTTGGTATACGTTTTTCATTGTAACAGGCACACAGAAACTTGCTAAGCTGGAAAAAACCACAAATGATACAAAATACACTTTTTGTAACATTATCAATTCCCAATATATTCTTTGCTGTCGGTTTTAATTTTCAAATATCTTATATTTCTTTTTTTTATGATAATTCTCCGGTCTTCTGTTCTCCGTCTTGTGTATTAAATAGTTTGCAGAAGGAAGGGCAGTGAAAGTAACAACATTTCTCCTAATTAATACTATACTTCTGGAAAGAATTCTGATGTGTAACATTCAAACGGCTTTTGCACCCAATATCCTTATTTTCATTGTTGTTAATAATTGTTCATAAGCTTCTTGATTCTTTTCCCAGCTATCGATAACATATTTATTCCGCTAGTATTAAAATAATAAGAAAACAATTCGCTAACGCTTTCCTCTCCAATAAAAACATCAGTGACCGTGTGTGTGATTTGACAAGCAAACAAGAAAAAACAAACAATTCATTATTGCTCTGAAGTATGTTATATTCATATAGTTGTTCATTTTGCGCCACTGTGTGTCTACTTGTAATGGTTTGCTTAACGTCATTAAACTATTCTATGTTTCAATCAACTACATGTTTAAGCATTTATTCTTATATGACATATTTCGAGGTAAACTGTCGGGATATATAACACCTTATCGTAACTGGTGACCTGGCACGCGCGCAAATGCAAATTTCTACAAGTTCCAACACGTATGCGGCGTGTGTCTGTTGGCCGCTTAAGCCACGAGAGAAACAGTCAGCATATCACGAAGCCTCCTGTTGTAGCAAGATGCAAGTCGAATTCACAGCACATAATTACCACGGGCGCTTATGTATGTGTGTGTGTGTGAATGAAGACAAGTTGCATATTATCTGCCAGCATTTTCTATCTGTGTGAGAGACTCATACTAACGCCTTCTTTAAAAGGTATGCCAAACATTTAAAAAAGCTTGCTAATCAGCTCTTGAATTATCTTGTTATTTTAATTTGATAGTGTGACGTGTTCAACCATAGTCTGCGCATTTTATCGGATTTTAACTGTTGGCTTAACATTAAGGCATGTCTGTTAAATACGTTAGAAATATAAACCTATGGTCAAAACAAACCAAAAAGACGAAGAAAAAAACCAAGCAAACGAGAAAAAAAAACAGGACTCAACTTATACGTATCAATATAATTGATATTTTAAGCAAAATTCTGAAGCTATTTCTTTTTCAGAAAATACAAAAATTGGAAACTTATTCCATGTTGGTTTTTTTTCAACATTTTCATAGCTCGTTCTTGAAAGATATAATCTAAGTGCGTTAACCGACTTCTTTTTTCGTTTCTTTTAAGCTATGCTGTTTCACCATCAGCAACGCTATCATTCCTGTAATTCCTTTTTCTCTCCTTTTTTTATAAGGCAAAGCTTGCTTCCTCATTTTTCATCCAATCGCAACGCACCTTATTTTCCACCAATCATCGTCATTTTGGAATCCTGACGACCAAATCCCAACTCGCCTTATTTTATCCAATCAGATCACGCCACGTCACTTCCGCATATCACGTTTCCCTATTCCTCCAAGATCCTTCCTTTCTTTGCTTCCCAACACCCGTCAAGACCACATCACTTCTCCCTTCCGGAAATCACGTGCCTTTTTTTCCATTTTCTACGAGCAACAATACATCTCGGCAGTCAAATTGCAGTAAATGATAAAAACCTAGAGCGGATGTACCTCGGCAGATGCTTATCAGCGCACTTGGACCATTCACCGACATATATTATGACAGATCACACTCTCGGCGATTGGATGCTTAGCGTCCGTCAAGACGTTCAACATCCACACGCTCAAGGTCCACCAATCATATTATTTTATTCAAAAAAAGCAACGGTTGGTGGGAACATCTCAACGGTTTTTTCCTGTGCCAGTAAACCCCATCCGGCGGATGTGGTATATCGCAATCTCCCCCTCCCCTCCCACCCACCCTTCCTCCCCTTCTTTACCCCCTCCTCACCAACGGATGTGGGCGTGTTCGCAAACTCAGCGCTTACCCCTGATACTTCTTTCATCTACATAGACATCTCATCTTGCCTTCAGCTGAGACCGAGCTCTCGTAGAGGAACGACATGCCAACCCTGTGCAAGACCTACAACTGCTCCTGCGGCAAATTCCGGCTTCGTCACTCCAACTTATGTTCCAGGTGTCAACTTGCTCTTGCTCCTCAACGGCTAAATCATCTCAAATAGCAACGGTAGGTGGTAAAATCTCAACGGTTTTTTTTCCTGTGCCTGAAAACCACATCCTGCGTATGTGTCATATCACAATCTCCTTCCTGCAGATATTGATTTCCCTCCCAGCACCCCTTCCCCACCCCAGCGGGTGTGTCTGCGTTCGCAAACACAGCTCTTACACCGGATGCCACTTTTATCCACATAGACGTCTCATTTTACCTTCAGTTGGTACCGAGCTCTCGTGGAGGAACGACTTGCCAACCCTGCAAGACATACCACGGCTCCTCCTGCTGCAAATTCCGGCTTCGTCACTCGCACTTGTCCTGAAGGTGTCAACTTGCACTGGCTCCTCAACGGATAAATCATCTTTCATCATTATCCATCCAAACCACACGGACGACCTCGTTTGCAACCAACTTTCTACAATCACCAAACAGGTTTGTACTCCTTTTCGTACAACAATAATTTAAACTTTTTCTTTCAAAGCATCTTCTCAATAAAAATGCATAATCTAATCAACAGTCCCTCCTTAAGCAATCGGATTAACGATAATCCCATGGCGTTAGTGGCGCGCGGAGGGCGGCGTGCCGTTGATGGCGGGAAGTTTGAAAATTTGAAATTAACAACGTTCACAGAAAAAAAAATATCAAATTCTCAAATTTAACGGCATCTTAAGTTATTTTCAGTGTATCGCCTTTTCATGGCGCGAAATTTGAAAAACATTAAATGTCGGGAAATTTGAGAATTTGAAATGTACCACTATGGCGGGAAAAATTTCAAATTTTAAAATTTGCCGCCATCTTGAAATTTTCAAATTTCCCGCCATCAAAATGCGACACTAGCGCCACGCTACACTAACGCCGTCTAGCGGACAAATTATCGTTAATCCAATTGCTTAAGGAGGGACTATAACTACTTTGATATCAGCAACGAAAAAGGTCTGCGTGAAAGCACCGCACAGAATTTGGTGCCATAACAATAATAATAATAATAATAATAATAATAATAATAATAATAATAATAATAATAATAATAATAATAATAATAATAATAATAATAATAATAATAATAATAATAATAATAATAATAATAATAATAATAATAATAATAGTAATAGTAGTAGCAGTAATAGTAATAGTATAGTAATAGTAATAATAATAATATTAATATTAATATTAATATTAATATTATTAATAATAATAATAATAATAATAATAATAATAATAATAATAATAATAATAATAATAATAATAATAATAATAATAATAATAATAATAATAATAATAATAATAATAATAATAATAATAATAATAATAATAATAATAATAATAATAATAGTAATAGTAACGATGATGACAAATAATGATAAACATAATAATGCTAATAAACACACTAATAAAGTAAAAACAAACAATTCTTATTATAATTGTAACAGAGAAACAATAATAAACAATAATTAATAATAATTAACAGTAATAAACTAACAGGAGTAACATAATAATTGGAATAACAATGTGATACTAACAATAGCAATAATAATAACAATAAAAAAATACAACAATAACATTTATAAGAAACGAGAAAATGCCAATAAAACATTACGTGCCCCCATGCTTGCACTTTACAATGTGCAATTCATATGTTAGACAACAGCACCATATACAGCAGTGAGTTTATTCCCTGGAAAATGAAGATTCTGTAAGTAAAGTGAGACCTTTTCGGTTGTTTGTACTGTTATTGTCTATTATCACAGACTGCACAAGCTAGCTCAACTGTCTCTCACCGCACGTCTCGCAGAGACGGCTTTTGTGAATGGTTGCTGGAGCGAGTAGCAAGTGATGTGGGATTCGCATCCAGGATATTGTTTTCTGACGAATCAAGATTCCACAACAATGGAACTGAAAACCGTCGCAATATGCGCTATTGGAGTGTTGATAATCCTCATTGGGTAAGGGAGGCAGCATTCCAAGAGCAGTGGGGTGTAAATGTCTGGTGTGGAATTTTGGGAGATCGCCTTGTTGGACCATTATTCTTCGAGGGGTATCTAACAGGAGCACGCTACCTGGAATTTCTGTGTACCTCACCCCTTATTATTAGGGAATGTGCCACTGCAGGAGCGAATGACGATATGGTTTCAACACGATGGCACTCCTCCGTATCGGTCGAGGATCGTCTGCAATCATTTGAATGCTGCACATCCTGATCATTGGATAAGAAGACAAGGACCAATCTCCTGGCCTGCCCGATCACCTGATCTGACACCCATGGACTTCTTTCTCTGGGGTTATTTAAAAGAACGCATTTGTGCAGAGGAGCTGGACAATCCAGAAACCCTTTGTCAGCGTATTACAGTGGCTTGTAGATCTGTTCAACCCTATGTATAAATGATCCTTATTTCAATTGCACCTTGTAGTTCACCAATAAAGAAACATCAAACAATGCCATAAAACATAAATAAAGCAATAAAAATTAACATAATAACGTTTTCAGAATAATAATCTGTAAATTGTGAGGTTGCACGGTAAAAGAATTAGTACATGTAGGTGACTCGTACCACCTTCACAGCAGACAGATTGCTTCGGAGTCTTGCGCTCGTTCCAACTGAGCTACCTAGTAACGTGCGTGGTAGACATTCCGTTTAAGTGTAATATTCACTGGTTCCAGTGAACATTTGCAGAACTGCAAACGTCAGCCGTCTAATTACGAATATATATGAAAAGGCGATGTGATAACATCTATATTAGCACTAATTTTATTGAGTGTTTAACATCCATGTTAAATACGCGGGTAGAAGCTAGTAATGGGGTCGATGTTTTCATGTTGGACTATAAAATGCGGATTGCATGAAACTCGAGAATAAGGGGCAGCTGACTCATCTGGTATATATATAAGCTCGTTTAAATCAATAAGATATAATTAAATAATAATAAAAATGAAATTATAAATTAATAATTTAAATAAATAAAAAATATTAGAGTTGATACTATTATCATTTTACTAAATAAATTGACAAGTAAATAAGAGGTATTGATAAGTGTGAAATGTGTACTGGATTGCAATACCTAATCCACCGGATGCCGGTAGAAGATAAAGGTATTGTAAATGTATAATTATTTAGTTTTAAGATTTTGTATTTTAGTATGCAGTTAAGTAGGATAGTAGCTGGACACCAACTTCCAAAACTATTGGATACCAGAATTTAACAGTTTTGTAGTTATTATGGAAAATCTAGAAGCTCAGTTTCCTTGTCTTGCTTTTGTATGTTTTATTTTCCTTCATATTTTATTTTATGTTCTTTGATTTTATTTATAGGTAAATCTGAAAAATAATATGTGTGTATGTACTGGATGAAATTTAATATAAAGATAAGCATCTGGAATGTCTACAGGAATGGAACAGGGGGGGGGGGAGTATTTCAAATTTTAATTTTATTTCATTATTTTATTTTGTTAGTAGAAATCTAATGGAGTGTATGGACACTCGTCATTTTTAAAACACGTGGATTTACATTTGGTTTCTTTATTTATTTCTGGGAAAGGACGCAAACTGTAACAGTGGTATGCACTCCTGCTCTGTGAGAGTTCTTTATTTCTTTTAAACATTTCACAGAGGTTTTCAAGTTATGTCTCACGTGTTTACTATAGTGCCATATCATGCGTGGGAAATGTCACCGGGCTCAAAGTGAAAGGAGAACAGAAGGACCGCGAGCCGAAAATAATGGGAAACTTGCATTTATATGTACTATATATCATAAAATTAGCCAAGGTTGTAAAATAACTGTACCAATTGGCATATTATAAAAGTGTTGTTGGTATTATTACTAAGAAGTATAACAAAATGACGAAATACAACGTAACATATACAGCTCCTATCTTAAGCCTCTGTGGATTTTAGAAGTTGTCACCTTTATCTGGAAAAGGTGAATCACATAAGCTTTAAGAAAGGGGATGGTATGCTGTTATGTATGGAATGGATGACCGTAGATTTTATTGAACTTAGGTGTTATGTAAGCTGTCTCAGAAAACAGCAGCGGCAGTTCAGTCAGTAGATTGGAGATATAAGACCAACCAGTCCTGGTCTGAGCACCACTTTTAGTTTCTCGACTGGTCAGTAAAAGGAAGTATTGTATTCCACCCAAAAATTCGATGCCGAGGTTTCACCGGAAATATATGTTTTGAGGCCCCCTGAACCCAAAAAAGCAATTTTAGAAAAAGGTCCGCGCGCGCGCGCGCGCGCGCGCGCGTGTGTGTGTGTGTGTGTGTGTGTGTGTGTGTGTGTGTCAGTCTGTGGACAGCATAACTCAAAAACGAAAAGTAGGTTAAAAACCAAAGTTGGCATTTAAGTTGAATGTCTTTCCAGGATGCGACTCGAAGATTTTGAAGAAGATAGCCCCACCCTAAACTACCCTTTGCATGGGAAAGTTTTCGAAAATTTTGATTTTCCTGAAAATGGCTCTAACGATTTTGATTAAAATGCCATATGTTTAAGATATTTTTATGACAAATGGAATGTATATTTTGAATTTTCTGGCTATAGCCTATGTAGTCCTGTTTGCTCTGGATGACTTTTGAATTACTCGTAAACCGTAAGAGATAGACAAATTCTTACTGCACAAAAATGTAGGTCTCGTTAAAAGAAACAATTTATGTCTGAATAAATTGTTTTGTAGGGTGAACATTTCGGAGATATTCCTTGTTGTTTGTGTCAGTTTCAGAAAACTTCAAACTTTGGTGAAATGGAACATCGTTATTCATTTTTTATATGTTAAGCGTGCAAAGATAACGGGATCTCAAAGCTTTAAAAGATTTGACTATCGCTCAAAGCGTACTGTATTATAATATTCCCCTTGAACCTACTAGGAAATAAGCGATAGGATAATTTGTACAAATGTTTATCTCAAGGGCGGCGCCGTGGCCGAGCGGTTAGCGCGCTCGCCTACCACCTAGGCGGCCCGGGTTCGATCCCAGGGACCCGCATGTGGTATTCGTGGTGGACGAAGCGGCGTCAGGGCGGGTTTTCTCCGGGTACTCCGGTTTCCCCCGCCATCTCATTCCACCGGTGCTCCATCTTCATTCCATGTATCATCAGTGTCACCGCCTGCGGTGCCGTAGTAGTAAAAGCGGGCGTTAAACACTACAAACAAATGTTTATCTCAACTAACACAAAGAGGATGTAGTAATAAGAGCTCGTAAGAATGGTTAGTACAAGAGTAGAGAAAGTCATGTGAGTGCAACACATCAGTTTTTTTTTATCTGCGATCCGGCTTGTTCTTGAAACCGTTTTCTTTTTTCACTGTTCAACATCAGAAGAGCAGTTCTTGAAGAACATGCAGGGAGATGTTCCTATAAATCTCAGAAGTGCTCCTTGTGAAATGGATGGCAGTGTAGTGTGGCATAACTCACTATCTCACGATAAACTGATTAGAATTCTTTGAAGATGCCCATTAGAAATGAATGGGCTATCCCACAACTACTTAATTTAGAGAGATCGTTTGGAACGACTCATAGACGGATACAAACTTTCTTTTGAATTTGTCGGTTAGCTCACTCCCTAAGAGACGCGCTGAAATACTTATATCAACTGTTACAGGATTTAGTAAGGTTAATGCAGTAAAATACACAAATCACGCAGGTACGTTGGGTTATAACCAATGAATGTAAAGAGCTCGAATTTCCACTATAATACCATGAGAGCAAAGAGGATCAAAACACAACATTGTCGAAAAGATGCTATTCTTTAGCCCTTGGCAAGCGTTATAGCAGCAAAGTGTACACTAATGCAAAGGGCTTATTTTCATGAAATACCAGATTCAAGTCGTTCATTACTTTGTACATAGCACAGGCGGTATTAGGAAAAAAGCACTGATGAAGTGGCATCTCAGACAAGTTAGGCGTTTTAAACTGCTGATGAAAATGTTATTCTAGATACGTATTGTGAAGCCGGCCGCGGCGCTCAAAAAAGGACAGTCGGGGCCCAGCTACTGCACACCGCAGACCAGGTGCGGCGTATATTAAAGACGGTTAAGGTCAAGCTTCCACACACCCGGCGCGGCACGTTAAAACGAGTTTTCCAGGTCATTCGAGAATTGTTCGGCACCCGATTTCTTTGTAGACGCTCGAGAAGGATCTATGTCATCGTCGGTACAAAACCTTGAGGAGCGCGTGAAGGGAGGCCGTTTTCGGGTCGGTCAGTGTGTCCGTAATTGCGAGACAGCTCTCTCTCTCTCTCTCTCTCTCTCTCTGTGATGAGGTGTGAGTGGTACTGTGGTCATGAACGATACGTCGCGTCAAAGTGAAGAAGTTTTAACGAGTGTTGAGTGATTGTATCGTCGGAGTTAGTGTTTGAAAGACAGAGAATGTGGAGACAGCGAAAGGAGTGAGTCAAGGCTACCAGAAGAAAGCAGTTGTGACTTTTAATATAAGGAAAGACTGTAAACCGCATTAAAGTTAGCAGAAGGGAATTATCTTTTTGTGCCAAAGTTTAGAAGAAAACTGAAGTGGTAGAAAAATAACTGCACTGGAGTTTACGTTTTGTCACAATAGTAGTTTTGCCTTAGTTTAATTATATTTTCGGGTTTTTAAAGTTTCATCTATTTGATATCTTATGTACAGAATTCTATTAAAGTGTCTGTTATATGCGTAGTGCACTGCCATATTTGGAGACGGAAATGTCTCGTCATTCGCTCCAAAACAAGGCTGGCTTACGACATATATAAACACCTCTAATGTACATGGACAATTAGCGTCATGAACACATGTAATGCATGTATTAGGGCAATGTGGATTGGTTAGGGATGTAATTTGTGAATGTTTAGTTCGGGATTAGACTAAGAATTAATATCTGTAAAATATTCTGTATTTATTATAATATTAATGTAATATTATTCCAATATTTAACATTGGAAAGTGTACCGAAGGAAATGCTTTAGAAGTTTGAAAGTGTGCAGTACAGGACCGAGCACAGGGCTTTATAATACTTTGTGATTGTAAGCCCATTATAGGAATACGAAGGGGATTTTTCTATTCATCCTTGGTGTTGTAATTTGGCGTGACAAAACGAGGGAGACAGAGAGTCTTTGCGATATATTCCGGGGGAGTCCCAATTTCACATTGAAAGTTGCTAAGTGGGGATATGGCTCACCCAATGAGGACAAATATATGAGCCCCAAATTCAAAATTTGGTTCGCGGCGTGTGTCAGCCGACCAGTAAGGTCACATCAGGTCGAGAAGGTAAAATCCCTTATATAGAGGAGTGAAGAGAAAATCGAGGAAGTTCTTTGAAAATCTCAGACGGGGTGCACGCTAAAATCGCAGTATAAGTACGCGCCAAATTAAGTAGTGAACCGAAAGCATTTGAAGTGCCGAAGGCATGGAATGACATCGGGAATAAGTAACCGGTAATGGTATTTTAGTTATTCAACATCGACGACTTAGCATAAGAGTGGAACTGAGAAAGCATATTCACGGGCAGCACTCTGACGTTAACAAGTGTTTCTGTGAGCAAAAAAGGTGTATGTATAAAAGTGCCTCAAATAAGTAGATGTGAAATCTTTTGAAACCAAGGTGAAGAATATTGTTTCCATCTCCCAGGTCCACTCCCTAGATCGGCGATTCCCTTTACCGTGGAATGAGTACTCAGCGCCTAAGAATTTCCAGAAAGACGCAGCCACCCGGAGCCGAGGAAAAGAAGAACTACCACAGCATCGAATCCGGGATTTCAGGATCGACTTGCAGGTAAAAGCAGTCCCGCTGACAGAGTAACCGTATCAAGATTGCGCCCAATAACGTGGCGCTCACCACGTCATATGTTGCTCTGTTCCCCCAAGGGGCGAGGTAGGTACGGGTTTGGCGCGCCCGGGGTGAAGAGAAAACCCCGAGCCACACTCTCGATTGGGTTCCTCTAAGGGGTAAGAGAACATCTGCTAAACGCCCAATCAACCATGGTCCACTTTTGTGTTTGACCTCCCACCTGCTACCTCCCTGAAAAATTTCTGACCGATAACCTACGCGCGGGTTGTAGGTGGATAGGGTGATGAGTAACCGTGTATTTCCCAGCCTCTGGTTATCATATAGGATCTGTGTTCGTATCCGCTGATAAATGTCAGCCCGGAGGGGGGGGGGGGCATTGCATGAGCTGATGCACTCCTGAAGGCGATTGGGTTCCTCTGTCTATACATTGGGAGGTTTGACCCTAGGGTGAGCAAGGACCAGGCTAACACTCTTACCTGAGCCGGGGTGGTGCCCAGGATGCGAACATGCCAGCGGAGAAATTTGCAATGGTGGAGGATTAACTCCCCATGGTGGCTACAAAAACACCAAACAAAAACAACAAAACAAGTGTAAAGGAAGCAGTTGATTCTTGTGGTTCTTGCTACTTAGTAATAGCTAGAACTGAGGAACATAAGTTTATATCGGTGAGCCCATTTACCATTCAAAAGGTTTTGGATAAGATACTGTGTGATGTTAGACCAGCAGAGGGTGCTCCGGCACATGGCGGCGCTTTGAGTGCTTGTTAGAGATGATGCATATATGGAATGTTTACGCTTACGCTTTGAAATACGATCAATGGCCGTAACGATTCTACTGCCAAATATCCAGTTCACCATTTGTAAGTTATGTTTATCTTCGTCCCATGAGGGCGGCGCCGTGGCCGAGCGGTTAGCACGCTCGCCAACCACCTAGGTGGCCCGGGTTCGATCCCAGGGACCCGCATGTAGTATTCGTGGTGGACGAAGCGGCCTCAGGGCGGCTTTTCTCCGGGTTCTCCGGTTTCCCCCGCCATCTCATTCCACCGGTGCTCCATCTTCATTCCATGTGTCATCAGTGTCATCGCCTGCGGTGGCGTAGTAGTAAAAGCGGGCGTTAAACACTACAACAACAACAACAACAACAACAACAACAACAATAATAATAACAATAACAATAACAACAATAACAATAACAACAATAACAATAATAATAATAATAATAATAATAATAATAATAATAATAATAATAATAATAATAATAATAATAATAATAATAATAATAATAATAATAATAATAATAATAATAATAATAGTAATAGTAATAGTAATAGTAATAATAATAATAATAATAATAATAATAATAATAATAATAATAATAATAATAATAATAATAATAATAATAATAATAATAATAATAATAATAATAATAATAATAATAATAATAATAATAATAATAATAATAATAATAATAATAATAATAATAATAATAATAATAATAATAATAATAATAATAATAATAATAATAATAATAATAATAATAATAATAATAATAATAATAATAATAATAACCTAATAATAATCGTCCCATGACTTCTCGCACATTGATTTAGAAGATCTAGTTTCCCAGTTACCAACACTGTTGGTGGGAGACTTCAATGCGCACCACCCACTTTGGAGTTCAAGTCACGCTAGTGCGAGAGGCAAGCTCATCATTGATTTCCTGGCCAGTTACAAATTAGCTCTCCTAAACACTGGAGAGCCTACATTTACTTCTGAACCTTTCAATAGTTTCTCGCACGTTGATCTTACAGTTTGTTCACCTCAGTTGGCAGTCCCTTACAATGAAATGTGATCATTGATTTACGTTCTAGTGACCACTTTCCATGTCTTATTAGTCTCTTAACGCAAGACACATATTCCACACGTATGCCCAGATGGCGTTTGAACCAAGTCGACTGGAACCTTTATACACAGTTGGCTGTGTTTACGTACAACGAGCACGACTCAGTGAATGATTTGGCGCAGCATCTCACGGAGATGATCCTCTCTGCTGCTAAACGATCTATTCCATCTATTTCACAATCGACTTCACACCCCCGTCGATTTCCTGTCCCCTGGTGGACGGAAGAATGTCGGAATGCCCTACGTGCTCGAAGGCGTGCTCTTAGGGCTTTTCAACGTCACCCTATATTGGATAACCTAATCCAATACAGGAAAATGCGCGTCAGGTCCAGACAGACAAGGCATTAAGGATAGCAAAAAGACATGGAGAAAATTTGTAGCTTCATTGAGCCGACATACATCTTACTCGGTTGTATGGGATAAGTTAAAGCGCGTAGCCGGTAAATCGACCCGTATACCAAATTTGGGCTTGAAAACAGCTACAGGAGCTGTTGTTGACCCATTTAATGTAGCCAAATCGTTTAGCAGTGCTTCTGCTCAAGTGTCTAGCTCGGATAACTACTCCCCTGAGTTCCTTCCAATTAAAACTCAGGTGGAATCTCAAAGCTTGACAGTCTGCCAGCCGGCAGTGAAGTGAACGGACCTGTGCTTACATTGTGTGTGTCTGCTCTGCAAGGCAACGCTCCGCAGTCCAAACGTCAAATAAGTGCATTTTCAGTCAAATCTTCACCGTCTCAAACGTGAGTATTTGTACCTATACTTAGTTTTTACTAAGTATAGACCTTAATAACAGTACACAGACAAAAAAAATGGAACTTTGCCAGAGAATAAACACGCTAAAAATTCAATTTCCACACGACGCACCCAGGCCGTCTGCCTACTAAATACACAAATGGATCATTAACACCATGCACCTTACGGCAGATCAGGTGGATACGCTTCAAGTACACAGCAGAGATTTTGCCATTTACCTGAAACTGATTTCCGTCACAATATACAACAAAATTTTAAACGAGCACCAGGGCTGTAAACAGTTTCAGTACGACTCCGGGGCTGTAGTACAATTTTTGTCAGTGCTGCGGACCTCCAGAGTGTGATCGTACGTGTGTTTAACATACCACCTGAAGTACTATATTCCATAATCACCGGTGCTCTTGGTCAATTCGGTCGAATTCACGACATACGTATGGAACAATGGAATCCGCAGCAGTTACTGCCCGTAAAGAATGGCGTAAGAGCCGTCAAAACGGACATAAAACACCACATACCCGTTTCCTTGAGAATCGCCTTACACACAGCGTCCATCAGTTATCCCGGGCAACTTAAAGTGTGTTTTACCTGTGGGGAGACCGGACATTTGAAACAAGATTGCAAGCAAGTCCCTACGGCCTTACCCCTTAAACCGCACAACAAACCTCGCTTGCTTAGTGAGGTTGTGACACACACAGTTGCGGCCCGCCTGGTTTCCGCGTCAGCCACTGCACGTTCGCTGGCCGAAGAACTGCCCGACTCAGATACTCGAATATTGGAGCACCACAATGACGAACGCCTGGAGGTTCACGCTCCATCTGTCACAGATAACGCAGCTATGGATCGAAGTACCAACAGCGAAAATAACACTACTGCTCCTCTTCTGACTTCAGAAGGTGGCGAACAGGGGGAACCAAATGTCAAGAAGTTAAGAACAGAAAACGTTCCTGACAATTCAATGGAGACACAGCTGGAACCAACTCCAAATATCGTGGCTATACGGAGGCCGCAATCACGAGATCCTCGCCTCAATCAGCACAGCGTTTCTGATGATCCTCAAGAGGACTGCAAAGGAATCATCCCAGACGCTTCAGGTAGATGTAACGACACACAATATGCGCACAGCGTAGAATCAGCACATTATGATTAGTGCGTGGAGTCAAGATGGCATGGAAGTTTACACACACAGTAGTGCACAGGTGTCAGCGTCAGAGGAACCTGTGGATGACCGTGACCCGGTGACATTCAAAACGATGGCTGTGCATAATAAACCCCAGGGACACCCTTACAAGAAGGAAAGGCACAAGTCACCGGACACGGTTTCAGCAGATTAACTGTGTTAAACTTTCGGCAATGCCACCGGTTGTGACTAAATTCCAATGGGTCCGTTTCCGCTACTTTGTTTTTGCTACGCCATCGTGTCCTTAGTGCAAAACTATGCTACTTTAAACATCAACTGTCTGCGAAGCCTTCCAAAACAACGCCTACCCACGCAGTTCCTGTACGATAATGACATAGACGTCTTGTTTTTACAAGAAGTTAATGTCGAGACGTTCAAATTCATAGGACCCAATTACACGTCGATCATCAACCTTGGTGATGCCAATAGAGGGACGGCGATAATACACCGAAGTGGCCTTCCCAACAAGTTTATAGAAAAGTACCCGAGTGATAGGATACTCTAGATGATGACTACCGATGGATCCTTATTTATTAATGTCTATCTGCCATCCGAAGCCAACAAAGGGACGGAACGTGAAGATATGATTGCACAGGAGCTACCTTTTCATCTCCGGCATAGGTACAATACATTGATATTAGGTGGGAATTTCAACACCGTTTTGCAGGCGAAGGACCAGCGAGGCAATTACACGCCATCACCCAACTTACAACGCTTGTGTAGTCAATTGCAGCTAACGGATGCTTGGGAACTCATTCACGATCTCACGGTACAGTTTACCTTTCATAGGGGCGTATCTGCATCACGCATTGACAGATTTTACGTCAATCGCCACAGTCGTAGCAAGGTATTAAACTCTATAGTGCGGCATACTGCAATTAGTGATCACCAAGCTCTGATAATCAAGATGACAGTTGAGCAGAAAATCCCTGCACCAGGAAGAGGTTATTGGAAGCTGAACACGTCCATGCTTTCAAATGCGGCAATAAGAGCTGATTTTGCTTCCCGATGGGAGACAGCAAACCGACGAGCGACTTCCAGCAACTTGACTGCACTACAAAAATGGCTCCGGATTTACAAACCCACCATTCGCTCCTTTTTTAAAACTGTTAGTTGCTATAAATTCCAGGAGCACAGAAATATGCGCGAGTATCACCAGCAGCTATTACAGGAACTCTTGGCGAAACAGCGACAAAGTTTTCCAGTAGCAGAAGATATACAAAATGTAAAGCAACTTCTCCGATTTACAGTTCGGTTGATGCATGGTGTTAAGATACGCTCCTGCACACGATCCGTTGCTGAAGATGAAAAAGGGTCCCTCTATTATATTGCAACTGAAAAGCACCGGGGAACCACACGCTACATCCTCTCATTGGTATCCTCGGACGGCGCACAACTAACCTCTTCTAAAGACATCCTACATCAGGCGGAGGCATATTTTGCCACACTGTTCGATACTCGGCCTACAGTGGTGGATGCACATGACTCACTTTTGGAGCATGTTAACGCTGTAGTTCCGGAGGAGGCAAACACCGCTCTCACCAGTCCCTTAACGTCTGAGGAGATAGTGACTGTACTAACCACTGCCAGTTCCAAATCGGCTCCTGGTCCGGATGGTATTGGCTACGAGTTTTACAAACTCTACTGGGAATTCATCCATCCGCCCCTCCTACGTCTTTACGAAGAACTACTACACACACCGGGTGATCCAATGGGCTTCAATGAAGGAATAATAGTCTTAATTCCCAAAAAGTCTGCACCGAACTCGCTAGATGAGTATTGGCCTATCACATTATTAAACGCTGACTACAAGCTGTTCACCAAAATCCTAGGGAACCGACTTCGTTCAGACCTGAATGAGCTTATTGGCAAAGAACAAAAGTGTGGTGTGCCAGCCCGATTGATCACTGAAAACCTCCACCTCATTCGTGATACGATTTTGAACTTTCACGCTCATTCACATGAGACTGCCAGTATTCCATCTTTGGACTTTCATAGGGCATTTGATAATATTGATCGTGCCTACCTGTTTAGAACGCTGCACAAAATGGGCCTACCGCAGCAACTTTTACAAGCCCTCTCATTCTTGTATGCTAACGCTCATTCCCGGGTGCAGATTAATGGATTTTTTACCGATCCAGTGCCATTTCGAAGTGGTATACGACAAGGTTGTCCGCTTTCCACGTTGCTGTATGCGGTTTGTACAGAACCGCTGATTCGCATGTTTCATAACAACTGCAAACGGTATTCTCATCCTGCTGAATTGTTTAACACCTTAGCGTATGCGGATGACATGGTGGTGTTGCTTCGTGACCCCCAACATTTGAAATGTGTGAAACAAGTGCTCCAATGTTACGCCAGAGCTTCATCGGCCCATATTAATTTTAACAAATCCAAATTGTTGCCGCTTGGAAAGTGGCCCTCAGGCACTACGTTGGAAGATGTGCCCATAGCTCACACTGTGAAAATTCTCGGCATACACTTCCATTCTGATGTGGTACAGATGCTGGAATTGAGCTGGAAACCCCTTCTCAGCACTGTTTGGTACCTGCTCTCGAGACATTTCACACGAGATCTTAACCTTATACAAAAGGTCTGGAATGTGAATATGTTCATTCTTTCGAAACTATGGTATATTGCACAAGTACTACCATTACCTGAGGGTATTGCACAACGCATTGACTTGGGTATCACCTATTACCTTTGGACGGGACACGTTTATAGGATTGCCAGGGCTCAATTATGGAAACCATCTGCAAAATGAGGACTCGGCCTCAACACCGTCAGCTACAAATGCAAGGCGTTATTTCTCAAAACCTCTCTGCGATCTACAACCTCAACCGATGTCCCGAACCCTGTTTCAGTGATTTCTGCCAAATTACAACATCCCATTTTTAGGATACTAAAAAGCTGTCTCACGACACTGCCGGCAGAACTTTTACATGGCCTGGACTCGTTGTCGACTAAGGCTCTTTACCATCATCTGCTAGTAAGTAATGCAGTTACGCCGTACATTATGTCCAAATATCCGAATAAGCAGTGGGCTAGAATATGGGCCAATTTTCACCTGCCCCAGGTTCCCTCGGATTGGAAGACCATAGCATACAAAGTAGTGAACGACGTCATTCCTACCGAGCCAAAGAAATATCAGCACATCATTTCGTCCACGCCATGGTGTTCTCAGTGTGGCAATATGGACATGTTGCGGCATCGGTTGTTGACCTGTCGGCGTGACATATGGACGTGGATGTCTGCGATCATTCGCAGTCTACCACAGCGACAACCCCAATGATCTTGACAGAATGGTGCTCTTCCTGGACATCCCTACTGCTGGTAAACGATCTATCTTAGGTTGACTGATAATGGGATATCTTTATTACCTGCTGACTACACCCCATCCATCCACAGCTGGCTTGCAGAGTTTCTTCAGAATAGCACGTTCAGAACATTCCTATCTTGGAATGGATGTTCACCTGCTACATTCATAGCTCTACTCTGCACATGGCTACGCCTTACAGTGTTCAACCGTAGTATCACATGGACATAAAAAACTATGTAATAATATTTATTATATTCCCTTACATAACTATAATATACTACCCGTTACCAACCAATTTTTTATTATTTATGTATGCATGTGTGTGTGCATTTTTCTTTTTTTTAACAATTTACTTCTGCATGTTCCATTACAGAAATGTAATACTACATGCATATGGTTTTACATCATTGAACATATCTAAGATTACAGTGGAATCGTTATTGGTTTCGTACAATTAGGAAATGGTAGTTATTTTTAAAAGTTCAAAGTCTATATTGTTCACATACTTGTGGAATAGTTTCATATGTTTTTCCACTAATTCTTGGTTTGTGATAGGCCACTTCGCACCTTTAAGTGTCACGGCTTTCTTGAAATACTTTTTTTCACGGTTAAGTACTTCACGCTCCCATAGGATGTGGTGCACCGTTTGTGTTTCCTTTTTACACACACATGTTGGATCATTTGTTAATTTGAATCGATGGAAGTATTCACCAAACTTCCCATGATCAGTAGTTACTGCTGTAAAGTTGTGAGTAAGCTTAAAATTCAATTTTAGTCTTTTTTCAACGCTGGGGAAATAGCTCTTTGTAAGTGCAGCATTTTGTGTGGTTTTCCACTCATTTTCCCATCGTTTCAGACTGTCTTGTTTCAGTTCACTTTTCATGGTGCTAATGGGCTTTAAATCATACACTATTGCTGTAGCTGTGTTGTTTGCTGCTTCTTTAGCTAGTGTATCAGCAAGCTCATTTCCTTGAATTCCTATATGCCCTTTAACCCATTTAAAGTTTATCTTCCATTGTTTGGATTTTAGGGTTGTTAGGTTGATTCTTATTTCCTCTATCAGAGGATAATGTTTTCTGTTATTCCGTAGAAGATCTAATGTTATCTGGCTCTCAGTGTGCACTGCTGCAGATTTATCTTTAATTTATAACTAGGAGTTATTTCCGGGCTGTTATGCCGTGGTCTGCTGGAGTTGAAGAACCCAGACGTTTCGTCCACATCTGCGGCGGACATCTTCAGTGGCGCGGTCGTAATCTCCTCGGAGAAGTTAGCGTAGCGTCTGAGGTGTGGACTGTCAGAGCTGCGGTATTTATCCTTCTAGTGGCCTCCGCTGATTGGCTCGGGCGGCGCACGGCCGGTGGGAGGGGGCGGGCTTCGCTCAAGGTGTTGCCTCCTGATTGGATCACTTCAGTTTCTGCTGTTTTATGTCGTTTCTTGCCTTCAATGACAGGATACCAGTTGCTGTTTAGTTTCAAAACTTCTTCTTTCTTGTTGAAATTGTTGGGATGTTTATATATATTCAATGGCTTCGCGCTGTAACCGGGCATGGTAGTGTGTTGTGGATGAAAGGATGTTTGTGTCCTGGAACTTAATTATGTGTTCTCCCTCCGCTTCAATGGCGTGTTGGGCAACTGCGGACTTATCTGTTTGGGCCAGGCGGCAGCTTCTTTTATGTTCGGTGAGTCTTGTGTTGGTACTGCGTTGAGTAGTTCCGATGTAAACCGATCCGCAGGAACAGGGAATACGGTAACACCGGCTGATGACAAGGGGTCCCGGGGGTCTTTAGCAGAGCGTAATAGGCTGTTCAGTTGCCTGGTGGGCTTGAAGACAGTCTTGATACTGTGCCGTTGTAGTATGTGTTGAATACGGTCGGTGACATTCTGGAAATATGGCAGGAAAACTATACCGTTATGTTTGGGCTTGTTTGTTTTTTGTGAGGCAGGTTTCGGCTTGGCAGGGCGGCAGGCTCTTTTGACCTCTTGAATAGAATATCCATTAGAAAGTAAGGCTTTCTCAAGGTGACAGAGTTCTTGTTGTAATAAGTGTGGCTCGCAAATGCGAGAAGCACGGTTTACGAGTGTCTTAATCATGCCTCGTTTTTGTCTGGGATGATGATTTGAGGCTTTATTTAAATAGCGGTCCGTATGAGTGGGCTTACGGTAGACAGTATGCGCAAGTATGCCGTCTGCTTTGCTGCTGACTAAGACGTCCAGAAAAGGTAGCTGTCCGTCTTTCTCTTCCTCCATGGTGAATTGTATGCGTGTGTTGATGCTGTTAAGATGTAGTAGGAAGTCTTGAAGAGTTTCTTTTCCATGGGGCCATACGATGAAAGTGTCGTCCACATAGCGGAGCCAGACAGTCGGTTTTAGAGGAGCCGTGGCCAAGGCTTTGGACTCAAAAGGTTCCATGAAGAAAACGGCACGGCATAACAGCCCGGAAATAACTCCTAGTTATACTGACTCCGGCCGTGAAAGCCTTCGCTATCTTTAATTTCTATGGCATTGAGAATTTTAAGAGCTTGTAATATAGCGATTTGTTCCGCTTGGTTGTTGGAGCACCTGTTGTGTAATTTAAACTGATATTTTTGTATTGATTGGTATTGATCGATTATAACAACTCCAGATCCTACACCCGTGTGAGTTTTGCTGCCATCGGTATATGTTTGAATTGCATATGCCTCTGTTTCGTTCTTTTGTTCAATGATTATGTTATCAGCAGGATGGGGCCATCTTTCGTAGCTTATTGGGATGTCAAGTTGGGCTGTTGTTTTTGCTCTTCCCCTTATAATATTGTGGTAATTGGCTATTTCTGTTAGTTTGATGATAATTGGAGTTGTTCCGGCCAGAGTACATAGGGCTTCGTGTGAAGTGGTCCTGAATGCTTTTGTAATTTTAATATTTACTAATCTTTGTACCTGTCTTATTTTCTGGGCATTATATTGTATTTTTAAAGCATCTATCCAAACAGGCACTCCATAGGAGATCAGTGGCAAGATTGCTCCTTTGTGGATTATGCTCATTATTTCAGAACGCAGTCCCCAGTTAGTTTTTGCCGATTTTCCTAATGCATATATTAGTTTCTTTGACTTTTCCACTATATGATCAATATGCTGACGGAATCTGAATCTGTTGTCTACTATTATTCCTAGATATTTTATAGTCTCTGTCTGTTCTATTTTGCCATTGTCCAGGTATACGTTTAATCGTTGTTGAGTTTTTGGTTTCCTTCGAGATATTAGCATTACTTGACTTTTGCCTCTATTGAATGTTATCTTGTTTGTTGCGGCCCATGTTGTAATTTTCGGATTTCTATATTTGCTTGATTCTCTAATTCAAATGTGCTTTTTCCTTTGATAAGAACTAGAACATCATCGGCAAAGACGATGAGTTTAGTACATGGTTTGAAGTTTAGTTTCAGTAAGGAGTCATAATAGATGTCCCATAGCCCAGGCCCACAGCAGGATCCCTGTGGGCATCCCTTAGTTGCTTTCCTTTCTACCGAGATACTGTTTGTTGTGAGTGTGCATTGTCTCTCACTTAAGTACCTTTGTGTTAACCTGTACAAATTCTTCGGGCATTGGAAGTTCTTCAGGGCATTGAGTATACCTGGCCACCAGGCGCTATCAAATGCCCCTTTAACGTCTAAGCTGATTGCCGCTACACTGCTGTTGTTTTGTAAGATTTCTTCAATGAAATCCTTGGCCGACATGATTGCATCTAGTGTACTTGTTTGTGGTGTGGAACTGTATTGATTTTTACTTAATTTGCCATTCGAATATAAATAGTACATAATTCGGTTTATAAAAAGTTTCTCTAGTACTTTGGCAGCAACCTTCAGCAGACTTATTGGTCTGTATTTGGTGACTTCTTCAGTATTTTCTTTACCAGGCTTTATAATAGGTATTATTTTAGCTGTTTTCCAGACTTTTGGAAATTTTCCTCCTTCTAGACATTTGTTATATAATGCTTTTATATACAGTGGCGTTGAATCAACTAGATTGAGTATATTGCTAGTTATACCATCACATCCTGGGGCTTTTTGGCTGTTCATGTTTTCTATAACGTCTCTGATTTCATTGATAGTGAATGGTCTGTCATCTTCTGTGGTTGGGGGTTGTAGTATATTACTCCTTATTTCCCTGTGTTGCACATTGTCAGTTCCTTCCTAATCAGTTGGAACAAAGTGATCCATTATGTAATTCACTGTGTAAAATGTGTCAATGGTATATGTGCCATCTGATTTCTTAAGGGTTGAAAGAATGTGGTTTTTCCGAATTTTGCCAGATGCCAGTTGGTATAAGGCGTTCCATGGGTTTGAGTTCGTAGCTATGCTGCAAAACTCCTTCCAGGACTTTATTTTCTCTCGTCGGATAGTTCTTTGGTACATAGTTTTTGTTTTGTGGTATTGTAGCTTTCCTTGCATTCGCAGTTCTTCATTAGTTGTCCGCTGGTATCTTCTCCTTTGCACATTTGACTTTTTCCTCAAAATTGTCAGTTCTGTGGTCCACCATTGAACTGTTTTGTTGCTGAGAACTTTAGTGTTTTGCTTACGAGTCTTGAAGGATCTTTTGCAGGCTGCAGTGAGAATGTCTTGGAACTTCCTTATACTCTCTTCAACATCTGGCTGCTCTAAACCTGACGTTCCATGTCCTGATCCAGCTGGTGAAAGGCAGCATCTTGTAATTCAAAACATTCTTTCAAAACTTGTTTGAAATGTTTTTGAAAGTTTTCTAAGCCTTTCTTTGTGACTATGTATTTGATGCCCTGGTAACTAAATTCTAATTTACTCTTGCATTGTCCTATTTCATAAGTTATTAAGCTGTGATCTGAGCAGGTTTCTTCATTACTACAAGTCCAATTATTGAGTCTTTTGAGAAAATTGTCGTTACTGATGGTTAAATCAATATTGCTCGCTCCTGTGTTTGACTCAAATGTAGTATTTATAACATTGTTATTCATTATATGGAGATTGTTTAATATAACGAATTCTTCAATTGCTTTTCCTCTATTATTTGTTACTTTATCATTCCATAATTTTGATCTTGCATTGCTATCCATGGCTAGCAGCAATCCCTTACCCTTGGCGAAAATAATTATTTCCTGAATTTTTAAAAGATCTCTGGTTATGTCATTTGTAATGTCTAGGTATATGCTGGCGGCTATAAACTTCAGTTCGCCGAACGTAAATTCAATTACTATTGTATCTTCATGAGACAGTTGATTTATTTGGAGAGCCTCAATTTGCTTGTTGTTTATAACAATTGCAGATCGCTTTCTACCGCTTCCGGAAGAATATATTCTATAATGTTTTGATATTCCAACTATCTTGTTCTGGTAGAGGTATGGTTCTTGAATAAAGAAAATATCTAATGATTTTTCAATTATAAGTTGACACATAATGTTAGTTGCTGCCTTGGAGTGCTGTAAGTTGACTTGTGCGCTGTTTAGTGAGACACTTCTATTTATAAATTTCTTGTAATTAACAGCCATATCAATAATTGATGTTCTGCTTGCGTTTCTCAATGGCAGCAATTAAAGTTGGGCAAGTCCTATCCATGGCAGAATGGTTCTCATTTCTGTGGTCACGCTCATTGTATTTGTTCCAGTTTCTGCAGTTTGGGCATTTCATGTCACTTTGAGCAGTTACTGTACATTCCGATATTTTGTGTGCCCCTGCACATTTAGGACATGTTTCTGCAGCTGCTTTACAATCGCTTGCCTTGTGATTAAATCGGCAGCATTTATAGCACCGATTAATTCTCACGTAGTCCTTGGCATAGCAAATGAGCCAGCCAATTTTTATTCTACTCTGTAAGAGACGCTTCCTGTTCTGGGAATTCACTTCGATGACTAAGTTTCTGCATTTCTTCTTAGAAGTAAAAACAAATTTTGGCTTTATGTCTCCTGTATTTAGGTTCAATTGAGCGTTTTGTGCCATTATTACTTCCTCGGCATTCTGAACTGTTACATTATCCGGGATATTGTATATTGCTAAGTTTGGATTCCAAGGTTTAGGGATAGAAGTTTCTAAACGTTGGCTACACTTTTCATGGATCTCATAATGCAGCTTTTCTGCCTCCTCTTTACTTTCCGTTTCAATAAACACCCTTCCGTCTCTCAGAGCTTTCATAGCTACAATTCCAATTTTCATATTTGTAGGGTTCACACTTGATTTAATTAAGCTCTTTGTTTCTTCCCCGGACAGGTTACTTGTACTTTTGGGTTTAACCAAAACCTTAAATCGTTTCTCAATTCGGACATTTTTCACAACATTAGCATAAGGCTTACTGCTTTCAACCATAGATGTTGCTGATGTCTGAGATCTTGCTGTTTCACACAAGTTCTCGTCAACAGTTGGCACCCTCTTTTCCCCACTTGACCGTGGCCTGCTATGCTCTAGTTCTTCCTTAAGTCTCCTTACCTCCTTCGTTAAATTATCATTCTCCGCCTTCGTATCAATGGCATCATTTTTCAGTTGAGCAAGTGCACTCCTTATTGTGCTCACAGAAAGAAGAATTTTTCCTTTCAATTCACCTTTAAGGTTCTTACTCAGTTCAGGGACACTAACTAGTGTTTCCAAAGCACAATTTAATTCACCGTCACTAACCCTCATCATTTACTGTCACTTCCTGTTTTATCACAGCCGGCTATATGTATGTCCTTAACCTAAGCACCGCCTCCTTAAGGCTTTATAATCTCAATTCTTTTGAAAACACGAATACAAATTCAACTTATTAACGCCAATAGGTCCATCCCCTATGACACCAACAGTAACACAAGAATCTAACACTATAAAGATTTAAATGGAATACTAGTTTATACCACAAACGTAACCAAAACACCACACTATTGTAATATCCTGATGCACACAACTTCCAGTAAACCATCCACGTCGTATACATCAACAATATCATGTATGTATGTACGTATGTGCATATGTGCGTAGGTAGGTAGGTAGGTAGGTGGGTCGGTGGGTCGGTAGGTAGGTAGGTACGTACTTCCTTCCTTCCTGCCTTACTCACTCCCTCACTTATTTATTTATTTATTTATTTATTTATTTATTTATTTATTTATTTATTTATTTATTTATTTATTTATTTATTTATTTATTTATTTATTTATTTATTCATTCATTCATTCATTCATTCATTCATTCATTCATTCATTCATTCATTCATTCATTCATTCATTCATTCATTCATTCATTCATTCATTCATTCATTCATTCATTCATTCATTCATTCATTCATTCATTCATTCATTCATTCATTCATTCATTCAGTCAATCAGTCAGTCAGTCAGTCAGTCAGTCAGTCAGTCAGTCAGTCAGTCAGTCAGTCAGTCAGTCATTCATTCATTCATTCAGTCAGTCAGTCAGTCAGTCAGTCAGTCAGTCAGTCAGTCAGTCAGTCAGTCAGTCAGTCAGTCAGTCAGTCAGTCAGTCAGTCAGTCAGTCAGTCAGTCAGTCAGTCAGTCAGTCAGTCAGTCAGTCAGTCAGTCAGTCAGTCAGTCAGTCAGTCAGTCAGTCAGTCAGTCAGTCAGTCAGTCAGTCAGTCAGTCAGTCAGTCAGTCAGTCAGTCAGTCAGTCAGTCAGTCAGTCAGTCAGTCAGTCAGTCAGTCAGTCAGTCAGGTAGGTAGGTAGTTAGTTAGTTCGTGGGCGACTTCGCCGTCTATTATACTTCTCAGCGCACGGCGTTCTTACAACAGCGCATGTGGTATTCGTGGTGGACG
>JAUKNM010000120.1:85000-192500 GCA_030765045.1 Tenodera sinensis
CCAGGACCACATCAGCGTCGCCGGTGTGCCGGAATTTTGTCCCACAGTAGTTCTTTTACATGCCAGTAAATCTACTGACATGGAGCTGTCGTTTTTAGGCACACTTAAAAACCATCGGCCTGGGCCGGGTTTGAACCCGCGACCTTGGGATCGCGCAGTGGTCCGATCCAAACTAGACTATGGGTGTATTGTTTAATCATCAGCACGGCCGTTTGTGCTGAGAAGAGTAGACGCGGTTAAAGGGACGTCCGCATGGCAAAAAGGAGCTTTTTCAACAAGTCCAGTCGTGAGCCTTTACGCCGAGTCCGCAGAACCTCTTCTGCAATATCGGCGCGAGATTAGCAAATTATGGTTGTGCGCTTAGATCTATGCCTAACCACCCTGCGTTTCCTCCTTTTTTCACCACCACGCTAAGAGAACGATATAGGAAGAGCACTCTTAGTCCTAAGCCAGCGGGTTTTCCTTTCCAGGAAGCCTGCAATTGAAATGCCTAACTTGTGTCCCAAGGGCGAGAAGTTCTATCCCCCTTGGTTACGTGGCACGTCCCAAGTAGATCTTGGGCTGACGGTACACGGGAAGTCCATGATGCCTACTTCAAGTATCCGCACTTGTTTTTTTAGAATTTTTGTCAGGCTACTCCGACGGACGTTTTATTTACACCGATGGATCAAAGGGCACCAGCGGTGTTGGATGTGCTATGTTTGTGGAACCGAGCCACATACATTCGGTTTCCATAATAACACTTCCATTTATACTGCAAAGCTGTATGCAATGTAGCGAGCCGTTTTATATGTGCGCCGTAGTAAATTAAGTGACTGCCTGATTTTGAGTGATTCTCTTAGCGCACTGGAGAGCCTTCGTGAGCTGTACAACCTCCATCCTATTGTTCAACGTGTCCAGGATGCCCTCCATGTTTTACACGCATGTGGCGTTAGCGTGGTGTGTGCATGGGTCCTGGTTACATAGGTTTGCCGAGGAATGAAATTGTGGATTTGGCAGCAAAGGCGGCAACCACATAACCCAGTATTACTATCTCTCGCGTTACTTCGGAGGACTTTAGGGTAGAAGTGTGGAGAGGGGTGCTGTCGTGCTGGCACGAAGAGTGGTCAGGTCTTTGTGGTAATAAGCTTAGAGAAATGAAAGAACTTCCGATAAACTGGGTGACCGCTTCTCGCATATCTCGTCGCGAGGCGGTTAGTTTGACTCGGTTGCGAATGGGCCACTGCAAATTATCGCAAGGTTGTCTACTTAATCGGGACCCTGCTGCTCTTTGTCCGCTGGGCGACAACTTTTTGTCAGTCCGTCACGTGCTGCTAGTGTTCCTCTCTAAGGCACCTTCGAGACCCTCTACAGCTGCCTGCCAGACCTGCAGAGTCCTCAGGGGACGACAAAACAGCGGTTGTTAGTTTTTAAGTTTTTAGCGGAGCGTAACATGTGTTTGAGACTTTGAAACTTTAGATATCTATTCTTAATGCTTTTTCACATCCTTATCACTTTGTTTTAATTCTGGCTTTTGCCACTCTGTTTTGTATATTTATGTATATATTTTCCTGTTTACTAGCACTTTTATTTTTTATTGAAGTTTATATCTGGCTTTTGCCATGGATTGTTAAGGGCACTGATGACCATGTAGTTGAGCGCCCTGAGACCTACATCTCTCTCGTTACCCCGTCAATTTTAAGAGGTAGACAATCTTCATTTCTTAAGATAATATGTTGGTAATTTTTTAATTTGAGCGAGGGAACAATGAGAATAAGGAGAGTGCTCATAAGTACACGACCTCATTTAGTTTAACCGAAATTTTGTTTATTTTTTTCCAGATTACTTCTTGTAGCAGCACTACAGTGGCAGCATCATGTCATAGGATTGACCAGGAATAGAGTTTGATTACAGTTTGGCGACAATGAGACTCTACTGTGAAAGCATCCCAGCACTTCTTTTTCGAAAATGCACATAACCTGTTTGCAGATGTGTTCTTATAGCCATGCTCACGATCATCCCGAGCCTTACAGTTGCCGCTCGATATATAATTATATATATATATATACACAGCATAGATAGGCAACAACCCAGAAGCTTTCTTCCGTTGCATGACCTAAACATTTTCGCAAATGTGCGAAAAAAACAAAAAAAAAAAAAAAAAAAAACAAAAACAAAAAAAAAAACAAAAAAAACAAGAACTATATCGTTGTATTCGCCTATTGAAACTCACTACCATCAGGATTGGAGCTTTTATGAGTGTGGAATTTGTTGATAGCTACATTTGTAATTCTGAATATAGATTTCTGGTAAAAAGGGGCATACTTGTCTAGAAACGTTAGACATACGGAATCGAAATCCAAAATTGAAATAAATACTTTTGAAGGAACCGGGGATTGAACCTCTAGCAGGCAGTCAAAATATGCATACAGACCACTTAAGTTGGTACTGAGTCAGAGTACCTTGAGAAATCCATGTATGTACATTCAAATTCCTCTTTCTTTAACACATGTATTATTAGCAGTTGCGTATGGTAGGCAGAGCAGCGGAGTTGATTCTCTACTTATTTTACCTAGTTTATTAAAATAGTACCTTACCTTGGAGATAAGCCCCTTCAGAAATGAAACGTAATGCGTGGACATTGTGCGCTGTGCGGGCATTAAACAACCTATATATACCAGGTGGCCAGCTTCACCCGGCATCGCCATAACTATAGGGCGTGCGGAATAAGAAGGCACATGAGGCGGAGCTAGAAGAAGGTGTGTGAGAGCAAGTAGCCAATCCTAGAGAGGCGACGTTGCCCAGTTCGGTAACGCGCTGTCTAGCGCAATATTTGCTTTTCACTTTTCTCTTTGCGCTCATCAAGTCCAGCAATGGCTCACTATTACAAAGAATGCCATTGCAAAGAGCTACAAATGTTGAAGCTGACTGTCCAAGAATAAAAATTTTAGGTGGCCTGTAGCCCAAGATATGAGTGACTGAAGAAACGCTGCGTTCAGCGATAACAAACGACACTTGCTTTGCATCATTATTGTTTATTTATTGTCTCAACTATCTTTCTTCTCAAGGAGTGAGATGTCTGCAGGAAAGGAAAAGGAATTTAGTTTATTCTTATACGTGTTCCATGTCTGACATAGTGTCACAGTGTTACCTGTGTCTTATAATTACTGTAACTCGTTCTGTTGCTAAGAAACATGGCATTAACAAAACCTGGTACAGGCGGCTTACAGACGAGTAATACAAAAGGGAAAGTATTGCATTCAGATGCGTGGGCTATTATTTTCAGTATTTACACTATTTTAAAGGAATTATCCTGAGAAGAAGTGTGTGAGAACATTGTATTTAAACAGAGTCGGGCGCTAACAGCTAAACCATGCAATGTAAGTGAACATTCAGTGTCACGTATAGTGTAACAAGGCAAAATAACCTCTTCTGAATCCGGGCGGCTCTTGTTTATATCCCACGGAAAACACCGTAAGACAGGAAAACGGGTTTCGAATCTGGACGACTTTCAGAAAGATGCACTGCTGAATCTGTATAAAGAAGTAGGCTTCAAAGCTTGGTGCATATATGTTAAGTTATTCCTGGATTACATGTTTTAAACCAAAAATGTAAGCTATTTTAAGGCAAATTCTCTTTGCGATACAATGTTCACAATTTTTAATCAACACTGCATATTTATATTTCTTACTGGGCTATAAAATAAGTTTGCTAAAAATAGTCTTCACGCAGCTGGTTTAAAAAGTATTTTGTTCAATGGCGAGTTTCCGCTTTTGCTATATGTAATATAATATAAACTTTGATGAGCATGTTAGCCTAACTTACTTGGCTTATATTAATAACCGCATTGCAAATTCTGGTTGGCAGATATTGGGGAAACTATTTCCGGAGCTTCGCTCTGATAACTTACAAATTGCATCGTCAGGAACATTTTAAGTGCTGAAATGTCTAAAATACACAATCGAGAAGGCCGCATTGGAATATTACTCGTAAAAGGTGGCTTGAAATTGTGCTTAGGCATTTGTTGCTAAATTATGTAGATTTTTACTTAGAATGCCTAATATAGAAACTGATTAACATGTGCAGAAACTCTGTATAGACACTTAGAAAAATTGAGAAAAATATGAGAAATGTCTATCAGAAAATGACTCAAATTGCGCAACTACGACCTCCGTTTAGATTTACCGTATTTTATCGCATAAAGCCCCCCCCCCCCCTCCCATATTTCCCTCCCATATTTCCCTCCCCTATAATTTTTCATCACTAAAACTTATTTACCTATTAAACATCGCATAATTCCCTCTCCTGGTTCGTTCTTATTGTAGCGGCCTTCAAATGACTTGATAATGGACAACAATCGACGCAACGGCGCCTGTCACGGACAACAACGAACGCAGTACTTGCCACAAAAATACTCGTATTGCCATTGTCACAACGTATCATAAAATTGAAATGTGAAGTTGCAGACGTGTTTCTAAGTCAGTTTATTACAAGTCGTCATATTGTTAAGAAGAGTTTACAAAAAAATGGTATTTCTTGTGACATTAATGGTTCTGACGACATGTGGTGGAATAGTAAAAATGAAGACTTGTTATCTGAACCAGATATAAATGAAAATAGTGATTATAGTGACGAAAGTGAGACCGCAGAACAGTCAGAGAAAAGAAACAATGAAACAATACATTGTAGGCCCAATGAAACCGTGGTATGTATCCAGTTCATTCACAAATTACTGTATACCTATATAACTTTTACATAAAACTACATGGTTTCCCTTCCTTTCTGAATTCCTAGAAGCACCACTCGCATAATTCCCTCCCCAATGTCTTCAAGCAAATTTTTTGAGAAAAAAAAGGGGGGGAATTACGCGATAAAATACGGTATTCAAACCGTCACGTAACTCTCTCATTTTTACTCCGATAACAAAAATATTTACACGAAAACGTTCCCAGAGAATCGGATATAATAAAAAAACTAAAAACTCAACATTGTAATATTTTATCACCTAGGCCCAATTTTCAACTTGAAACATATGAACTCCGTTGAAGCATTAGATTGCAAATGAAAATTATCTGCTTAGATGAGGAATTTATATTTGAAGCAAATTACAGGATTAGAGAACTTATTGTCTCATTTTAAAGAGACAGAAATTGTTCTGACAGGTTTTAATTGTGCACCTTGCAATCCTACACCATCTTCGCTGCTGTATACCGGTAACGCTCACGTGCATATCTCCCCTCTCTTTCTTTCGCATAGCGATATGATCCGGCAACAGCGCTCCATAGCTGAATAGGGATTGGAGCTACTCATGTATGTGCCTTCTTATTTCGTGCTCCCTATAGATATCCCTTCGTGTGTTAAAAGAGTTGCAGAGCGCCACGGGGCAATTCTATTGTAGAGAGGCCAGTGGCGTGTTCTGCCTCTCAGCGAAGATGTGAAATGAGAGGCAGTTGAACTGGCGTGTTTAGTCCATGATAATAGAGAATAACTGAATAAGCAACCAGAAAGGTCTCACTTTATTTACCACTTTATCATCATCATCATCATCATCATCATCACAATCATGTTCATCATCATCATCAACATCAACATCACCATCACAATCATCATCACCACCATCATCATCACCATCACCATCACCATGATCATTATCATCATCATTATTATTGTTATTATTGTTATTATTATTATTATTATTATTATTATTATTATTATTATTATTATTATTATTATTATTATTATTATTATTATTATTATTATTATTATTATTATTATTATTATTATTATTATTATTATTATTATTATTATTATTATTATTATTATTATTATTATTATTATTATTATTATTATTATTATTATTATTATTATTATTATTATTATTGTTGTTGTTATTGTTATGATTATCATTATTATCATTATCATTATCAACATCATCATCACCATTGCGATGTCTTGGGGAGGAAGTATTTAAGGTAATGTTTGAAGCGTGTATAGAATTCGGTTAAAGTTTATTTAGGACTGGTAGTTTAATTAGCTTGAAAGAAAGGGAAAACGGGGTCTCTTGTTCTCGAACAATGTACTATATACGAATATGCTCATGACAAACATAACACAAGGAAATTATACCAGAAATAGTTATGTTAAATGTTCTTGGAAGAATGGCATTTTCAAGCGAATTGGCCAGGATTTTTTTTTTTTTTTTTTTTTTTTTTTGCTTGCTTGCTTGCTTGAGAAAGAAAAGTACGGATGGCTTCCAGTTTACCTAGTTCAATGGGTGGCAAACAGATGGCTTATGACAGACATGTGGCAGTCTAATCATTTTGTTATTTTCTTAGATTCTGCGGCAACTGATACAAGAACTACGATTTTTCCCCTCACATCCGCAAAGAGCGGGTGTATACGCCCACTGATTCCGCGGCAACTGATACAAGAGCTACGATTTTTCCCCTCACATCCGCAAAGAGCGGGTGTATACGCCCACTGATTCTGCGGCAACTGATACAAGAGCTACCATTTTTCCCCTCACATCCGCAAAGAGCGGGTGTATACGCCCACTGATTCTGCGGCGACTGATACAAGAGCTACGATTTTTCCCCTCACATCCGCAAAGAGCGGGTGTATACGCCCACTGATTCTGCGGCAACTGATACAAGAGCTACGATTTTTCCCCTCACATCCGCAAAGAGCGGGTGTATACGCCCACTGATTCTGCGGCGACTGATACAAGAGCTACGATTTTTCCCCTCACATCCGCAAAGAGCGGGTGTATACGCCCACTGATTCTGCGGCGACTGATACAAGAGCTACGATTTTTCCCCTCACATCCGCAAAGAGCGGGTGTATACGCCCAATTTCTCTCCCCTCACACTGCTGTGCTGGGGTGGAGTGGGATTCTTCCCTCGCTAGCAGCTTCCGCTCGATAGAGGACCAGCTGTTTACGCACTATCTCCCCCAATACGGCGGTTCCTCTAAAAGATTGAATTTTTTTTCGCCCTCGCTTTATAAACTTAAACTGTTCGGGGCGAAGTCAGAATTAAATCGTTTTTGGCGGCCACCAAAGTGTCCTGAGAGAATACTCACACCCCTCGTTCTCACGCCGACTATTTCATGAGACCATGTGTAGATAATTCCTGCGTTCATTCTACAGAGGGCGACATCTCCCCATCCCCCTTTACCTTAAACGCCCATTGCACCTTACATCCTCTTGGCATGATTATTTTAAACATATATGGCTAAGAAGAATCCATCCTCTGGCTCTCACACTAATGACATATTGAGGAAAGCTGCAGATAATTAAGTCACTTACCAAAAGCTACTTCCCCCACCCCTTTATTTTAAACGCCCATTGCACCTTAGGTCCTTTTTGCACGATCAATTTAAATCCCCACATTATTACTACTAATATGTAATATTCGCTTTCCCGTGTTAGATCAAGAGTTAATCTATATAATGAAAATCAATTGCCTTGCGTTGGTCTCCAAAAACTCGAAAATGGCACGACTGATTTAAATAATATCTTCTGTTTGCCTCGATTCTGAGATGGTCCAGAGAAAAAAGAACATCAGGAAAAACCCAAGTGGACAGACGAAAAATCGAAAAAATTGAAATTGGTAATTTTGTGTGTGAATTGTCACTCGGAATTGCCACTTTGTATTACTTTCAATTTATGGCGTTTCTGGCGAACTTATCCTTTGACAGCTGCATCTGTTACATTTAACATTGATTTTTCATAGAATAAAGGTAGAGGACTTTGACAATAGATTTGGTTAAATGGAATTTAATTACATTTTGCGAACACTCATTTAGATCAGCCATTCTATTAAGATTAATTGACTTTGTGGCTTTAGAAATAAACAAAAAATTCATTCAATTTTATTTTAGCGAGACTCAAGGAATTAAGGCGGTCTTAGACATGACCACAAAATCTGTTTTAGTGAAATTTGAGGAATTAGTTTGAGAATTTCAAGATCGTTAAGTCTCAAGATAAAACTAAAAAATTTGGGTGACTGTGAAAACAACTCTGTGCCGTTATACAGTGCTCATTACAGTGCCAAGGAGAGGACGAGCTGACATAGATCGTCGAAGTCAGTCAAATTCGGGGCGAGCTACTTCACGTGCAAACCGCACTGATGATTGTCGAGCGGCAGATAACGAACATGGTCGTATTGGCATGACCAACTCCCCGCCAATTTCCACACATTCACCTATTTACGAAGAAGGATCGAGTGGGTAAATACCATCTCCTACCTGGGAGTGAAGCTAGATAAAGGCCTTACTTTTCGGGAACACATCAACGACCTGTCAGCGCGGGCCGGCGGGGCAACTGCCTCACTGTACCCCATGCTGCGGTCGGGGATGCCAATTCCGTTAAAGCTACGCCTTTTTCGGGCTCTCATAATCCCAGTCCTCCTTTACGCCTGCGAAATCTGGGGCATGGCCGCAGATTCCCATTTCCTGCGTCTGCAGCGTATACAGAATAGAGGACTTCGGATAATCTATTCTGTATGCCGCAGATTCCCTTCGAGACCACTGCACGAAGCCTCGTCTCTTCCGCATGTGGAGGACGAAATCAGGCGCCGGGCAACAAAATTATACGACCAGATTTCTCAACACAGGAGTGCCCTGGTTAGGTCTCTTGGGGACTATGACCCCACAGAACGCACGCGTGTGCGACACCGGGTTCCCCGCATGGTTTGCGGGCATCCCCGGTAACGAAGGAGACACCCCTTCAACAGCGAAAGCTGAACCTCACAACAGTCCTCCAAGATAAGCTTGGACTCAAAATTCAAAATTTACTGAACCTCCATATTTGGACCCTTACACCAGCAGTGCCCAACGGAAGTTGCACACTGAAAAGCAGCCGCTGAGGGGCATAATCTTGCTACCTCCTTACAACCCACTACCTTAACTTCACCCGCCACCCTGCAAAACCCCACATCCCGTCATATAGTGGTTAAGCCCTAAAAGGGCAGGTACACGAATGACACACTTCGGGCTGTTCTCAGCCTGCCAGCGTCAGCATGACCAATTACGTTCGCGAGTGGCTAAATTGTCATTTAATAACCAAACAACACTCAAACCGTACACGACGCGATTAATATTAACGATCTCAATTAATTGGATTTGGAAGGTTGATTGGGATTGATAATCACTTATGAGGAGTTACAATCAAATCAATTTTAGGTAGTACGAAGATCATCGGGTTATCTAGTAGTAGATATATGTAAATAAAAATGTTCTTCACTTAGGAAAGCACCTGTAGAAGAGGCATATCATAGCGATGTTGATGAAGTAGACAATTCTCATAGAGGACATACTACACAGTTGCACCAGTGATCTATCACAGTAATATGAAATAAGCCAATTATTCTTGTGCAACGCAAATCGCGATGTTTATCAACTCACGAAGAAGATAGAGTAAGGGAATTACTAAGAGTGTTATTATTTTTATATCGCTTGTGAAGCTCTAATGTTAAACATTGTGCTCAAGAAAACGTATTGTAACAAATAAGAGAACACCGGTTGCTGCTAATCACACTTCATTGCCCTCTAGTCAGTTATAGTAGGCACAGCTTATTGAGATACCCCAAAAAACAACCTTGACATTTCCCCCCCATTATGGTGCAGTCTGGTCATATTTGGTGATATTCCACCCGTTAGGTTGCATTAGTGCCGCCAACTGTTCGTAACATATAACCATGGTAAAGCTACGGCAATTGTTGGTGTTATTGCGTCTGTTATGTTGCCACAGAAGTCCTTGTATATCAACGAAATTGCAAAAAGGCCAACCGATAGATTTTAAAACAAGATTCTGTATAGACGCCATATTAATTAATCAATCAATCAATCAATCAATCAATCAATCAGTGAATGCAGCGCTCGTGTTTGCGTGGTTGTGTCTCGAATTGTTTTAGAGCAATATATACCGTTATAGTTGCTGTTGTTATTTTTGTATTCGCTACACAGTAGTACATCTCGTATATATTACGATATTTAGCGCTCGGAAGTGATTTTATCCAAAATTGTTATTGCAGAAAAAGATTTGCCTAAGGTGAGTAGGTTCATCATGTGTTGAGTGGTAAGGATGTTCAAGCATTATTATCGTTTGAAAGTATGTTACTTTAAGCCTGTGATATTTGAGGTTAGAAATGGCTTTTTTTATGTACGTTGGCAGGACTGCTTTTTGCGATTATTTCGTCAACTGTTTAGTGTAATGTCGGCCATTTTGAACTCTTGGTGACTGCCGATAAGCTATGTCTATAGATGTGTTCTGGGCTCGTGAGCTCCGCGGGGTGAGGTGTGGGGAGAGAGGAGAAAAGTTGTCATCTTACCCAGCGAGTGAGTAATGTGCAGAAAGTCACGTAGCCTACTTGCGTAGCAAGATGCAGAACTAGTGCAGTGCAGAATTGGCACGGCCGCTTGTGTATTAAGGTGGGCTCCATGTTATCTTCCCAGCGTTTCTATCTGTCGGCGACTCGGATATCACTACGTCACCTCACCTGTGCGTGTGTGTACGTGCAGTGAACGCATTCCTTTCAGAGTTCATAAGGCCAGAACATAACTACACCATAGCGTAGTGCTAACGTTACGCTTAGATCACTTTTGTACAAGCTCAGAGCATAGAACTGTCAAATCGAATCAGATCACACTCGCACTGAACTGGTACTCGGAACGATACACAGGCGCTGTCCACTGAACGCTTCGTATACCTTTCCCCCCGCCCCAACACTTCACCACAAGCACGACTGGAACAACAAATTCTACTCCTTCATTTCTACTGCTCCCTCGGGCACCAGCAGGTCCCTTATTTAGTTCTTTACACAATGGAAATGTTCTGGAAGTAGAGTGATCGGGAGAGGCTGTGAGGGAAAAGTACAAACACCGCACTAGTAAACAATAGCTATTGTTTCCGGAGGCTCTATTGTCCGTTCGTGTTGCCGGGGGAGATCAGGCTCCGACCGGGATTTCTTACCAGTCACGTTGAAGCGGTTCCCTTCGATATCTTCTTTTTGATGATTATGTCGGAGAGCACGGGATTCAGGGGGAACGGAGAAACAAATAACACTAGTTTTCATTGATTAATAAATATATATTATATATATAAATATATATCAACTTCACTATTTACATTCGTCACTGCTTACATCCGATCCTTCCACTTTCATTGCTCAAGCTTGACTGAACCCTTTGTTCCAGTCGACTCACTGGGCAAGTGCCTCTTTGCTAGTCGAACAGCTGGCGGGTCATTAACCCCGCCTAGGTTGAATGTAGTGGTATGTAATACTGTTTCAAGTGCTCCGTCATAAAAAGATTAACCTGCCAGGGAGGTTACAGTGTTCATCTTTTCATGACTATGTCCTCCGTAAATACATTTTATACATATTTTGTAAATTACAGTTATTTTGAACATTATATAAATACAATTATAATCAAGATTACACTAAGTGATATGAATACAAGTAATATGTATAGTGTTGGGTCGTGATTAACAAGCCTTTGTCCAACCTTAAGCTGTTTATATATATATATATATATATATATATATATATATATATATATATATATATATATATATATATATATGTGTGTGTGTGTGTGTGTGTGTGTGTGTGTGTGTGTGTGTGTGTGTGTGTGTGTGTGTGTGTGTGTGTGTGTGTGTGTTTTGGCTGTTAACCTGGCATAACAATGGATTTCTTATACTCTCACTTTGAATAGTGTTTCTTGTCGTTTAGGGATCACTTACACACGATTCTTTATCTTTTCCTTTGTTTCGACTCGAACGGCGTCTAATAATGGTGTTCGATCGCACTACAAAATTTTTTTTCTTTGCACTTATCAACCATTGGTTCACTGACACTTTTAAAACTATTTGCATAATTGAATAGGTTCATTTTCTTTCTTAATTGTAATATACATGAATATGTTTACTGTCCCGTTTACCAACAAGCAAGTATGAACAGTCTTTAATAATCACTATTTATTTAATTGTGATCATCACTGATCGGAATATTGTTATTATTATTATTATTATTATTATTATTATTATTATTATTATTATTATTATTATTATTATTATTATTATTATTATTATTATTATTATTATTATTATTATTATTATTATTATTATTATTATTATTATTATTATTATTATTATTATTATTATTATTATTATTATTATTATTATTATTATTATTATTATTATTATTATTATTATTATTCTTGATGCGCCAACATTTAGGGGTCTCCAAGAATTAACGTAGATTCCTTTTTCTTTCATTTCTCTCTCTCTCTCTCTCTCTTTTTTTTTTTTTTTTTTTTTTTTTTTTTTTTTTTTTTTAAGTTTCGATGTCGTGGACTTGCTCAGATAAAGTTAATGCGATGTTCATGGTTATTTCGATTGTTCCAGTGGTGATTTTCGCGCCCTCTACTCCAATTATTAGAGTTGGGTATCTCGGGTTCGTATCTCTCTCGGGTATTTTGATATCTGCGTCCCCGATTGAAGTTTATGTCATTTCGAACTCCGGACCTCTGGGAATTTTGCCATCTGTGAAACGTTGGTTCATCCCTGTTTAAATTGTTGGCCTGTGCGGCGTTCCCTGGGCTATGATGGAAGTCATGGCCGTTAGTTTCGAATGCCGATATTAATTCAATTATTTCCGTTAAATTCTTGGTTTTGGCTACTATTAGGTAGTTTCTTATTTGTTCCGGAAAATGCTGGATGATTAGATTTATGAAATCTGTCTCTCTGACGGGCGGTTCAATTAGTTTGCTCCGTTGGGCCCACAATAATAAGTAATCCACCATTGTTTGACCGTTACGGATATCGTATCTGCTATTGTTGAGAGAGGTTCTGATGTGATTTTGGGCGGTCGGACTCTAGTATCGGTTTAAAAATGCATTCTTGAAATATTGGTAATCCTGGTCTTCACCTAGTGTTAATCTCAGCCAATTAAGGGATCGATTGCGTAAACCTTTTTTAGCAACGAGCATTTTTAGCGCGTCCGGTACATCTTTGAGTTTGAAATACTCCTCGATGTCCAAAATAAATTGCCTAGGGTTATCCCCGACGTTCTCATCGAATGTTGGTATCGTAAGTTCGTTAAGCAGGTTATTAAATCCCATAAAGTTGTTGGTACATACTTGCGAGCTTGGTATCTGGGGTACATTATATTGCGGACGCGTTTCTGCGATATGTTGACATTCAACATTCGCTTCGCTCGAACTTTCGTTACAATTACTGGCTGTTACACTTGGAGTGCTTGTTTATGATAGTGCAAGCCTCCGAATTGACCCTCTTAATTCATTAATGCTACATTCAGTTACTTCTACCCTTTTTTCAACTCTCAGGTGACTTGAGATCTGCTCTTTAACATTCTCTTTTAAGGATTCGAGCGTTTCAATTGATACTCTTCGATATTGTTCTATTGCGAGCTGCATTACTCTTATTTACTTTTGCATATCATTTTCGAATTCGTTTTGCTTCTTGGTTAATTCATTATCTAATTTACTCAAGCCACCCTCCAGTTGTTCATGCAACAATTGACATGTATTTTCTAATTCTTTAACATTAGAACTAATACTTTTTCTTACTTCACTTAGGTCTAGTGCTGCTTGGTTCCTAACCTGATAAATTTCTGTTTGCATTTTTGCTAATGCCTTGTTGTGCTGAGCTAACCCTTCATTTAGGCGAGTTTCTAATCTAACACTATTAGCCTCAATTTGTTGTAACATTGTTTTCTGTTCTGATAATTTAGATTCTAATTTGCTACTCTGTTCTGATATTTTAGCCTCAAATCCGTTCTGTGCAGCTAATAACTGTTCAAGTATTTTCATGACATTACTATTGTTGGTGCTGGGGGAAGGCGAGTTACTTCTACTGGTAATGACTACATTGTTTTCCTGGGAGACTTCCTCCTGACTTATTCCCTCAATTTCCGTATTCTCCATTCTGTATCTTTTTGTATTACAATCTATTTCTGTGTCTAAATTGGATCTGCTATTATGAGTACCGACTACCTTATTATTTCTTAAGAGCATTTACAAAGAGCACTGTTCTATTTCTCTAATAAAATTGAGTTTAACATATATTATTACAATAGCACTGTTTTTTTACATCTGTTCTGAGTATACATTGTCAAATTGTTTTTGTCCTACCCTGTTTTCTCTTGCAGAGGGTTTCTTTCCTGGCGTTGTTCCCTGTCTCGATGTTTTTACCGCTGATTGGTGCTCCGTCCTCCGAATTGGGTGTCTGTGGTTTTCCGGCACTCCTCTGGCATCCGTTAGTTGGCACTTTATTATTCTTCGGTTCTTGCTCCCGCGATGTTAGTGTGGTTATTCGTTATAATGCAGCTTTGTTCAACCGTCGTTTTGCGCGTCAAAATTCGTACTCTCACCAACCGTCGTTTTGTTTCTCCTATTCGAGCTCCAGCGTTGGGCGCCAAATTCTTGAAGCGGTTCCCTTCGATATCTTCCTTTTTATGATTATGTTGGAGAGCACGGGATTCAGGGGGAACGGAGAAACAAATAACAATAGTTTTCATTGATTAATATATATATATCAACTTCACTATTTACATTCGTCACTGCTTACATCCGATCCTTCCACTTTCATTGCTCAAGCTTGACTGAACCCTTTGTTCCAGTCGACTCACTGGGCAAGTGCCTCTTGGCTAGTCGAACAGCTGACGGGTCATTAACCCCGCCTAGGTTGAATGTAGTGGTATGTAATACTGTTTCAACGTCCGGGCTGACGGCCGGCGCGAGAGTATTAAACAGATGTGCTTAGATAGTGAGAGGCGTAGTACCGATGTAGTATATGGGAGTATTGTGAAACTGAGTACTCAGACCATCTTGCATATCAGTAGCAGCATACATACTCGTAATTGAAGGCCATGCACAACGCACAGCGGTGAAATTATAAATTAGTAGACGCCACGGCATGCAGGAAGGAGGCAATATGAATATCGTAAAGTGTTGAAGTGTGTGTGGTACTTATAAAACAACTTTTTATTTTTATTTCAATTGAAAGAATTACCTACGAGTATTATTTCCTTCAGGCTACATTGTCTGTTTATCTCGGTTTTCAAGCTACATTAATATGTGACGCAGCACTATGTTGCGCGCAAAAGTTAAAGGTATGTGAACGCTGGCCAATGTTCAAGCGGAGTGCTGTTGCCAAGCGTAGTGCGTGTACCGGTAGAGGTTCTGTCCATAAGAGCAGTTCAGGTGCGTGAGATACATGTACCACATCCGGCAGCGCTGGTAGAAGGTGCAAGCTTAGGATTCGCTGGAGTCTGCAGTACGGCCCTCCTCCATATGCCTTTAACTTTTGCGAAGATTATAGCAGGCGTCACCGTTGTAGAATGGTGGCGACAAATGAAGTCCTGAAGCTTGAGATTGTGGGTATTTGATAGTTTCGACATTCGATCTGCGCTATGACATTCCCTTCCTTTACACAGATTTGCGACTGACAATATCTCTGTATCACGAAAATATACCACGACATAACCCCTCAAAAGATTACCTACATCAGGAAAATCTACTTTGCGTCAAATATAGACATTTAATTTTTGCTCACAATGACATGCACACATGAATATCAAGTAGAATGTTACATAAGTTTGCTTCAATCAGAATGTAATTTACTTAATCACAGGCTCAAAAGGAAACCGTAAACGATTTTTACCATATATCGAGACACATTTATATAATTTACATGAAGTTCATATTTAAATATATTGTACTAGGATACATAAACTAACAGAGATAAGGTAAATTACTAATAATTATTAAAATATTCTTCCTTTTCCTTCCTTTTCTTCTTTTTCTTTTTCTTCTTTTTCTTCTTCATCCTTCGTTCTTTCCTGCACCCATGTCAAGCTTTCCCTTTAAGATTTAATTTATACCTCTCGCTGCTAGCTTCTCTCCTCAAATCCCATATGTAATTTGTATCCTTCTTAGGTCTTCTCTGCAGATGCTTCTTCTGCTAAATGTCTTGAGGCAACCAGCCTATTTAATGTTGTGTTGTTTGCTAATTTCTGGGTCTCCTCTCTGTAAGCGCTTCTGATTACTGTTCAGTATCAGGTCCACAGTTTAAGTAAGCCGGTAAGTGAACTAAAAGGGGCAGTGAATTAATTACGGAGTTAGTAATTCCAAAGCTCATTTTGTATGATGGCCTGCCTCTAATAGATCTCATGATGCGCTTAATTGCCTGTATACATAGAGGGCAATTTTATAATTTAGTTTCATAGATAACCTAACCACACCTTGCTTAAACAATGCATACTAACCTAACCTAACGAGAGTAGCTTTGTTACACATTTCATTTTAAGGTACCAAAAGGTATTGCAATTACAGATAATGTGAACATCATTGCACCCTTCGGGCAAGATAACTTAAATGTGAAACATGAATATGAAGAGTATGCTAACACTGACATTAGCTGATAGGAACTTAAAGATTTTGGTTGGACGTGTTAGTGCGAGAGGAGAACGGAGATCTGTTATTGGCATAGCTTCTGATCTACCCATGAATGATGGAAGTTATAAGAATGAGTTTGATATACCATATATGTACTATAATGCATATATTTGAAAATGTTCGTTCCTAGTTAATGATGAATATAAATTAGGTTCGTTCGTTGGCAGAGGAGTTCTCCAGCTAGAAGAACGCTTGATCGATAGAACATAAGCAGAGACGCCAGAGAAAATTTCCTACACAGGTTGGTTGCGCAATGCACAAGATGCCCAACAAGGTGATGATGCTCGTCTATGTGGGTGCGGTAATATCTCTGCTGCAAAAGAATGCGAGAGTTTGCTGAAGATATCCCAGGCTAATGGATGAATTGGATACTACTCTTAGAAAACAAATGAGTAAATGAGTAGAAGCAATCAACAACAAATATACAAATTCATCAAAGAGTGCAGTCAATAGACTCAATACTTCAGTGAATCAGTTTAAGTCTTTAATGACAGAGCTCTTGGAAAAGCTAAAACAAGAAAACGGAATTTGGAGGCATAAAGTAATATGAGCAATCATAAACTTTAGCCTCAGACATCAATGTAAGCTCACTGATGTATACAAAGAAAAATCATAAGAATATCACATTCCTATTACTACCAAGTGTCAAGCTGGAAGGCATTTAAAATACATCATCTAATCTATCCAAATGAATCAAGTGAACGATTTGGAAATATTCAGGGATTCCCCTCAAAGAGCACAAAAACTACGTCATAAGTTTAGAAGCTCGCGAATAGAAGGCAATTTCAATAGCTTCTCTAATTAAATGAATTGTCTAATAAAGTATACGAAAGCTGATATACGCTCAATGCAAGAATGTTTTAATCTCATTAGCTATTTAGATTGTGAATATTTCAAGATCTCAGATGGTAGGAACAAAACTACGGCTTAGCATTTAACTTTAAGCATATACAAATGGATACAATATCTTACTTTAACATGATTTTCAAAATGGACGGAGAGAGCATAAGGTATAAAGAATCTGTAGCTGGGCACGTCAATGCTCTAACAAAACCATTAATTTCTGTAAAGCGTCTCAAGTTAGAGAATCACAGTGTAATCTCTAAAACTCTCCAAACGGTGACCATATCTCTCAAAGGACATACTCCTGTTGACAGTTTAAAGATCATCACACGCTGAGGAAGATATGAGGAGGAGGAGTCCACCAATTTCACTCAAAGCTCAGTGTCTGTGTTCACACATTATGTAGAGCACTATCCCAGGATGGGAGATATATGTATGCTAGCGAATAAAGTTACAAATAATCAGATCCGCATAGACGACGATATTTATCAGGACACTCATGCTTTACATGAATCCGTTTTCAAAGGAGTACCTCGCACCAGCGAACATTTGGAGACCCATCAACACATTAAAAAGCAGACGTTGTTACATCAGGGAAGGAGCGGCATATTTAGTCCTAGTGCGACTCATTTGAAGATACGGATTTTAAATGTTGCTATTGTTATTGTTTCTATGTTTTAAAAGGTGTATTCGTAATTCCTTAAAATAATAAAAGTACCTGAGGGGCAAAGAAATTAAAATGAATAATGTTGTACGTCAGACCTTGGGGGGAAGAATGAGATGGTAGTAGCCAACGGGCGGGCGGCAAGTCACAAGGGGACATCAGCGAGTGTGGGCTTCTATAGATACAGATAATTATACATCCCGACGGGAGGTTCGCGCACGTAGCCTGTCATCCAGGTACCCCAGAACAGACTACCGCAACGCCACCTTGCCAACGAAAACCGTAGTAATAGAACGCAACCACAATCTTCGGAGAAGCGCCACGCTTGCAACGAATCCAACGACAACCATGAAGAGCCGGATAAAACTGGCACGAAAGGAAATGAAACGACAGGAGATAGGGGGATGTGTAAATATCCTTCCCAGCATTTACATGGTGACCGAGGAAAACCGCCGAAAAATCCCATGGCTCCGGAAGGTCGGCCGCCATATTCGAACCCACGACCTGCCGAATGCCCAGTTATGCAGCAGCGTGCGTAGGGAGAGGTCGTGTTTTTTCAAGAGCGTTGTTCGCTTGTGTTGACCTTCACCTTACGTGACTTTGCATCAGCTATATTTTGCTGGTGTTCATTTCACATTTTTGTTGGAAAATAAGTGCGATTTTCTAATCAGTGAATAATGTATATAGAACGCAAGAACACCTTAGTACTCACGTTTGTGGATCGTGATGTTCCGAAATCGTCTCCATACGAGTTGCATGAATGGATTCACGATATCTTTCGCTTTGAAGAAGATGAGCTGTAAAAGATTCAAATAAAGAACTACACCCGGCAAGTATACATCCAGTGTAAGGAGGCGATGCGAGTCAAAAGGGCCGTCGAGGACACTAACGGTGAGTCAACTTTTACATATAGTAATGCACAAAGGAGTAAGGTCACCGTAACAACGGAAGGTCTAGGTTTTCGTATTGTTAAATCATGTCATTTACCAAAGGATTAAACGAGGAAATTGTAAGAGAACATCTAGGAAACTACGGCACAGTAATATCACTATCCATGGATACTTGGGGGCCCACGCTTCGATACAAAATCAGTAACGGAGTACGCACTGCAAAGATAGATTTAAAAAAGGATATTCCCTCCTATATAGATATTGCTGGCTATAAAAGCTTTATAAGCTATGAAGGCCAACTTTTTTTTTTTTTTTTTTTTTTGGTTTGGTTTAAGGGCGCTCAACTTCTAGGTCATCAGCGCCCTTTATGAAGGTCAACCAAACATGTGCGGTGTGTAATGAAACAGGACATTTACGAAACGACTGTCCCAGACGGAGGGTAATCACGCAGACACCACGTACAACAGACCCCCCTCCCACGTGGTCTAAGCTAGTACAGGGAGACTTCCCCATTAGACGGTAACGGTGGATTTGCCAAAAGAAACAGTTTTGACCTAGGCAGAAATGCCGACTGCTGACAAAGAATACGTCACTGCAACACAATGTTTAGGAAAAGATACCACGGTCGAATCACAGAGGGAAACTGTAATCAATACTAAACAGGTTGAAAATTTTCTGATTGATGATGCTGATTCAGAACGTGATGCCCTGATAACGAACTTTACGAATATTCCAATGGCAGAGGAACCCTCCGAGGTGACATCAGAAACTTCAAATCTAACATCAGAAACGTGCGCAGTCTTTCCCCAAACCACCAATATGGAAGTAGTGCCCACAATTCCTAATAATATTAGCAGCCGTGACCCCCGCGTGAAAAAGAGACGTACGGAGAGTAGCAAGAGTAACCAAAAGAAAGAGAAAACTGAAGAGTACTTCGAGAATGAACCGGGTACTCCCACATCGCTATCATAATGCCCGATGTTTCTTCCTTGCAGTACCGATTCTACCTCATCTACTTAATTTTCATGTCTTATACCCGTATTTATGCCACCTTAAATGTCAATGGTATACGCAGTACTGCTAAACAACAACTTCTAAATAATTTCATTTCCAGCTATGATATTGACATCCTACTCCTACAAGAGGTGAACACTGATCATTTCAACTTCCTTGGTCCTCAGTATAACTACATTTGTAACGTAGGCATTGACAATAGGGGAACAGCAATAATATACAGATCAACCTTGAGAATTACCCATCATGAGGAACATTCTAGTGAACGCATTTTAGCTATGGTTATAGACAATGACATCTTGGTTGTTAATGTGTACTACCATCCGGCTCCAATAAACGACGAGATCGTGAATCTCTCATTGCAGATGGTATGCCATATTTTTTCCGTCACAGCTATAATTACTTGTTGCTGGGTGGTGACTTTAACTGCGTGTTACATGCCAAGGACCAACGAGGAACCTATAATCCGTCGCCCGCGCTACAGCGCCTTTCTTCGGAATTGCAGTTAACTGATACCTGGGAATTTCTACATAGAAATGAAGTTCGCTACACTTACTGTCGTGCTACCTCCGTTTCACGAATTGATAGAATATATGTTAATGGCCTTCATCGAACCAACATCCGGAATGCATTTGTTGTACCTGCCGCAATCAGCCTCCATCATGCCGTAATTGCGAAGATGACAGCACCCACTGCTTTGCCCATCCTTGGTAGAAGCTACTGGAAATTAAATAATGCTCTATTATATAATGAAGACGTACAACAACAGTTTCGGGAGACTTGGGAACGCCTTAACTTACGAGCGTCCAGGACTCGATACAATGAGCTTCAACAGTGGCTTTTGATTTATAAACCACCCATACAGTCCTTTTTTAAATGTGTTGGTAAGGCTAAGGCTGCCGAACGAGCTAATCGGCAACATTGTTATTACGCCCTGTTACATGATTTAACTAATCAACAGAGTACCGGCAATGACGGCAGTGGCAGGATAACTGCGATCAAATTAAAGATCCATAAAATTCAGGAATCCATTTTAGAGGGTATACAGGTGCGTTCTCGTGCCCTCTCTATTGCCGATGATAAGCGCGCTGCTTTGTACCATGTAGCTTCGGAGAACAAACGACACCAACGTAAATTCATGTGTGATATTTCTACTGCCAATGCTACTCTCCTACGCACTACGCCTAAAATTCTTCGAGGGGCCGAGGGACACTTCCGACAGCAATACGGTGAACATCCTACTCTTGATTCCTCAAAAAGAGTACTTCATGAGGCTATCAATAAAACTGTGGATCCTACTGTTAAGGATGAATTGGACGCACCTATCACCATGGATGAACTTCGGGACATGATTTTTAAAGCCAGCAACAATTCTGCACCAGGACCAGATGGTATTAGCTATACCTTTTACAGAGTATTTTGGACGATTATTGAAGACCGTCTGCTGCAACTGATGAATGCCATTTTGGCTATGAGCGACCACTTGTCAGGTTTTAATGAAGGAATTGTAAATTCCAAAATGTATAAAACCCCACCATTTTAACAGCTTTAGACCGATAACACTACTGAACACCGATTTTAAAATTTTACAAAGATTTTAGCTAACAGACTGCGCAATGTACTGCCAGCTCTGATTGGTCCGGAACAAAACTTGTGGACTTCCAGACAGGAAAATCTCTCACAACTTGGTACAATTACGGGATGCTGTTGTATATCTCGAGGAACATCCTGAGGAGGAGGCTGCCTTGTTGTCATTGAACCTCGAGAGAGCATTTGACAATATTTACCAGAATTACCTATTTGGTGTCTTGCAGCACATAGGTACTTCTGATCCTATCCTGCAAGTCATTAAAATAGCGTAGAAGTCTGCATACTCCAGAATCCATATCAATGGATATTTTACTAGGCCAATTCCCATTTTGAGTAGTATGTGCCAAGGTTGCCCCTTATCCATGTTACAGTTTGCACCGAACCTCTGCTGCGATTGATGAAACACTTATTTTCACGTACAGTGGCGACAAGACTGCTCATCATAAAGACTTATGCCGATGATATGACCCTGCTACTCCGCTAACATCATCACGTTTTCTTACCTCCTCACATATTACAGTTTCATGAACAGGCATCTTGTGCGAAGATTAACTATCAAAAATCCTCCTTGATCCCTTTTGGAACCTGGCCTCGGACGTTAACTGTGGTTCATGTTCCCATTACAGACCACGTCACTATCCTAGGCCTCCAAATCACCACGAGCGTCACAGAAATGGTCAACTTAAATTAGACATCCTTACTCAATCGCATCCACTACTCCCTACAGTGCCACTTGAGTAGAAACCTCAACATTCTCCAGAGAGTTTGGTTTGTTAACCTCTTGGGCTTATCAAAACTTTGGTATTATAGATAGGGCTAGCCTCGTTCGCAGGTGAGTGAATCAGCTAGCTATCAAGTGTCAGGTTACCTCTCGCCGACTGTAGTCATAATCGTTCAAACACTATGGAAGATAGACCAGCACAACGTAGACCATCAACACCAACAACTCTCATTCCGTCATGGGATGAGATCGTGCGACAAAATACAGCACTAAAATGTTTAATATGAAACGAAATATTGAATCATATTAAACAATTTAATCTGCAGCATCATTACTACTCTTGTCGTACCAACGAGAATGATGAATATGAAGGACAGGAAAGAACAATATGCTTGTATTCACATATTTGTGTGAAAAGCTTTTTTCATTAGCGAAGGTTTGTATGTATATCTAGGTATAGAAACAAGCTTATTGCTCGAAGCATGAAGTGGGCTTTCGACTTCCGAATACGCAAAGAATAGTGCTAAACATTAATATAGTAACATCTATTTAATACATCGAGTTAAATAAATAACATCCTTCAGGGGACAATAACAAATTTTATCGAGAATTTAGAAGAAGAAGAAGAAGAAGAAGAAGAAGAAGAAGAAGAAGAAGAAGAAGAAGAAGAAGAAGAAGAACTACACAAAACTCAATCAATTCTAAAATATTAAAAATAATATCTTCAACCAAACGTAAAATGAGTAAGAAATCACTCGAAGACGGGATGGGCGACAAAGGAAGGACCTTCGCATTTCCTTCAAGGTTCCTCGTCCACTAGGGGACACTATTTACTGGCATTCCTAGTTGAGAAGATGCCACTTGTAACGAGATCCTTATGGGTTGATATCTAAATTTTGGTGGGACAGTTCCTAAAGGCACAATCAAACGACATTTCCAATATGAAATGAAATAGGAAATGGTGCACATATTGCCTGTTAATGTGTACCGAGAACTTCGGAAACACCAGGGATATTGTTTTCTGCAATAGCAAGAATTATTTACATTGAAAGTGACTTCTCTTGCTCTCTCTCCCTTGGCCCACCTTCATAGGAGCAGACATGGCTATAGTTTTCCATAGAACTAATCGCTTGTTTTACTTAGGTTGGAGTATTGTATCCTGTTAAGAAAAATCATTCACTATAGGTACAGCAGCGTGTCTACATTTTAGTTCTGTTGCAGAATAAAGATGCCCTAATACTCTCAGTTAATTTGTCTTTAATCTTCACACTTAAGGGTAGCAAAACAAGAGGTGGAATCATGACAGAAAAGTTCAGTGCCATATGAATATGGCAACATGTGATATGAATACCCCAAGGGCGACTTACAATTGGAAGTACTTTATGTCCCGAGTTTAAATAATAAATAGCAAAGCAGGCTTTTCAAAACCTGCTTTGAAATAAAGTACTCGTAGCACTCTGAAACAGTGTTACTAAAGCCATGGGCAAATTGCATATTGGGCACCACTCGATACATCACTTGTACTGATACTTGAGGACAGGGTAATGAACAGTATTACATCAATATTTGCCTCCTTTTCGGATTTATAATTTTACTTATTATGAGTAGTGTATTTTCATACCTTCAAGTAGACGTGCTACAGAAAGCATTACTCAGAGTGAGCGAAACTAACGGTGTAACGCGGTAACAAACACTGTATGTGAGTACTAATGCTTCCTGCAAAGCCAATAAAGCCAATAAAACCAATGGGCCAGTGGGTCACGCATTGAGGTGTGAAACAAAACAGATATTCTATTTCATAGGCGTTGTTTAGTTCGCGGCGAAGATACGACCATGCAAAATACATCAGGTAATAAACTATGTGGTTGGTTTGTGGAGGTGGAGCCGTGACCGAGCGGATAGACCGTTCATCTACCACCTAGGTGGCCCGGTTTCGACCCTAGGGAGCTGCATGTGGTATTTCTGGTGGACAAAGCGGCACATGGGCGGGTTTTCTCTGGGTTCTTCGGTTTCCCCCGCCACTCATTCCACCAATAGCTCCATCAACACCTTTCCATTCATCTATTTCACCTTCATTTCATATCATCCACTTCCTCACTGTCATACCTGGTGCTTGGCTGACCACCCGTTTCCAGGTCTTCACTCTGCCCAGTCCATAGGTTCGTCTACTCCCCGACAGGCGTCTGACGCTAGCCAGAGGCTTGTAAGTCCTAGGGGGTGTAAGTCCTATATAAGGGAGGGTAATCAGGTAAAAAGAAGATTGGTTTGTAGGAAACCTGTTGGACAAGAGAAAAAACAATTAACACACTGAACTCAATACATATGAAGGTACCATTTATCCAAGTGTGTGCACTTTTACCCCTAACACTCTGTATGTGATCAGAACTAAACTGACTTGAACCGAAGCCTTTCCATTTCTACATGTAACTTCGAATATGAGCTGTCTTCAACTTTGATATCTGCTGAATTCAGGCAGATGACCTTACCTTATTCCTACGAAGTTTGAGCCATACATTCGACTTCGGGTATCACGTGGATTTGTTTCATTCTCCTTAAAATATACGTTTTGCAAAAACTCTTGTATTACGTTCGGTGTAAATATTCACCATTACAGAAGAACAAAGCTGTGCTATATCTCAATGTTACACAGCAGCCGATACTTGTATCGGCTTGGTTAGTAGTATTTCGCTCCAAAACGTTGACACAATATCTTTTTTTAGAAGAACAAGCGTTTATCTACAAAAATTATAGTGATGATACTTGTAGAATCCCTGAAAGTGCTTGGTACAATGGGTATCCTTTGCGTCAGCAAAGAAAAAATATTTCCCAGCCATTACGATATTCTCGTTACACGCAAATCGTGGCGTGTAGTTGCCCGCCTCTGTAGCGTGGTGGTGGCGGCGTGTCTGGCTGACGTCCAAGAGTTCGAATCTCGCTTAGGGTGACTTATCCGAATAAGATTTTTAGCGAGGTTTTCCTTTATCCTAAGAAGACGATTGTCGGGTAACTTCAAGCTCTATGGACCTTGGGCTTATTTGAGCATCATTTCACCCATTTCATTCATTCACCGTTCGATATGACAATACGTTGGAGGACGTTAATAAAAAAAGAATGACGTGTGGTTAAAGTTCGGTTGATGTTGTAAGTGTAAGTGAGCATTTTTCTACTACACCCATTTACTCATTTTGGTGATAGATATTTGAAATGCCATGTGATACAATAAAACATTCCAATTCCTTTGTAAATCACCAAATAAATATGCAGACGCACCGGACCACCATGGCATGCTTACCCATATATCTGTGTCTGAAAGAGACCATGCTGCTCTTAAGGGGAAACTATTAGTGGGCAGGTCTGCCATTAAAAAATGTATAAGCACGAATGGCCTAAAACGGATTTTAAACATAGCAAAGGAAATAACCATGTACATTACTTCGAAACATTAATGTAGCAACTATAAAGTAAACATTGCAGTTTCATAACCGTTGTCGAAGTTGTCCTTGATAGCAAGTAGCTGAAACGTGCATGCTTTGCAGTATATACGTGTTTCCGGTAATCCATAGGAACAAGCTTATAATTAAGGGGCAGATCAGCGTGAACGGTTTTTGTGAGGGTATCTTACCTTGTACTATAGACTGTTTATGTTGAAGGAGAGAGGGTGAATGCACATGTAAACAACGGGCGCGCCTGCACTGCTCGTACAACAGGATGAGGAAATACACGCCTAATATCGGAACGGGACAGACCTGTGGTATTCCAGATAGCGAGATCACGCATATCCTAGTGACATTGAGGGACATTAATATTGAATGTAAGCGCACGCCTGACGAATCGGTAGAAATCTTGGCGTTGGATTTTACCACAACATTGGACAGGTTCCATCAGGGTTATCTACGGGTTGTATTACGACGCTTTGGGTTCTCTGCCACATTCTTGATTGCCTGCAACGGCTATATGCAAATGCGCATTCCAGAATTCAAGTAAACGGATTTTTCACGCAGCCAGTGCTCATCACACAGTCGATTCGTCAGGGATGCCCTATCGAAGATGCTGTATACGTTGAGTGTGCAACCCTTGATAAAAGAATTGCTCCCCGTGCGCTAGTGGAGAAGAAACCCCTTGAAAATTTAGAGACTGTTTGCATATGCAGATGACATTATCCTAGTGCGGACACTGGTGACATAGCAGCAACTGAACCAATGTTACCGCAATATCAGGGTGAATCAGGGCCTTTGATCAACTATAGTGAATCGCATCTGCTGTCCCTGAATAACTGGAGGATGGAGGAAACTCAGTTTACACATGAGTCCGTAATTAAGGTCCTAAGTCTGCTTCTCACATCCGGGCTGGATGAACTACTCGCACTAAACTGGCAACGAATTATTACCCACTATCTTACATTGAATACCTTTGTGCTGGCAAAGCTGTGACATGTGGCGCAGGTGCTATTGATGCCCCAAGAGTTTTCACAGCGGTTGGGAAGGGCGATAGGTTACTACATTTGGAAGAATCAGTACTAAAAGGTTGCCCGTCTTCAGTTGCGCAGGGACATAAACAGTGGCGGTTGGAATCTCGTGGATGTGCACGTTAAGTGTCGTGCCCTGATATTGCATCCTATCTTGACAGCCATATATGGCCAAGGTAGCCAACAAAATATACAGTTTGGCGGGTGTAGTTTTGTGCATAACGGTGGGACTCACAAGTACCGCCTTCCAGACTTGAGTTCCGTTTTTACCGCCGAGCTGTTTGCAATCTTTTATTTCGTCCTTTTTGTCTCCAGTTCCGATCCTGGAAATTTTATCGTCTGCTGCGACTCTCTGAGCGCACTGCAGGCATTGCAACAGTTTGTCGGCACGTCAGCACTAATTGTGAAAGTTCAGACACTCATTTCACAGTTGCTCTCGCGTGGATACCAGATTGTTTTTACGTGGACCCCAGCCCATGTAGGTATTCCCGGTAATGAAGCGGCGGATGAGGCTGCTAAGTCTGCCTGCCGTTTGCCGGAGGGTTTTACACGGAGTCTGCCTTACACGGATGTACAACGGTACTTCCGTCGTCATATCTTATCAGTCTGGCAGCAATCATGGGAAGCGTTGATTGTCACTGGCACTCAGTTGCGGACAATCAAGGACACCGTGCAGCCTTGGATGACATCTTCAAGGGATACCAGGCGGCAGAAGTCATCTTGGTCCGCCTGCGAATAGGTCACACACGTATCACGCATGGGTACCTTCTGCGTGGTGAGCCGGCGCATGTATGTTCCACCTGCGGCGTTCAGCTCTCTGTGGCCCATGTTCTCGTTGATTGTCCGCGTTACACTGAGCGCCAGCTGTTTGGCCTGGGTTCAACTGTGAAGTCCATCTTGGGCGACGACCAGCTGTTAACACAGTGCTGCGGTTCGTCGCCAGTATTGACTTTGGTAAGCAGGTTTAATTTGTATTTTGTTTCGTGGTTTTACTTTGTACTTTTAAGGACCTTTTATCTGGGTTTGACCTGCTTACCTTTTTAGCTCAGTTTTTACTTGTTAACTGTTTTAGCACACCTTTTTGGATGCGTTTTGAACTTTTAACCTTTAGCATTGTGTTTTAGCTTTCCGGTTTTAAATTTAGTTCTGAGTGTTAAGCGGTGGTGAGTTTTCCGTTTTTTATCATTTTGACTTGGGGCCCTAATGACCTAGCTGTCGAGGGGCCCTTAAACTCTCCTCACTCACTCACTCACTCACTCACCCAGATATACAGTATGGCAGAAAATTGACTGGCGCAGATATGGTAGCTCCTGCAGCTTTCCGGCAGATGCTAAAGGATTATGAGCTAGTATTGCCTTTTGTTGAAACGGCAACAACGATGCTAACCTTCAACAGCGCTGGCGATTGTTCTCAAATACCCCAATGCCAAATGTAAGAAAATATGGAAACTCTTCAGCTACTGCTTCATACTGTTGGAGTGGAAGGTATCCCTATATCGCTTTGTTAATGAAATTATCCCCACGGAATTCAAGAAATATAAACACAATATAGTACCTGCGTGGTGGAGTAACATTGTGGAGAAGTTGATAAACAACTACATAAACTCACCTCCTGCGTGGTTGTAAGTGACATGGACTAAAAAAGGGACGGGAAACTTGATTGGGGTCCCCACAGAAAATGCAGTAACATCAGTTTTATTATCGTGGAACTTCCATAATGGAGCTATAGACCACACTCATATATGGTTGACTTTGGGATTCTATTATTACTGCCTCAATTTCAAGCGGCAGACATTAACAGACTTTAAAACATGGCTGAGATCGAAAAGATACCGGATGAAACAACACCCTTAAAAATGGAGATTGATGAATGAACATTTGGACTTTAATTGTTCAGATATTATAAAAACAATGCGATAAAATAAATACATAAAGAAAGAAAGAAAGAAAGAAAGAAAGAGAGAGAGAGAGAGAGAGAGAGAGAGAGAGAGAGAAAGCAAGGAAAGAAAGAAACAAAGAAAGAGAGAGAAAGAAAAGAAGGAAGGAAGAAAGCAAGAAAGCAAGAAAGAAAGAAAGGAAGGAAGGAGGAAGGGAGGGAAGGAAGAAAGAGGGAAGGAGAGAAGGAAGGAATGAGGGAAGGAAGGAGGGACTGAGGGAGGGAAGGAGGGAAGGAGGGAGGGACTGAGGTAGGGAAGGAGGGAGGGAGGGACGGAGGGAGGGAGGAAGGGAGGGACGGAAGGAAGGAAGCAAGGAAGGAAGGAGGGTGGGAGGGCGGGAGGGAGGGAGGGAGGGAGGGAGCGAAGGGAGGAAGGAAGGAGGGAGGGAGGGAAGGAAGGAGGGAGGGAGGGAGGGAGGGAGGGAGGGAGGAAGGAAGGAAGAAAGAACAATTAACAAATAAAATAAAGACTCCCACCGTTGTAGCTTTCCTTTGTTCACCCCCGCCCCGCCCAAAAAAAGAAGAAAGGGAAAAAGAAAAAAAGAAGAGAAAATTTTTTAAATGGTGCAAGCTAGGAGATTTAGCTGCGGCTGATGTAAACTTAATTTTTAAAAAGTTATAAAAAATATTGTACCTAAGGAATGCGTATACTCTTCAAAAAATTTTATTTACGTTCATAGGTGATTCTTATACGTTTGATGTCACTGATTTTAGAATTTACCTCAATGCTTTGCTATCGCCCACAATTTCGTCACAGTGTAACTTCATTACAAAACAGAAAAATGAGCAGAGCACGTTCTAGGAATGAGAAATAAATTTGTGTTACAATATGCACGAAGTTTTTATCTAACTTTAAATAAGAAAATATCTCTAGTACATATTCTTATGGGTCCATTTTCTGATAGTTTGTTTCTCTCTTCTCCTGAAAGCTTGTGGTACAGTTTTTTCTCCTATGTGTCGCTTGCTGAACACCTCGATAAAGTGACAAGCAGTAGTCTCCCATCATACTGGTATCCCAGTGGCCCTGATTCCTTCTTTCCTTCACTTTGATGTTGTCATGGAACCGCTCGCCTAGTTCCCCACTCACATCCCCAAACTGTCTGGGAAGGAACCAAGGCAACTGTTCAAAAAGTGAAACTTCAGGCTCATTAAACATCCTAAACTGTTGAAGTTATCCAGCATGTTGGCTACAATATAAATATATTGCGGATCCTTTTTGTTGTCCAAGAACTTGGTAACACCTGCCTGAATGAGAGCTGCCCTCCTCTCATTGTCTGTCATTTTTGATTCTAAGTTGGACTCGAACCTCATTTTTCGGATATCAGGTCTAACAAACACGCCTCTTTTTAATTTTGCTACTGATAGGTGAGGAAACTTTGCCCATCTTTGGGTAAGGCTTTCACGCTGCTTGTTCAATGACGCTTCAGCTTCAGCTACAAACAAAATAAAAAAGATCTGATCTGTTGCACTCACATGACATTCTCTACTCTTGTACTAACCATTCTTACAAACTCTTATTCCTATATCTTCGTGTTAGTTAAGATAAACATTTGCACAAATTATCTTATTGCTTATTTCCTTGTAGCTGCAAGGGGAATGTTAGAATACAGTAGGCTTTGTGCGATAGTCAAATGTTTCAAAGCTTTGAGATTCTGTTGTCTTTGCACACTTAACATATAAAAAATGAACAACGATAGGTAATCCATTTCACGAAAGTTTTGAGTTTTCCGAAACTGACACACATAACAAGGAATATCTCCGAAAGGGTTCACCTTATTTAGACATAAATTGTGTATTTTAGCAAGATCTACATTTTTTGTATAGTATGATTTGGTCTATTTCTAACGGTTTACCAGTTATGCAGAAGTCGTAAATACAACTACAGGGGCTATAGCCTGAAAATTCAAGATGTACATTTCATTTTTCATAAAAATATCTCAAACATATGACATTTTATTCAAAATCGTTAGAGCGATTTTCAAGAAAATCAACATTTTTGAAAAATGTTCCATGTAAAGGGTAGTTTAGGGTGGGGCTATTTTCTTCAAAATCTTCGTGTCGCATCCTTGAAGGACATTAAACTTAAATACCAACTTTGGTTTTTAACCGACTTTTCGTTTTTGAGTTATCCTGTCCACAGACACACACACACACACACACACACACACACACACACACACACACACACACACACACACACACACACACACACACACACACACACGGACCTTTTTGTAAAAATGCTTTTTTTTATTAAGGGGGTCTCAAAACATATATTTCCAGTGAAATCTCGACATCGACTTCTTGGGTGGAATACAATACTTTCCCTCCTTACCAGTAGAGAAAGTAATAAGAATCAAGAGGGCCGTTATCTCACTGTCCATATATACTAAGACCTGTGCAACCAGCGTCAACTGAACTTTAACCCATTTTACTAATTTCAATAGGGTATAAAATACCTTCGAAATTGCTAAAATTTTAACTTCTGTAAATATTTAATTATGAATTGTAAAGAAATGGCGGGTGATACGGATATTTTATTGTTATATTCGGATTCAGAACATTAAAAACCATAATAATAATGCAAGTTCATTAAAAAGGTTTTTTCATCGTTGGCCTGTGTAATGTAAGAGGTTGGTAAGAGGTAAGGGGGTTTGTTTTCCCCCTGCATGAGCTGTGCGCACAGTTGGAACAAGACTATGAATAACCATACTCCACTTTAACAGGTTTCGATGTAGATAACTACTGCTAATGAAAATACCTGGTAGTTTCATTAATTGTATAGTCTTAAAGTAGTACATGTCCCCACTAGTATTTAACGGAAGGATAGTTTTCTTCTAGTTTTCTCGAGCGCTTTAAATCGAAGTTTGGTTAATTTGGGGAGATGCCAATGTCCTCTCACCTGAAGTTTAAAATATTGTGCAATAGAAACAGTAAAAACATTTAGTCTTTATATAAGATAGTCTGGTTGACTCCTTGATTGAGAATTCTGAACCCGTTAACGGGTTCTTGTTAGCGTGCGCTGGGAACAAACATGCTCAAAACCATTATAACTAAATTAACTACATGGAAGTGGGTGTCTTATACATGATTCATTTTATGGAAATAGTTTCAAGATATAGTGAAAATGTTTTAATGCAATTTTAATAGAAGCGATTCTGTTTTGAATTGCAAATATTGGATTAACTGTGTCTCAATACAAATGACTACTGACTGTTTATGCTCCATAAGGAAGAGTAAAGTACAATACATAACAGATGAATACCTTAATATCTACCGCTCTCTGCCAAGCTGAGTAAATGACATAGGACATTATTACTGTTGTAAGTGTTGCAGTCGAAACAGAAACATTGACAAAAGTGAATCGATGGTGGGTGGACTGTTTGTCCGTAACAGAAAGCAATACTATCAATTTATATCTAATGACTCAGTTTTGCTCATATGTGGGTTTGGTGCATGAAAAATTATATTTAAAACCTTCACTGAGATATTTAATAAGAATTGCTACACAGTGCAACAGCCGGGAAAAAAAAAAAAAAAGGAAAAGAAAAACCCTGTGCCGTTGGAATACAGAAATGTCCCATTTTCACGACGGCAAGTTCTTGAGCTTATTTCTGCAAATATGTCATTCATGATGGAGATCTCTGATAAAAATGAGTATACACATGACAGAAGATCAAGAATCTTTATCCTATTTATGCTATTAGACCAACTTCTTAGAAAAACAGGAAAGGCATATTCTAAAATTCTGTGTTTAGCACTCTTCATCCTATTTCTGTTCAAATTAGTTTCACTGGCCTCAAAAAAGAACGTGTTATTCTCTTTTTTCTCATTGCGTGGTAGACTAAACACAGTTTTCTTCACACGCTGAAATTCACTTGTGGGACAAAACCAATTTCCTGAAGCATCTATAACGGACTACACAAAAACTGCGAAAGAAGACACCGTTTGTGATTAGATGTTCAGGTTTAACTCAGACACAGTTACATTAATGTGCCCTTCAGTGATGCAGTACCTGCTGCACAAAGGGACAGCACATTTCTTGTCTTCAACATTGTTATCCGAATATGTTCTTTGGAGTTACCATACTTATATACAGAATGAGCTTGGTGGCCAATGAACTCACTGGACTGCAAACTCAGTTAAGTTACTAATAAGAACCACATCTTTTAATCATTACTAGGATTAGAGAAGTGCACGTGTATTGGCGACCTTTCACTTGTGGTGAAACGTGATCTCGTGATTCAAGGTTGAATAGGGCGGTCCCTGACCGTCGTGGGGAGGAGCGTTCCCCTTTCATTACTAATTCAAAAGGGTCAGTGTCATCCGCCTCCAACTTGGCAATAACAGAAATGTGGGCAACGTTAATGAGACTTTATGCAAAATAATTACAGAATTGACCAAAGTCAGAATGATACGAACCCTCTGAACTTTCACCAAAGATCTCTTAACTTACTGGCTCGATATACCAACACTGTCGCTCCAAATACACACAAAAAAACCAAATTAGGATGTTCGATGTGAATAGACAAATATTTACCTGAATTGCCAGTTCATATGTGCTTACTGGACTTCCACGATTAACACTGTATTAAAATAGAAGAAAAGTAGCACTGTCGCGCCGATTAAGCGGAAATTAAGCAGAGACCAAGTTACTAACAGCTAAAGAATGCTTTTTTAACTGTCAGACATGGGGACATTTCTGAAGAAATGAAGGGATTATTTATCTCGTTCACACGGCTATGTTACATAATTAAGCATGAAGCCATCCTAGACGACACTAAGAGAAACAAAGGTGCACGAACTGATTCACCTTCTTGGCAACAGACCTATAACTCTAAACAGCAGTAGTCTCTGTTAGCTAATTAGATAATTGTATTCAACTATGTCGAAAATTGAAGAAAAGCTATTTTGCGAAATTATTCCCTTTATTTCGGGCATTTTCCATTTTTCCTTGGTACATTAAATTTTATATCGGGAATACCTATATTATATTTGGGTCTATAATAGAAGTGCTTTTAAACTATAGTGCGTCACTGTTAACACACAATTCTTCATTACGAAAAAGGATTTCTTAAGCGTATTTTATGACTTCAGTTCTCTAAACATTGGTCCCGTTAATACTTAGAATGGCAAGCTGGGAAGCATGCATATTACATGAGAAGCGCTTCCAGAGCAAATCATCCCATTCATTTACAGTTGTGAATCCAGGGTAGGAATTTCCTGTACATTGAGCACAAGATCACAGCATTTGAAACGGTATAAACGAAAATATGTAGTCAGTACTATAATATCGACAGCCAATCGTGGAGGAGTTTCAGGCAGAACATTTTCCATAAGTACTAACAACATATCTGTAGTGTAAACTCTTACACCAGATTATTATCAGTGGGAAATAATGTTCATAGATTCGTACTGCTTCAATTATCTATAATTACTTCTAGCATGTCTGATTCTCAATTAATTCTGGGTAAACATTTTAGATATCTTCACTAATAAGATGTTGACCCTCCGTTTGGTTAATCAAAGATCTTAAGGCAGAGCTGGGGAACTAGTGCTCACTGAGGACAGCCTGCTCATGACCTTGCACTGATAACTGTATGTTTAGCAGGTACAGGTACAAAAATGAAGGTCGCACAAGGTATCCTGCGAGTTGACCAGGCCTGTCTTAAGCTGAGCAACAAAGCAGTATCCTAATGGCGCCGAGAGGAGGAAAAAAAGATATAGTGTTCCTCAAATATAGTTTCATGCGGAAATAAATTCAAAGAAATGAAAAGCCCTTTGGTAGTGTTTTTATTGAACAGTTATTTTCCAGCAGCTGCATTATTCAAAATTAGCTACAGATAGAAAAAAATGCATTAAGAGCAAAAATTGTAGATGTCAGTGCCCTCTTTTGCAATTTTAGATTCAGCAGACTGAATAATGGGTTTTGAAATAACAGTGTTAGGTAAATAATCCACCAAATACTCCGATACTACAAAACGCCCTCTTAATTCGGGAAATCATAATTTTCTGTTTACATCATGTTGATGTGGTTGAGGAAATACTTACAGTGTATGATCTCTACTAAAAGTTCTCTAGAGTAAATAACGAACAACTTATTTTGTTACTTAGCTACAATGACAATCAAAGACCTTTTTCGGTCCGTATGAGAACAATAAATCCAAATCTTTTATTGTTGAGTTTCGAGGATGGAACGAAGGACAAAGATGTAGTTAATTTGCAGTCGTCACCTATCTTAATTTTAGCCCATCTGAGTACATCGTTTAAAAAAACACATCTGCGGCTATTTTTACTCATTCAATTAAAACCAATATTGGTAGCCTACGTTGTTAAGGCTAGACTCGTGAACAGGAAGACCGCAGTTAAAATCCACTGGGATCGTTGACCCTGACCGAGGTTTATTCGAGGCTTTCCTGAGTTTTCGTAACTTATAAAATGACAGGGAGGTACTCTAAACGGCAGCTTTCCTCCTATTTTTAATTGGATATATAATCAATGTGACAGCCTCCGTAGCGCAGTTGGTAGCGCGCTTGACTCTGGCGCGAAGGACCCAGGTTCGATCCCCGGTACCAGCATGGGGATTTTATCTCCTCTGGGAGGTCTGGCAAGGGGTGCACTCAGCCTCGTTAGTCCCGAGTGGACCAATTGAGGAGCTACTTGATTGAAAAGTAGCGGCCCCAGGTTCTGAAGACCGCATAACTGGCCGGGAGGAATCGGGATGCTGACCACGTACCACCCTCCAGTACTGCACCCCACCAACGACGCCTGTACTGGGCCTAGGTGGGGGACGCAGCGGCTGGGCGGTAACGCTTGGCTATTCATGGGCCGTTATGCCGGGGCTTAGTTAGTTTATATAGTCAATGTCCACTATTTGTGGTGCCAAGTACAGTAGGAGCGGGCATTAAAGGTTATAAAAATGACAGAAGCAAATAATTACGTTGGAGAAAAGTGACTATTAGTGTACGACTTAATGTAAGACTTAAAGCTTTCACGGCGAGTGTTATTAATCAAGGCCTCACGGGTGATCAGCCGTGTGAGATTTAGGAACATTGAGCTTTCGGCTATTGTAGACTCCATGGCCTTCATCAGAATTAAAAGAACGACTGTGCTCCGCTCTCCATATATATTGACCAGGGCAGCGCAACCCCCTCCCACCTAACAATAATATATAATTATACATATATATATATATATATATATATACATATATATATATATATACATATATATATATATACATATATATACATATGGAGAGCGGAGCACAATCGTCGAACGCCATTCATTCAGCGAATGGAACAGCTTGTGTTCACACATAACTCTAAATTGGACCACTGGGAGAAAGGCACAGCAGGATCCCTCCACCAGGGAGCAGTAGGAGCGCCGCGACTGAGGAGCGACCAGGTCTTCACAGTGAGACAACAGAGGTGTACTCCATAAGAGACTTCATAAGCAAGTTTTAGAGTAACATAGCGCTGAAGAAGATACCAGCACCAAGGCAGCTTTCCCGGAGCTGCACCAACACGGGGACGGCAGTGGGCATTGGCCCTCTACTCGCCTGTCTCGTGGAAGAAGCTCGCAGAGCTCTTCCAATCCAACCTCTTCAGGCAGAAGTCTCTGCCACGCAGGACGGATCCAGAGGAGACTCGGTACCGGCTAACTTATTAACGAGACCGCAGGTCCACAAGGCTACAGCCAAGGGTCCAGACTCAGGCCTGGACCCGGGGTTCGCCCCAATAGGTGCGTCGAAAGGCGTCTGGCTCTCTGATGGAAGCCGAATGGCGCCTGCAAAGGCCATAACTGACAAACCGAGTACCAGCAGCCAGGTAAGACCTGGCGTGATGAGTACCTCATCCACCAAGCGAAAGCCAAGACCCTCACCAAGGTCAAGAACAGGCCGAAGGTAAAAAAGGCCATGGGCCTTATAAATCAAGGGACAGCTGTCCCTCTCACCCACCAGCATCCGTGACCCCGCTCTCAGCACCTACACTGCCGGACGACGATGGCTTTGTTATAGTGCAAAGCCGTAGCCACACCTAAAGAAAAAGAGGGAAAACCCACCCAGACCCCTCCCACTATTCCTAGTAATAGTGGATAAGCAAGGGGAGGGAACCCCAAAGATCGACCAGGTGACTCATCTGTATCACACGAGGGTCGCGATTGAGCCTTATCACGGCAGAGAGGGGCCAGCCTAATGCTATAAGTGCTTGGGCTTTCACCATTCCAGCCATGCATGTGAGAGGCCACTCAAATACCTCCGTTGTGCGGGTGAGCACCTGGTGAAAGACTGCCCGACACCAGTGGAAGAGAAAAAGTGTGCCAACTGCGATGGGTTCCACATAGGCATCTATCGTGGTTGCCCCAAAAGACTTGCAATTATGCAAAGCAGACAGGGCAAGAACGTACCAGAGGTACGACCGGGAGTCTTTCGCCAAGGCCCTGTCGGGGCACGAAAGTGCCCTAGTACAGACCGAGGCTGCAGAGGCGACCCCGCAAAACCAGGTTGTCAGTGAAAAGACTACGCCAGTCCCCAGCATCACTCCAAAGGTTGGCAATGAGAAGCCAGCGCCAGCCCCAGCGTCGCCCCAAAGAAGGACAAACGTCCCTCTAAGAAGGGGAAAAAGGCCTCTGCGACTGAGAGCGCAGAGCCAACAGATGCGGCGGAAGCCGGTAGCAAAACTGTTGCCAAGCTTCCCCCACCACCACCAGCTCCAGCTCGGGTTGCGCCAGTCAATCAGGCAACAGCAGAGCCAACCAATGCTGGCCCGCCCCCCGGACTGGCGCGACCAATAAGGAGACAGCAGTACCCCAACAAAACTCCTAGTCACAAGCCTTAGGATACGCATTTGGCTCTGAGGACATGACTGAGTTTATTGAACTGGCAACCTGGTTTGCGGACCTGGTACAACGTTCCCTTCCCATTCAAAACCCCGGAACCTCTGCTGTGAAGAAGCACCTCGTTGTGCTTCAAACGGCCAAGGAACTGTATAATAACTCCATTAGCTCTTAATGGCGCATAGAACTGTGCGTTCATTTAGAGCCGCGTTTTGGAACACAAAGGAGCTAGAGAAAAGAGACCAGGCCCGTTAGAGTTTGTAGACAGTCACGGGATTGATATCCTGATGGTCTGTGAAACACACTTGCACGCTGGTATACAGTTTACCCTGCCAAGTTACGTCGCCCATCGGTCTGATCGGGTCGGCCAACAGGGCGGTGGTACTGCCATGTTCATAAAGAATCATCTACATGACCTGGAAGCGACCGCCATAAGGCTATCCTTGGGAGGGAACGACCTAGTGCTTGTGGCGGTATATGACCCGCCGGATGGGCGCTTCCATGAAGCGGACATCACGGCACTCCTGAACCTACACCACAGGGTATGCATTGCAGCCAAGTTCAACGCAAAACACCCAAGCTGGCCCAGCCGAACCCAGAACGTAAAGGGCCGGGGACTGTACCGCCTCATTAGCGGAAACCTGACCCTTTTCGCGCATAGTCTGAGAGGTCTAACTCACTTCCCGACACGCGGCGTCGTGGACGTCATAGATTTCATTATCACCAAGAACATTCCATTTCACATGGATATCTCGGTGATTAACGCTCTGGATTCAGATCACAACCCAGTTGTGGTCGACTCAGACGTTAATCTTACTGCGTTGGGAGTGCAGGACTGGGCTGAGGAAGTCGACTGGGACACAGCCGTCCTAGCCCTCAAAAACTCCGTGGAAGCACGACCTCGAATAGACTCGATAGAGGCTCTCGAGGAGCCAGCCGCGGGGTTTTCAACCTCCGTCCTAAATGTGGTCCGTGCTTACTCACACAGCATTCCTACCGACGCACCAAACCCTACAGCCATCCCTGTCCCACTGAAACGCTTACTTCAAGCAAAACAAATTCTGTGAGAAGGCTATGGCAGAAATTCCGTCACCGTAGGATAGGAGTAATACACCAGAGGTTCAAATCCCAGGTGTGACGACTCCTAAGAAAACATAGGCAAGCAGCTTGGGAAAACAGGATGCGTCGCGTAAACCTCCAAGAGAGAAAACCGTGGCGCATCGTCCGAGGCTTGAGGAAAGACAGGACTGTACACCAGCACCTGTGCATAGCCCTCGTGGAAGACTTGTCTTCAAACCGAGGAAAAACGCAGAGGCGCCACCAGACTATCTGGAAACTCAATTCCAGCCCAGGGAAGATCCACAGGACGACCATACTGACCTCGTGGAACAAGTGGTAGAAGGCTTCTTAGAAGTCAGACCCGCGGACCATGAGGACTTCCAGATCCCGATCGTTATCCCTCGCGAGGTAACTAATACCATCCAAACTCTAAAATCCCGAAAAGCCTCTGGGCAGGACCGTGTAACAGCGGAAATGCTCCTGCACCTTTCCCCTTAGAGCCGTGATTCATTTGACTCGGATTTACAACGCATACCTTAGCATGCACCATTTTCTAGTGGTCTGGAAACAGGCGCGGGTGGTGTGTTTTGAAGCCAGGTAAGAATCTGGTTTTCCCGTCCAGTTACCGATCCATCAGCCTCCTGCCAGTTATCTCGAAAGTGTTCGAGAAACTGCTCCTGACTCGCCTCGGACCTCTTCTGCAGGAAAAAGGCTTCCTACCGGAACATCAGTTTGGTTTGCGTTCTGGCCACTCCACGACCGAGCAACTACTGAGAGTAGCCGAAACGCCTCCCTGGCTTACCAGGAGAGGGCTAAAACGGTGGCAATATTGCTTGACGTGGAAAACGCATTTTCCACCACTTGGCACAAAGGGCTTGTCTACAAGCTCATACAGCATGAAATCCCCCCCCCCTCCATACATTTACTTGGTGGCTAGTTTCCCACAGGAACGTAGCTTCCGGGTGAAGGTGGAGGGTTCATTCTCAAGAGAAGGGCCCATTGGCGCAGGAATCCCCGAGGGCAGTGCACTGTCACCGGCACTCTTTGCCGCTTACACTCATTCCACTCATCCAAACACACGCACATGTCAGTATGCGGACGATCTCATGATCTTCGCTACTAATAAAAATCCGCGCTACAGCTACCGTCAAGTACAAGCCCATCTCAGTGCCATCAATAGTGGGTGCGAGAACTGGCGCATGTCTATTAACCCGGAGAAAAGCTCTGCGATTCTCCTGGCTAATACGTTAGCGAACCGGCTCCCGCGGGACGTCGTGCTTCGGCGCCGTCGGATCCCCTGGGTCACAACGGCGAAGTATCTCGGCGTCACGCTGGACCGGCGGCTGACATATAGACACCTCGTCAGGGGCAAAGTGCTACAAGGGCACGCACCACTCCGGCAGTTGTATCCTATACCCAGCTCCAAAACCATGCCTATTCACCTAAACCTCCCGCAATATCGTGCGGTTATCCCGCCTCTGATTCTGTAAGGATGTGAGATCTGAGGAGTGGTGGCGAAGTCCAGACGTTACAGAATTGGGCATAAGGACGATCTATGATACTGGTTGGAGATTTCCTGCCCGTATCCTTCATGAACATTCCGGTATCCCGTAAATTGTCGACGTGATAAGAACGCGCACTCGAACAATGTACAACAAACTCCAGAACCACCTAATCCGCTGGTAAATACTCAGGGAACATACGACCAGAGACAGCCGCGCCGGCTACAATCTAGAAGACTGCCGAGGGACATCTTAGGTCCACCGGGTTAATTTGGAAGATGGGAAAAGCGACACTAAAATCTGTATTCGAAACAGAGACAAACATTTGCTTCAGTTCACCGCATAGAGAGTGACTGACGGCTTGAAACCTGGTGGGGATTAGCGCGCCACCTGATTGGCTGAAGGAGGCCAGCCAGAGGGCGGGCACTTTTCGCTCGCGGTCCAATCCCTCCCAAGCAATCACCCTGTCCCTATAAATACCCCTGTCACCTCAAAAATTTTCCCAGTTAACATCATATCCTAGTAGAGCAAAGACCTCACCCCTCATCACCCAGGTAAAGCCGTATTACGGTTGGGTACTGCGGTAATGACACCCGCGCGGGGTAACCGACATCCTCGCTCGGCTCGAACTGCCTCTGGAGCCTCTGGAATCGTTGAACTGCCCGCTTGGTAATCAAAGGTCTGTGTGCTGAGTTCTCCGGAGACGAAACTAAGGAAGACCTGGCACTATGCGGGTTTCAGGCTATTCGAGCCGCTCAGATGAGAAGATGCACTCATGATAGGCCCCCTGCCTATGTTCTTAATTGAACTGCAGGATACCCCTGATAATAACAAGATCTTGGATCTAAAATTCCTGGCACACTTTAGGATTTATGTAGAAGAATATAGGTCGGCCACTACTCCCAGGCAATGTTCACGTTGCCAACAGTTCTGCCACGTGAAACGAGATTGCAGGTCCCCCACCCCATCTGCGCCAAATGTACAGGCCCCCATTATTCAAGCACGTGCACTGTTTCACCCATGGAACGGCTATGCGTACTTTGTGACGCCAAGGGCCATGGTGCAAACTGGCGGGGTTGCACCGCTTGGTACGCAGCCTGTAATAAGATGGTAAAACCATTTTACCGTGCGCAGCCTCCTAGGACCCAAAATAACACCGAGAGAGCGCATCAAACTTATACACAAGCTGCTGAACCAACGGAGTGGTTCGCCAGAAGCAGTAAAGCCCGGTCGCGTCCAGCCCCAATATAGGGACCCTCCGTGGTTGGGCAACCTCGGGTCACTCCCGAGGCCCGGCCAATGAGAAGCGAGCGACACCCACGACAACGAGAAGCTCCTCCCACCCATGCAGGCCCCTTCGAGGCACCTAGGCCTCACCAAGCTGCTAAGTCGCTCCAGCCCCGCAAGCAGCAGGATCCCTCCGAGGCGTTGAGCTCACCAGTCAAAGTACTAAGTATGCCAGCACATAAAGTGCCTTTTCATCTCGTAGAGGATGACCTGCGATTCCCCAGGGACCACACTACACAACCCGGGACAGACATCATACAGACTGCATACAATATAGCACAACTGATATACAGCATTCGCCAATACGGTCATGGGTAATTCCGACACAATTAGAATTATCACATGGAATTTCAACGGCATACGAAAAAGAATAAAAGAGCTTGCAGATTTCCTCCAAAGCTACTCGGTACAAATTGCGTTACTTAATGAAACGCATCTCAAACAAAATCACCCTTTTTCTGTTCCCGTATACCAAGTCTATAGAAATGACAGAGACCGCAGAGGGGGTGGCACGGCCATAGTCATTCAGACAAATATTAACCACTATAAAATCAACTCCCCAAACTTAAATCGCGCTGGAACCACGGCTATAAAACTCAACATCCACAACACGGATATAGTTATAGCCGCTGTCTACAATCCCCCGGGGGATATAGACACAGGCGATGTAAACGACATCATGAGCATAGGACCTAGAGTACCTGTTGCAGGAGACTATAACTGTAAGCACTACCTCTGGAATTGCGTGAATCCTAACCCACAAGGAATAAAATTACTAAACTATATAAACAACACCAATTTTCTCATCGCAGGCCCAGATGAACCAACGTTCACTCCGCACACGCCAAATCACGCACCGGACGTCCTAGACATCGCCCTGCTAAATAATATACCGTACGACACCGACTTTAAAGTCATACAGGAGCTCACATCGGTCACTTGCCGGTGCTGATTTCAATCAATGCTCCTATCGCGTTCAAACCAACTACGTTAACACTTAGCTATAACCAAGTAGACTGGGAAACATTCAGAGATACGGTAGACTACTACCTGCCAGAGCTGCAAGTAATCTCCGCAGTAGAGCAGGACAAGGGAATAAAAAAACTAGAAATGGCAATAAAGACAGCCACCACGGCCTGCGCACCCTTAAGGCAGCAGCAGGTTAGAAATGCTAGATTTCCCCACGATGTAAAAATACCACAAAGGGCTCGAAATAAAGGCAGACGTAAATGGCAGAAAACGAGAAAAGTACTCCATCGAACCGAGTACTACAAAGCCAGGGATTTAGCTAATGAACGCGCTAGAACCTTCATTCAAAACCAGTGGAGCGACACATTGGAAAACCTAATTCTCCAACAAAATACAACATGGCGAATAGCCAAATGCCTTACGCGAACGCACACGAATATCCCTCCCCTTCAATACAACAATACAATAGCCGAAACACCCCAGCCAAAGGCTGAAGCTTTTGCGATCACACTAGAAAATGTGTTCTCTCCCAACCCGGTAGCCGGGCAGAACGACTTCACACGAGAAGTTGAAGATGAAGTCGAAAATGTAGGCCAAGCACGGACACATAAAAAACTGCGAAAAACTAACCCAGGCGAAATCGGATGGATCATTAGGTATCTACCTACCAGAAAAGCGCCTGAGCCAGACAGAATACCAAATGTGGTACTAAAGAATCTCCCACACAGAGCTCTCAAGCTCCTGGCGGACATATTTAACTACACGCTACAAAATGGCAGATTTCCCCCACGCTGGAAAGAAGCCAAAATACGTCTATTCCCTAAAGCGAACACAAATCTGGCACTACCAATCAATTATAGGCCAACTAGCCTACTAAACACCATAAGTAAAGCGCTAGAAAAAGTAATACTCAAAAGAATCAACAAACACATACATAAACATTACATACTGATTCCCGAACAGTTCGGGTTCAGAGCACAACACTCAACCACACTTCAACTTTTACGAATGACTGAGTAGATAACCAATGGCTATAATACGAGCAAATCAACAGGTGCCTTATATTTGGACATTGAACGCACTTTTGATAAAGTCTGGCACGAAGGACTTATTAGGAAACTAAAAGAATACGCTTTCCCTGATACTGCAGTAGTTCTAATTAGGGATTACCTCTCCGATCGGCGTTTCCGCACTTCGCTAGAGGACGCAGTATCGAGCGTGAAGCAAATTACAGCCGGTGTCCCATAAGGAAGTTTGTGTCGACATGTGCCATTTCCAGTTTGTTTATTGCCTCGTCCTGCTCTGCTGGGGAGATTACTTGCAGCTCTGGCAGGTAGTAGTCTACCGTATCTCTGAATGTTTCCCAGTCTACTTGGTTATAGCTAAGTGTTAACGTAGTTGGTTTGAACGCGATAGGAGCATTGATTGAAATCAGCACCGGCAAGTGACCGATGTGAGCTCCTGTATGACTTTAAAGTCGGTGTCGTACGGTATATTATTTAGCAGGGCGATGTTTAGGACGTCCGGTGCGTGATTTGGCGTGTGCGGAGTGAACGTTGGTTCATCTGGGTCTGCGATGAGAAAATTGGTGTTGTTTATATAGTTTAGTAATTTTGTTCCTTGTGGGTTAGGATTCACGCAATTCCAGAGGTAGTGCTCACAGTTATAGTCTCCTGCAGCAAGTACTCTAGGTCCTAGGTTCATGATTTTGTTTACATCGCCTGTGTCTATATCCCCCGGGAGTTTGTAGACAGCGGCTATAACTATATCCGTGTTGTGGATGTTGTTGTTATTATTATTATTATTATTATTATTATTATTATTATTATTATTATTATTATTATTATTATTATTATTATTATTATTATTATTATTATTATTATTATTATTATTATTATTATTATTATTATTATTATTATTATTATTATTATTGTTATTGTTATTATTGTTGTTGTTGTTGTTGCTATTGTTATTGGTATTACTATTACAATTACTATTAGTATTAGCATCATCATCATCATCATCATCATCATCATTAAGGATTACATAGATTTGAAAATACGAAAACTAAACTCACATGTGAAAATACAGATACTAATTTTGGCACTCCTCTACAGTTTGATCAATAATGTATATTACCTCAGCTACTGCCATTCCGTTTTAGCAATTACCTCTCTATGTTGTCGAAGGTAAAGAATTCAAGAAATATTCTGAAGATGTGCTATCCAAAACTCCCTGTGAGTGGTAGTCATCAGAAACGAAAAACAATATTCGCCAAACAACCAACAAATGGTATAAGGGAAATTCTTTGGGCATTCCCAAAACGGAATAATGAAAACTTGTGTGAATCATGTTTCCTATAGAAACATTTGTTAATGGCCTGTTTAAATTCCTCAGCAATGATAACGATAATGTTAGTTTTACTATTTACAGGAATTACATATATTCTAAGAACGAATTCGCTGGTAGGTGAAACCTGATTTTGGATGCCCCAGAACTTGTTTCATTTACTTAGATCAATGATTTGCGATTATAATGCACTCGACAGTTTTCACATTCATCTTCCGTGGAAGCAGACATCATTAAGATTAATGTGATGCATTATAAGTGTTCCTTCCATTGCCCACGCAGTTGATAAATCTCTTATATGGGTATATTGTTAAAGAAAGGGACACGGCATTTTGACCTTCTATGAGCCACTAAGTAAACTCACGTGACTGGTACGAAACTTTTCATCGATTTTAAGGTCCCAAATCTCATTTGATGTTTCGATTCGTTTAAGGAACTCCAATTTTAATGCGGATGCTTCGAGGATTTATTTTTATGTATCTTTGTTTTATGTATTTTAATTTTTAACACTGATTTTAAGACTGTAAAGAGTTCAGATTAAAATCTAAAGGATATTTTATTCTTATATAAGCTTATTTTAATGAAATAAAGCTTATTAGTTCATATTTTTACTTACAGTGTATTCCTCAAATTTGGTTAACAACCTGATAAGCTACTCTAAGACGATTTTTTTTTTTTTTTTTAATTAACGTCCTCCAAAGTTGTGTCATATCGGACGAATGAATGAAATGAAATGGGTGAAATGATGCTCAAATGAGCCCGAGGTCCATGGAGCTTTAAGTTACCCGACATTCGTCTTCTCAGGGCAGGGAAAACCTCGGAAAAAAACCTTACCCGGATAACTTACCCTAAGCGAGATTCGAACTCGCGACCTCTAAGACGATGAATATAAACAAAACCCCTATAGGGCAGGTGGGTAATGTCCCGAAATGGCAGTTTTCTAGGTCGAATTTATCTAACACATGTTGTGAAAGGTATTTTCTTTATCCGGATGCTATTGAATTTGACTTTTTTGCAAAGTCTTCCACAAATTTAAAGTTGCATATATGCATGTATACTCGTAAAGCAAAATGGGGAAATCTAAAAGGTTATTTGGGTGGACGTGATGTCCTTTCTTGAGGTAATTCCCAAACTAAATGGTAACTGGTTGACCACCACGTGTGTTACGCCATCGGTTTTAGTGCAATTTTGTTCTCAAAACGTTTTGCTCACATGAAGACTAAACAGTGCCCCAGCATAACATAACATTCAGAATCCCATATCGAGTGTATAATAATATTTTTGAGCATATTACCTTAATTGGCTGTGGCACATAGTTTCTACTAAGCTTCCAGTAGTGATTAATTATCGATTAATGCCAAAACACTTTACATGTAAAGCTTTCAATATCCCGAAGTAAAGCATAGATATCATGTTAGTGACAACAAAATGGAGAAAGCTTGCTATTGTGAGTTAAGTGGAAGAACTATGAGGGAGAGTGGTATCACTGAGAGATAGGTATGTATACAGATTGAAGGATAGAATTGGAACTGAAGAATTAAATGCCACAGCTGGGATTTGAACCACAGACCTTCCGCTTACCAGACGGGTGCTCTAAAAACACCAACAGTAAGTTTGTTGGCATAAATAAATAATAATGTATACAGATGATTACTGTACATCATCACTTTATTGATTTTTACCTGTGCCATCAAAAGAGTCCCGCTTATAATCGACTGCGCTGAGACGTCGATGCCATCACTAAATGAAAAATATGAACCTTTCTTCTTTAGCAGCGGAAAATTAGTGGGCATGCGTAGGATGACGTCATTAGCAGCGTCGAGTTGCTATCACTATCCAATAATAGCCCGTCGGTAATTACTACAAATTGATCGGAACACTAATGGGTTTTCGTCATCTACTTCTGCTTCAGAAACTTCGCGGGAACTACTTACCATTTTCTTCAGAAAATGAACATTCGGTTAGTGATGTGACAGCCGAGTCAGATTAGTCTGTATGTAAAAAGGCAAAGGCTGAAATCTTCGAAGAATTTGTATTACATCACTCCAATTCGCCAGAAAGATGTTTGTTATGTATATTTTGCAAGCAGATATACGGAGATGACGTGAAGTGGGTCATTTATGAATCAACCAGCAAGACTTTGGCAGCAACTGGGTGCTCCTGCAACTGTTGGCTCTAAGAGGGTTGACAGGCCACTGGTGCTGTGACTAGAGTTGTAAATACTTTTATCCAATATCAATTTCGGTCAACATTCTATTGTTGTTCACCTCGTTTCGCTTTATATTCTAACTAGGGTAAGGATGGGGAAAACGGACATGGGGCAGAGGGAGATTTGCTAAGAAAATTTAGTGTAATTTTCTTAGCAGTGTTGGTATCACTGTGTATTGAGAATCCATGCGTATGTTAGACTTGTGGCGACATATTGTGGAAAGGATATGTGATTATCGCAAAGCAAACCTGCAATCGGGCAAAGAAACCAAACATGTAAGAAACATGTGTCAGTTAGTTACTTGAAGAGTAAGATTCCATCCGTTGCCAATTAGGTTTTTATGGAAAACGAAGGCCTAAAACGTTCTGATACACACATGGTGACATCAGGAATCCCTCTATCGGGGATGAAGCTTATCAAGATAAATATCTCCAGCTTGTCTGTCTTCTGAGTTATTTCCTGTTTGACCGCACTGTGGGGCGACGGACACGGCTCAGGTGGGGCAAAAGGACAGTGCACTTTTCGTCTCGCAGCTAATTCAACACAACTTTTAAAACATTTATAGATGTGAATCCTATCTGAGCCGACTGTCAGTTTTTTTAAACCTTAGCCCTAAGATCTCTCTTGACTCGGGTCTCCGTGACGCTTCCGGTATATATTTTGACTGCCAGGGTCTTGGCGTTCGATCCGAGCCTTCTTGGGTTAGTACCTTTTTCGGAGAAAGTCAGTCATGTGCTGGGTGCTGGCTGCCTGGCATGGAAGGCTTTCTCTTTTGGTGGTTAACACCATTACTTGTCTATATTATTTGGACTTTTCTGACACCTCCATGGGAGTGCCCGATCGTGTATAGAATTAAATTCAATTATTTTCAAAGTTGTTAGAGTCAGAGGGTGCACAGTTTGGACGTTACTGCACAATTCTGTTTTAGGCTCTTTGCCATACAGAAATAGTCTACAACCACGTTTTGGTTGGGGCGCCATATTGTATTTCATTATCTTTAGGGATTGTAGCATTGTTACTGTTTTGGGGGATTTTATTACTGTCACATGTACAGCTCATGTTGCTATTGTAATTTTACATTAGATGTATTTCAAATCTGGCAACATTTCCACTGAAGACATGCCAGGCCCCGGGTATCCTTTGACAGGGAGAAATGACGAAAACATTGTGAAAATCAAATGTACAATTGATGAGGATCGTAGAAAGACAATTGACCAAGTTTCTGAGGAAACGAACGTGTCACGGAGCACGGTCCAGCGAATTTTAATTGGAGATTTGTTCATAAGATGACTGTCTGCAAAATGTGTGCCTCGCTTGGTCACAGATGACCAAAGAGAAAACTGCGTGAACGTTTGCCGCGACTTGAAGAGCTAAGTGCAGAACGATCCAAATTTTCCTAAAAGAATTGTGACTAGGGATGAGTGTTGGTGCAGTTTTTCCTAACAGAAAACAAATTTTCACATAGACTCTATTCCTTGTGGTCGGCCATCCAATTAATCGCCAAAGGGTTCAATCAGGAACGCAAACAACAAAGCACCACAAACAAACCACTTAACTTAAACTGACGCCAGCTGACTAACGGATGTGGGAGACCCCGAACTAACACCACCTAGCAGCACACCTCGAAACTACATAGAATGCCCAAGTAACAGTTCGATTCCGGTTATTTTTTGGTCCCCCTACCAGGTGCCTCAGCCACCCCTTATTTTTTGGAAGTTAGGCTACCCCTCAAACGGCATGTGCACTTTAGTCCTATTTTGCGCATACTAAAATGTGTTGCTTGATGTTCTTAGAGAGACGAATGGGCAAAATTTAGAGGAACATAGGTTTAAGGGACAGAACGGAAAACTGCCCGCACCGAAAAGGAAAAGGTAGTGACAGCGAAAATTCGAAAAGCTAGATAAGCTTGTCTATTAGAAAGAGAATATCTCCAAGCAATGCCAACAGTGTTAACAAGGAAGAGGAGAACTGGTTGCAGTGTCTCCGTTCTGAAAATTGATACCATGTTAAGTGTGTAGAGATCGGAAATTATCCATATTTTGTATGAGTGACTACACTAACCCAAACTGCTGGTGTAACACGCTTCAACTGATAATCTTTTCTCTGTTCTTCTATCTTATTTAAGAAGAATCAATTTTTAAGTTGATTAAATGGCTGTTCAATGTCTGCGTTAAAATATTTGTAGTTCCACAACAATTAGTATGGCACTCATATTGAAAATGTCCTTAGCCTGTCCGTTTGCATAGCCGTTACCCTACTTTTTGCGTAGGTGTACGATATCATATCGGTACTTTTTGAACTATAGCGAGCTTATAACACGTGTATACATTGTATATCTCTACCTACATAAATGGAGATTTTCAGATCTTATGACGCTCTTCTTTCAGGATAGCACAGTATATGTGGAATGAAAATTACTAGGCTTATTCTAGCGCTTGTGCAGGATAACTTCGTATCTCAAATCTTTGTTTTATCACCATACTGTTCGTCGTTGTGATTAATCCTACCACCAAAGGCCTCTTGTTTTTTTTTTTTTTTTTGTATTTCCCATCCGCTGTAGCTTTACAAAGACGTGTCTCCTTGATCCTCCACAACAGAGGGCGTCTGGAGTGGCCTCGCGGTTAGTAAGGCTCTAAAGCTGGACCTTGCGTGAGTACCGGGCGCGTTGGTGGGTCGTGGATATCTGGGACTTCACAAGAGTTGCCATCTGGGTACGGGCACGCGGGTCCGGCCTATCTCCCTATCAATAGGAAACTATGAATCAACTGCCCAGTGCCAATCCCAAGGTATTGAGCGATCCATACAGAAGGGCTGAATGACATATTGAAGGTGTGTCGCTAACGGAGCCTCTGAGATACCAGACTTACCCAGGTATGCGGGGCTGCATGGGCGGAACAAATATATCCCTAGCTAATCGAGTATATCGGGAAGGTACTCCGTAATAACTAAATCCCAAGGAAGCGGTACCTGGGACCTCAAAAGAAGAGTTCCGGCTATCCACAGTGAATGAATAGAAGTGGGGACACTAGCCCCACAGATTTGGAGATGCAGATCCCTCCTTTAAAGAAGAATGTCAATAGAGGTTAGTAGCTTAAAACTGAGTTCAAAGTAGCGACTTGAAGCTGAGAAGAAGAGACGAAAAGGGGCTAGGTAGGCAGAGAAAGGAGGGGAAAGGAGGCTGCTCTCGTAAGAGTGACCCTCTAGAATCCATTTTTGGGCAAATGCTGGGCCCTTCAAGATACTCAAAAAGGAATAGAGTGGAGGAAATTGCGTCTGAAAACAGAAATAGAGTGCTAAACCGACGAGGACGTCTCGGTTATGTAATATAGAGGGCTCCAAAGGGGACTTTGCTAGTCAGAGTACACCGACGGTGATTCGAAATCCAGATGCGGAGAAGCAGGGCCGCCTTCAAGTAGTAACTCCAATGAAGTCCATGGAGGACCGGCCTGAAATAGAAATTGAAGTCTGTAGTACGATTTCTTGCATTTAGGCTAACCTACAACATAGAATTACTGGCTCCACAATGCTTTCCAATAGCATAACAAGACAGGATTTTGAAGTCGCTACAGTAGAAGAACCTTGACTTACGCAGTCATACATTTACTATGGAACTAAGGATAAAAGGTCTTTTTTCAGCACTTTAAGTAATATTAAACCCAGAGCTTGAGTCTTTACAAGATACAATAGCATCTGGCTCTGTCAGACTGTCTTACGAGAGATCTCATAGTGGTTTTGGTTAAGTATTAGCAAAGCAAACCGGACTGCTCCGCGGAACTGCTCCGGCAGCAGTCCGCTCAGCCGATTTCCCTTATGACACTAAAAGAATCTCTTTCTCCTCAGAAGTACAGAAACCTTGTGTCATATTGCAACGGTACTAGTAACTTGAACTTATTAGCTGGCTGCGACTCCAACTCCCACTACAGAGTTTGAAATGGCATGGACGTCAATGACAGTGGGGAAGCGTGCTCGCAATTTGAGAAAACGTATTTCTAGATCTTGAATAAAGGTGGTATTCCAACCTTTATGAATTATCAAAGGGAAAATGTTCTAGACTTCACCCTTGGGTCCTTTGAGATCCCAGTGGAAGTTAAGGATTAAAGGGTTAGCATGGGAACCTTAGTCTATTAGAAACATATCCATTTTGATCTTAAGGGCAAAGGAAATTCCTCTGCACAGGAACTGTAAGAGGACCAACTAGGACTCCTTTTTTATTTTTTTTAAATTAACGTCCTCCAACATTGTGTCATATCGGACGAATGAATGAAATGAAATGGGTGAAATGATGCTCAAATGAGCCCGAGGTCCATGGAGCTTTAAGTTACCCGACATTCGTCTTCTCAGGGTAGGGAAAATCTCGGATAAAACACCTTACCCGGATAACTTACCCTAAGCGAGATTCGAACTCGCGACCTCTTGAACGTGAGGCAGACACGCTAACCATCACGCTACCGAGGCGGGCTACTAGGACTCCGTTATTTCCTCGAAGGGTATCTGGAGGGTGAACTTAAGAATCGATATTAGAGCAGTATAAAATTTAAATTGAGTTTTCATTTTTGGAAACTCTTTAACTGTGATGATCCTCAGTGACCCATTCCATATTGGTCGGCAAAGACCGCCTAATGTTGCTCAGAGACCCCTTCATCGGGCTTGAGGTTCCATTACGTGTTATAACTCTACGACAGGGACCACCGGCATTATTTACCTTTCGAAAGAAGCTATACTAGAGATTTTTACACCCGAAAAACTCATTCGCATTCCGCCGGGTTTGAACCCGCGACCTCTGGAACTAGAAAGCTACTATGTTACCCCTAAACCACGGATGACCATCCGGAGGATCTGAAGTACACCGTGGACCTTTCTTTATGGACACCCCAGTGTCTACTTATATAGGAAATTACTCCCTCATATATGACGTAGAGACAACAGTTTAGTTTAGATCGAGCTCATTGTTAACATGCATCATGACAAAGACACGTAAACTTGATAATACATATGTGGTTAATAGGTGACAGGTGACATGATATTTCTATAGAGAAGTTCAAAAAGTCTATAAAAGGGAGATCAGGGGGGTCTCCAAGAAATGTTAGAGGCATATTTGCGATAATATTCTGCAATAATCGAACGCTGATCAATTGCAAAAATAACTGGTCTCAGGAATTGGGGCCAGTCTGGCATCTTGGAAGGACCCATCTGGAGCAAAGAATGATATCTTAGCAGGAGAACTCAAAGCTATTCCTTTAAACTCATTTATCCAGCACCCGTATAATGGACCAAAAACCAACCTCGGTTTGGGCACGCAAGCTTTCGCGGGAAGACTGGAAAACAGCCTCTGAGATTGTGAGCGCTAAAGAAGTAAAATTGTTCATAATTACTTTTGAGTCCGTTAAAAGCTCAGGTAAGTATTGAATCTTAACACTGCGTAGCATGATCTATTAACCAGCTGTAAGTAACATTGCATGGCATGATGAACTACCTAACGCGTCCGCCCCACCACTGTATCGCCTAACACACAAAACTTTCGGTCTTATTCTTCAGTGTCAGTCCGTCTGTCATGGTACCGGTAGCAATTCCAACTCTATGTCCAGTCTGTCAAGTTTACCCACAACTTACGAAACACTGTCAGTCTGTCAGTCTTTATAGCACCCTAATATATATACAAGGTGTTAGGGTTGTTGTTGTTGCAGTGTTTAACGCCCGCTTTTACTACTACGGCACCGCAGGCGGTGACACTGATGATACATGAAGATGGAGCACCGGTGGAATGAGATGGCGGGGGAAACCGGAGTACCCGGAGAAAACCCGCCCTGACGCCGCTTCGTCCACCACGAATACCACATGCGGGTCCCTGGGATCGAACCCGGGCCGCCTAGGTGGTAGGCGAGCGCGCTAACCGCTCGGCCACGGCGCCGCCAAGGTGTTAGGGGTATGAGTGCGCAGACTTCAAAGGCAACTTCCTGGTGTTAAACTGAAACATACGTTTCTGTGCCATTTTCCTCTATAGTGCATAGTTTCATAAATAAAAATTAAAACTGGTCATAAGTGTGATTGCAAATATGTCACCACTCCGTTATCGTCTACTTCTGCAATTATAACAGCGAGGTAGAGCTACAAAAGATGCGTTATTTATGTCTTTAACATATGTTGCTAAAATGATTCGTTTAGCCACAAAATGATATGAATAGACTAGATTCCAGCATGTCTATTGCAATAAAGTCGTGGGCATACGCTTGGCAACCCCGCAACATTAGCGCGTGAGAAGCGCGGAAAGTGAGAGAATGTTGACAGTACAACTACCCCCGCGACATCCGTGCACAACAGCAGGTTCTGTCAGTGCTTCAGGTGCGTTAAATGCATTCAGAACTATGGCAGTCTTTACAAATCAAGAGTATATCTATATCTATATATGTGTATACACACACACACCCACCCACACACACACACACACACACACACACACAGACACACACACACACACACACCCACCCACACACACACACACACACACACACACACACAGACACACACACACACACACACACACACCCTAAGACAAAATAATGAGCAGACTCTGGAAGCGTATATTTGTCTAAGTCCAACCATTCGGCCATCCGCTCACATTGAATAGTTGAGACTCAATATGAGAGAAGACAACAGAACGACGCTAAAGACGCGCATTTCGTGACACCATTGTAAACCGGCCGCGAAAACACACACACACACACACACACACACACACACACACACACACACACACACACACACACACACACACACACACACACACACACGCACACGCACACACATACACACACAGAGGTGTCAGGGGTATGAGTGCGCAGACTTCGCGTGCTGGGAGATCCAAATATAACTAATAATAAAGTCCAATAACAACTCCATCTATCTTGAAAGTTAAAGGAGATAATCGAACATTATTGAATACATTATCTGCACAGTGTGGCAACACAGGCCGAATGTTTTGTTTTGGTTTGAGGCCAGGCATGCGTTCACACCTGCAACGGGTGAAGGTCTAAACTAGGCTAGCGCTCGAAATCCGGTTCGCCACGTGCCTGTGTGTTTCTTGTCAGCTAATGCCAGTAACGAGGGATAGGGTGGTTTGCTTTTAAGCTATTCAATCGTATTTACGAGAACTAAACTAAAAACTGCGTAAGAGACTACGCATAAGGTGTAGTCGGATGATCAAAGATAGCAACTTCAAATGTTAAGTATGGAAATACCTCATTGGTGTAATTGTGTCATTAAATAACAGCCACCTTTTGCTAAACAGGAAAATCTATTATAAAGAACACGACTTTGGAGCCGGAACAGCCTAGATGGCCTAAGACGCGAAGAAGAAGAAGAAGAAGAAGAAGAAGAAGAAGAAGAAGAAGAAGAAGAAGAAGAAGAAGAAGAAGAAGAAGAAGAAGAAGAAGAAGATTATTAATGGTCATTAACTGCAAACTCAACAAGATGTCTTTTACAGTAGATGTTCAAAATGTGCTCCGTGAGAATCGCATCTTCTTAGCCAATTTTGCCCTACCCTCGTTAGAGCTTCTGTATGCTGCCCAATCTCTGTCTATATATAAGGACCTGATACCTTGTAATGGTTGTAGCAGGGAAACGGTTCATTTCCGGACATGGGTTCCTATTTAAAATACTGTCTACTCAGTCCCCTCTACTAGCCCTAGAAGTTTGTTATATGAATTTCAGAACACCCGGTATATATACACTCCCAGATGGTGCTACTCAGACTTAGATATGGGTATCACCCGACATAACCTTACTCGCGATGCATGCAGGTAAATCCACAAAATTAGCCCTCCACCAGCTACTAGTAAAACTGGAAGGGACAGTGAGCTGCGGAGAACTGGCCATGAAAGTTTCCTGGAATTAGAGGATGCCTTTAATTATATGCAATTAGGCACGAATGGAAAGAGTCTGAAGAACAGAGGAGTCGGTCTGGAGGCTAGAACTATATCCGGAGCGGCCCTAAGAAGGACTCCTGTCTCCCACACAACTGCCAGGTGGTGGATGATCTAATGAACAGATTCAATGGAGGAAATACATGTTTCGGGCCATGCTGATGACATAAAATATATCAACGGATCGATTGAAAATCTTCAAACACAACCGCCCGTATTGGGTCATGTGCATGAGACTCACCACCGCCCATATAGGCTTTGCAATGACATAGGAGGTACGAAGCCCCCGTTTGTAATGTAGACAGCCCGATGTTGGATTTATTGACGAATTGTGAACGTACACTCATCTCACACTTTGATGCGCTACAGCGTCCAAACCGTGCATTTACGGACAGGGATTCAGTTTGCTGTCCCGCAAACATACAAAGCGTTGTTGGTGCTGTTTGGGACAGCCTGTATATCTCAGTGTCTAATTAAAATGATATTAAAGACCACAAGCATTTTGAGGGGATATATTAAACGCATTCGCAAGCTTTAAGCTGTCGAGGCGATCTGCAAATATTGATTGCGAGGAAATCATTTCACTTATGTCACTTATACCCTTTAGTTAATCTAAAATAACGCAACTAAAGTTGTCCTTAGACCCGGAATACTCAACGTATACATTTAGCTTTTGGGGGAAGAAGCAATATTAGCTGCGTCTTCTTGCTGAATCATTTAACTTAAAATTGGATTTTGGAATGTGTGTGCTACAATGTTGTTCCTAAGATTAATGTGGGCAGACACTTGAAGAATGGCAGTATCAATAAGGCATTTGCTAATAAAGGAGGAATGGCGGGTTAAATTTAACGCAGCACTCACACCTTTCGCATTGCTCGTGCCGCCTGTTGTGAGGACCACTGCGAATGATCAATAGTTAACTTGATTCCGAATGTCTTTAATTTTATTGTCACAAATACGTTCAGTCTAGTTAGGTCTACAAACGAAGATAAACGGCAATGGCATGCTGGAGCTAAAATGAGAACGGAGCGACAGAAGTGGTATAGGTATGTTTTTAAAGCCATGATAGTCGGTTGGAACATTAGATATTGCTGCAACCGGTATTCCAAAAGTATGTATTTTTATATTGTTATCGAGGTATCCATAATGAGAATGTTCATTAAGATTTTCCACGGTGTTTCTTGCAAATTTTCATTATCCTGGAGTATAAATAGAGGCTAATTTCAACATACCCAGTTACAGATCTATTTCTTCCGAACCATTCTTTACTAATTTTAGCAAAACCCCAAACACAAAGAACTCCTAACTATGAAATGTATATAGCAATAATTTACATTTATTGTACGGATCTGTCTTGTCATGCTTTCAATTATATCCCATTTTTATTTTCTCTACAACGTACATAGTGGGAACAGAAGATATTGCAATTCAGCTGAAAGGTCGATACCGAGACTCAGTGGGGATAAACGTTTTGAGGACCCCTGAATCCAAAAAATTAGGAATAGGGCCGTTAATGTATATGTGTGAGTCTGTGTGAGTGTGTGTGGAGAGTGTGTGAGTGTATGTGAGCGTGTGTGTGTGTGTGTGGAGTGTGTGTGTGTGAGAGAGAGAGAGAGAGCGTCTGTGTGAGTGTGAGGGTGTGAGTGTGACTGTGTGAGTGTGTGAGTGTGTGAGTATGTTTGCGTGTGTGTGTGTCAGAGCGTGTGTGTGAGTGTAACAGCGAGTGTGTGAGTGTGAGGGTTTGAGTGTGAGTGTGTGTGAGTGTCTGAGTGTGAGTGAGTGTGTGTGTGAAAGCGTGTGTGTGAAAGCGTGTGTGTGAGTGTGTGTGTGAGAGAGAGCGTGTGTGTATGAGTGTGAGCGTGTGTGTGTGAGTGTGAGGGTATGAGTGTGTGTCTGAGAGCGTGTGTGTGAGTGTGTGAGTGTGAGTGTGTGTGAGTGTGTGTGAGTGAGTGTGTGTGAGTGTGTGTGAGTGAGTGTGTGGGTGAGTGAGTGTGTGTGCGAGTGTGTGTGTGAGTGTGTGAGAGCGTAGGTGTGAGTGTATGTGAGTGTGACTGTGTGTAAGAGCGTGTACGTAAGTGTGAGAGTGTGGGTGTTTTTTTTTTTTTATTTTTTTATTTTTAAGATTCTTTATTGTTCTACATGTTCCATTACAATATGTAATACTACATGTTGGGTTTGCTTATTATAAATTTAACATTAATAATTACATAGATTTATACAGTTCAATTATTTTTTGTCAGATCAATTGCATTGGCATACTGAATATATTCTTTAAAATAACGTTTAGCAATTTCGACTTTAGTTGGTGGCCATTTTCCTCTTCTTTGAATTATTTTCCTTCTGAATGTTCTTCTTTTTTCTTCGAGATTTTTGCAGTCATAAATTATATGGTCTGTTGTTTGCTCTCCTCCATTACATGAACAACTTGGGTCATCTGTGATGTGGAACCTATAGTAGTATGCTTTAAGTCTTCCGTGTCCTGTCAGTAGTGTTGTAAGGTTTGCCGTTAGATTTATCCTTAACTTCAGTCTGTCTGCTACAGTAGGAAAGTATTGCTTTGTTTCCTGACCTTTAGTTGTTTCTTGCCATTAACTTTCCCAATGTTTTAGACTTTCTTGTCTTAGCGTTCTTCTAACAAAACTCTTTGGAAATCTATTATAGCTGCATTCCTCTTCGTTTGTAATTGCTCTCTTTGCTAGTCGGTCTGCAATTTCATTGCCTTGTATCCCTATGTGTGCTTTGACACACCCAATTTCTACATTCCAGTTTTGTTTTTCTAAAATTTTTAACATTGTTCTAATTGCTTGTGTTAGGTAACTGTGAATTTTGTAGTTTTGCAATGATTGTAATGTGACTCTACTGTCCGTGTATATCGCTGCAGTTTTGTTATCTTCTTCAGTTAAGTAAATATTTTCAACAGTTTCTAATGCTTTCAACACTGCAAATTGTTCAGCTTGGTTATTGGAGCACTGTTTATCTAACTTATATTGTAGCTGATATTTCAGTTTGTTCTGATGATAAATTGCTACTCCAGAACCAACTCCTTCTTCTGTTTTACTGCCATCTGTATAAATTTCCAGTGCATACGTTTTATTCTGATTTATTTCTTTTATTATTGGTATGTCGGCTGGATGACACCATTTCCTATATTCTACAGGTTTGTCTAATTTGTTCTCGGAGTTTTGTTTCAATATTGTATATTCATTGGCGATTTCCTGAAGTTTAATTGTAATAGGTGTAAGTCCAGTTATAATGGATAGTGCTTCAGTAGATGTGGTCCTGAATGCTTTAGCAATTTTGATATTTATTTGTCTTTGCACTCTTGTAAACTTATTTGCATTATATTTTCTGTCAATGGCTTCTATCCATACTAGAGCTGCATAAGATAGTAATGGTAGAATTGCACCGTTGTACATAGTCTTTAAAGCCTGGTGTTTCAGTCCCCAATCTAGTTTTGCTGATTTAGATAAAATGTGTATCAATTTATTGGCTTTCTCTGTTACATACTGAATGTGATCATTAAAGGTGAAATTTTTATCAATGATTATTCCCAAATATATGAGGGTGAGTGTGTGTGAGAGCGTGTATGTGAGTGTGAGGGTGTGAGTGTGTGTGTGTGAGAGCGTGTGTGTGAGTGTGTGTGTGAGTGAGTGTGTGTGTGTGAGTATGTCAGTGTGTGTGTATCAGTGTGAGTGTGGGTGTATGAGTGTGAGAGTGTGTGAGTGTATGTGTGAGTGTGTATGAGTTTGTGTGTGAGTGTGTGTGAGTGTGTGAGAGCGTGTGTGTGAGTGCGTGTGTGAGTGACTGTGAGTGTGAGGGTGTGAGTGTGAGTGTGAGTGAGAGTGCGTGAGTGTGTGTGAGTGTGTGAGTGTGTGTGAGAGCGTGTGTGTGAGTATGTGCGTGTGAGTGAATGTGTGTAAGTGTGAGTGTGTCAGTGTGTGCGAGTGTGTGTGTCTGTGTGTGTGAGTGTGTGCGTGAGTGTGAGTGTGTGTGACTGCGTGTGAGCATATCAGTGTGTGTGTCAGTGTCTGTGGGTGTGTGTGTCAGTGTGTGTGAGTGTGTGTGTGTGTGTGAGAGCGTGTATGTGAGTGTGAGGGTGTGAGTGTGAGTATGTGAGTGTGTGTGAGTGTGTGTGAGAGCGTGTGTGTGAGTGTGTGCGTGTGAGTGAATGTGTGTAAGTGTGAGTGTGTCAGTGTGTGTGTCAGTGTCTGTGGGTGTGTGTGTCAGTGCGTGTGACTGTGTGTGTGTGAGAGCGTGTATGTGAGTGTGAGGGTGTGAGTGTGAGTATGTGAGTGTGTGTGAGTGTGTGAGTGTGTGTGAGAGCGTGTGTGTGAGTGTGTGCGTGTGAGTGAATGTGTGTAAGTGTGAGTGTGTCAGTGTGTGCGAGTGTGCGTCTGTGTGTGAGTGTGAGTGTGTGTGTGAGTGTGAGTTAGTGTGAGTGTGAGCGTGTGATTGTATGTGAGTGTGAGTGTGTGTGACTGTGAGTGTGTGTGAGTGTGTGTGTGAGTGTATGTGAGTATGTGCATATGAGCGTGTGCGAGTCTGTGTGCGTGTGTGTGAGTGTTAGAGTGTGTGGGAGTGTGTGTGTGAGTGTGTGTGAGTGAGTGTGAGTGTGTGTGAGTGCGTGTGTCAGTGCGTGAGTGTGTGTGTGCACGTGTGTGTGAGTGTGTGTGAGTGTGAGTGTGTGTGAGTGTGAGTGTGTGTGTGACTGTGAGTGTGAGTGTGTGTGCGCGTGTGTGTTTGTGTGTTTCAGTGTATGTGTGAGTGTGTTTGACTGTGTGTGAGTGTGTGAATTTGTGTGTGAGTGAGTGTACGTGAGTGTGTGAGTGAGTGCGTGAGTGTGAGTGTGAGTGTGTGTGAGTGCGTGTGAGTATGTCAATGTGTGACAGTGTGTGTGAGTGTGTGTGTCAGTGTGTGTGAGTGTGACTATGTGAGAGCGTGTGAGTATGACGGTGTGAGTGTGTGTGAGCGTGTGAGTGTGTGTGGGAGAGCGTGTCTGTGAGTGTGTGCGTCTGAGTGAATGTGTGTGAGTGTGTGAGTGTGTCAATGTGTGTGAGTGTGTGCGTCTGTGTCTGTGAGTGCGTGTGAGTGTGAGGGTGTGAGTGTGAGTGTGTGTGTGGAGTGTGTGTGAGTGTGTGTGTGTGTGAAAGCGTGTGTTTGAGTGTGTCAGTGTGTGAGTGTGTGTGAGTGTGTGTGAGAGTGTGGGTATGAGAGAGAGCGTGTGTGTGAGTGTGTATGAGTGTGAGCGTGCGTGTGAGTGTGTGTGAGTGTGACTGTGTGTGAGAGCGTGTATGCGAGTGTGAGGGTGTGAGTGTGTGTGTGTGAGTGTGAGTGTGTGTGTGAGAGCGTGTGTGTGAGTGTGTGCGTGTGAGTGAATGTGTGTAAGTGTGAGTGTGTCAGTGTGTGTGTCAGTGTCTGTGGGTGTGTGTGTCAGTGTGTGTGACTGTGTGTGTGTGAGAACGTGTATGTGAGTGTGAGGGTGTGAGTGTGAGTATGTGAGTGTGTGTGAGTGTGTGAGTGTGTGTGAGAGCGTGTGTGTGAGTGTGAGCGTGTGATTGTATGTGAGTGTGAGTGTGTGTGACTGTGAGTGTGTGAGAGTGTGTGTGTGAGTGTATGGGAGTATGTGCATATGAGCGTGTGCGAGTCTGTGTGCGTGTGTGTGAGTGTTAGAGTGTGTGGGAGTGTGTGTGTGAGTGTGTGTGAGTGAGTGTGAGTGTGTGTGAGTGCGTGTGTCAGTGTGTGAGTGTGTGTGTGCACGTGTGTGTGAGTGCGCGTGTGTGTGAGTGTGTATGAGTGTGTGTGAGTGTGTATGAGTGTGTGTGTGACTGTGAGTGTGAGTGTGTGTGCGCGTGTGTTTGTGTGTTTGAGTAAATGCGTGAGTGTGTGTCAGTGTGTGTGAGTGAGTGTGAGTGTGTGTGAGTGTGTGTGTGAGTGCGTGTGTAGGTGTGTGAGTGTGAGTGGTCGTGTGCGAGTGTGTGTGCACCTGTGTGTGAGAGTATGTGAGTGTGTGTGAGTGTGTATGAGTGTGTGTGAGTGTGTGTGTGAGTGCGTGTGCCAATGTGTGAGTGTTAGTGTGTGCGCGCGCGTGTGTTAGTGTGTGTGTGAGTGTCTGTTTGAGTGTGTGTGGGAGTAAGAGCGTGTGTGTGAGTGTGTCAGTGTGTGTGAGTGTGTGACAGTGTGTGAGTGTGTGTGAGTGTTTGTGAGTGTCTATGAGTGTGTGTGAGTGTGAGTGTGAGTGGGTGTGCACGTGTGTGTTTGCGTCCTTGAGTGTATGTGTGAGTATGTGTTTGAGTGCGTGAGTGTGTGTTTGAGTGTGTGAGTTTGTGTGTGAGTGTGCGAGTGAGCGTGTGTGAGTGTGTGCGAGAGTGTGAGTGTGTGTGAGTCCGTGTGAGTATGTCAGTGTGTGTGAGTGTGACAGTGTGTGAGAGCGTGTATGTGAGTGTGAGGGTGTGAGTGTGAGTGTGTGTGAGTGTGTGTATGTGAGAGCGTGTGTGTGAGTGTCTGAGTGAATGTGTGTAGGTGTGTGTGTCAGTGTGTGTGAGTGTGTGTGTCTGTGTGTGTGAGTGTGTGTGAGTGTGTGTGAGTATGTGGGTGTGTGCGTGTGAGTGTGTGAGTCTGTGTGCGTGTGTGTGGGTGTGTGAGAGTGTGTGAGTGTCTGTGTGAGTGTGTGTGAGTGAGTGTGTGTGAGTGCGTGTGTCAGAGTGTTAGTGTGAGTGTGTGTGCGCGCCTGTGTGTGCACGTGTGTGTCAGTGTGTGTGAGTCTGAGTGCGTATCAGTGTGTGTGAGTGTGTGTGAGTGTGTGTTTTTGACTGTGAGTGTGAGTGTGTGCGCGTGTGTGTTTGTGTGTTTGAGTGTATGTCTGAGTGTGTTTGAGTGTGTTAGTGTGTGAGTGTGTGTGTGCGTGAGTGTGAGTGTGTGAGTGCGTGTGAGTATGTCAGTGTGTGTGACTGCGTGTGTCTGTGTGTGTGACTGTGACTCTGTGAGAGCGTGTATGTGAGCGTGAGGGTATGAGTGTGTGAGTGTGCGTGTGTGGGAGAGCGTGCGTGTGAGTGTGTGCGTGTGAGTGAATGTGTGTGTGAGTGTGTCAGTGTGTGTGTCAGTTTGTGTGAGTGTGTGTGTGTCTGTGTGTGAGCGTGTATGTGAAGTGGGTGTGTGTGAGAGCGTGTGTGTGTGGGAGGGCGTGTGTATGAGTATGAGCGTCTGAGTGTGTGAGTGTGTGTGTGCGTGTGTGAGAGAGCGTGTGTGTGAGTGTGAGTGAAAGTGTGTGTGTGAGTGTGAGGGCGTGAGTGTGAGTATGTGTGAGTGACTTAGTGTGTGAGTGTGTGTGTAAGCGTGTGTGTGAGTGTGTCAGTGTGTGAGTGTGAGTGTGTGTGAGTGAGTTTGTGAGTGTGTGTGTGTGTGTGAGAGAGCGTGTGTGTGATTGTGTGGGTGAGAGCGTGTGTGTGAGTGTGTCAGTGTGTGTGAGTGTGAGTGTGTGTGTGTGACTGAGTGTGCGTGAGTGTGTGTGTGAGTGAGTGTGTGGGTGAGGGAGTGTGTGTGCGAGTGTGTGTGAGAGCGTAGGTGTGAGTGTGTGTGCGTGTGACTGTGTCTGAGAGCGTGCATGTGAGCGTGAGAGTGTGAGTTTGAGTGTGTATGAGCCTGTGTGTGAGTGTGTCTGTATGTGAGAGAGCGTGCGTGTGAGTGTGTGTGTGAGTGTGAGTGTGTGAGTGTGTGTGCGTGTGCGTGAGTATGTCAGTGTGTATGTCAGTGTTGTGATTGTGTGGTTGTCAGTGTGTGTTAGTGTGTGTGAGTGTGAGTGCGGGTGAGTGTGTGTGTGAGTGTGTGTGAGTTTATGTGTGAGAGCGTGTATGTGAGTGTGAGAGTGTGAGTGTGTGTGAGTGTGTGTGTGAGTGTGAGTGTGTGAGAGAGAGCATGCGTGTGAGTGTGTGTGTGAGTGAGCCTGAGTGTGTGTAATTGTGTGTGAGTGTGTGTGAGTATGTCAGTGTGTGTCAGTGTGTGTAAATGTGTGTGAGTGTGAGTGTGGGTGAGTGTGTGTGTGAGTGTGTGTCTCTGTGTGAGAGCGTATGTGTGAGTGTAAGCGTGTGTGAGATCGTGTGTGTGAGTGTGAGCTTTTTAGTGTGAGTCTGTGTGTGAGCGTGTGCCAGTGTGTGTGACTGTGTGCGAGTGTGAGTGTGTGTGAGTGTGTGTGAGTGCGTGTGAGTATGTCATGTGTGTGAGTGTGTGTGTCAGTGTGTGTGAGTGTGACTGTATGTGAGAGCGTGTATGTGAGTGTGAGGGTGTGAGTATGAGTGTGTATGAGTGTGTGAGTGAGTGTGTGTGCAAGAGCGTGTGTGTGAGTGTGTGCGTGTGAGTGAGTGTCTGTGAGTGTGAGTGTGTGAGTGTCTCAGTTTGTGTCAGTGTGTGTGAGTGTGTGTGTGTCTCTGAGTGTGTGTGAGTGTGAGTGTGTGTAAGTGTGAGCGTTAGAGTGTGTGTGAGTGTGTGTGAGTGTATGTGAGGATTGAGTGGGTGCGTTTGAGAGTGTGTGAGCCTGTGTGCGTGTGAGTGAGTGTGTGCGTGTGTGGGAGTGTGTGTCTGAATGTGTGTGGGTGAGTGTGAGTGTGTCTGAGTGTGTGTGAGTGTGTGTGTGAGTGCGTGTGCCAGTGTGTGAGTGTTAGTGTGTGTGCGCGCGTGTGTGAGTGTGTGAGTGTCTGTTTGAGAGTGTGTGGGAGTGTGAGCGTGTGTGTGAGTGTGTATGATTGTGTGTGTGAGTGTGAGTGTGTGTGCGCGTGTGTGTTTGTGTGTTTGAGTGTATGTGTGAGTGTGTTTGTGAGAGTGTGAGAGTGTGTTTGTGAGTGTGTGTGTGAGTGTTTGAGGTTCTGTGTGTGTGAGTGAGTGTCTGTGAGTGTGTGAGTGTGTGCGTGGGTGTGAGTGTGAGTGTGTGTGAATGTGAGGTTTTGAGTGTAGGTGTGTGTGTGAGTGTATGAGAGTGAGTGTGTGGGAGTGTGTGTGAGTGTGTGTTAGTGTGTGTGAGTGTGCGTGACTGTGTGTGTGAGAGCGTGTGTATGAGTGTGAGTGTGTGTGTGAGTGCGTGTGCGTGTGTAAGTGTGCGAGTGTGAGTGTGTGTGAGAGTGTGTGTGAGCGTGTCTCTGTGTGAGTGTGAGTGTGTGAGTTTGTGTGTGAGTGTATGTGTGAGAGCGTGTGTGTGAGTATGTCAGTGTGTCTGTCAGTGTGAGTGTGTGTGTGTCAGTGTGTGTGAGTGTGACTGTGTGTGAGAGCGTGTATGAGAGTGTGAGGGTGTGAGTGTGAGGGTGTGAGTGTGAGTGTGTGTGAGTGAGTATGTGTCTGTGAGAGCGTGTGTGTGAGTATGTGTGTGTGAGAGCGTGTGTGTGAGTATGTGCGTATGCCTGAATCTGTGTGAGTGTGAGTGTGCGACTGTGTCAGTGTGTGTGTCAGTGTGTGTGAGTGTGAGCGTGTGAGTGTGAATGTGTGTGAGTATGTGAGTATATGCGTGTGAGTGTGTCTGAGTCTGTGTCTGTCTGTGTCAGTTAGTGCGTGTGGGTGAGTGTGTGTGAGTGAGTGTGTGTGAGTGTGAGGTTTTGAGTGTGAGTGTGTGTGTGACTGTGTGTGCGAGTGTGAGTGTGTGTGAGTGTATGAGAGTGAGTGTGTGGGAGTGTGTGTGTGAGTGTGTGTGAGTGTGTGTGTGTGAGTGTATGTGAGTATTGAGTGTGTGCGTTTGAGTGTTTGTGAGCCTGTGTGCGTGTGAGTGAGTGTGTGCGTGTGTGGGAGTGTGTGTCTGAGTGTGTGTGGGTGAGTGTGAGTGTGTCTGAGTGTGTGTGAGCGAGTGTGTGAGTGCGCGTGCCAGTGTGTGAGTGTTAGTTTGTGTGCGCGCGTGTGTGAGTGTGTATAAGTGTCTGTTTGAGAGTGTGTGAGAGTGTGAGCGTGTGTGTGACTGTGTGTGAGTGTGTATGATTGTGTGTGTGACTGTGAGTGTGTGTGCGCGTGTGTGTATGTGTGTTTGAGTGTATGTGTGAGTGTGTTTGTGTGAGTGTGAGAGTGTGTGTGTCAGTGTGTGAGTGTGTGTGTCTATGTGTGTGACTGTGAGTGTGTGTGAGAGCGTGTATGTTAGTGTGAGGGTGTGAGGGTGTGAGTGTGTGTGAGTGAATATGTGTGTGAGCGTGTGTGTGAGCGTGTGTGTGAGTGTGTGCGTGTGAGTGAATGTGTGTGAGTGTGAGTGTGCGAGTGTGTCAGTGTGTGTGTCAGTGTGTGTCTGTGTGTCTGAGTGTGAGTGTGTGTGGGTGTGAGCGTGTGAGTGTGAGTGTGCGTGAGTATGTGAGTATGTGCGTGTGAGTGTGTCTGAGTCTGTGTGCGTGTGTGTGAGTTAGTGCGTGTGTGGGAGTGTGTGAGTGTGTATGTGAGTGTGTGCGAGTGTGTGTGTGTGAGTGTGTGTGTACGTGTGTGTGGGTGTTTGCGTTAGTTCATGAGTCAGTGTGTCAGTGTGTGAGTGTGAGTGTGTGTTTGAGTGTGTGTGGGAGTGTCAGTGTGTGGGAGTGTGAGTGTATGTGAGTATTAGTGTGTCAGTGTGTGTGAGTGTGTGACAGTGTGTGAGTGTGTTGTGAGTGTGTGACTATGTGACTGTTTTAGTGTGAGCGTGTGAGTGTGTGTGAGTGAGTGTGTGTGAGTGTGTGACTGTGTGTGAGTGTGTGCTGGAGTGTGTAAGTGTGTGAGTGGGTGTTTGTGAGTGTGTGCGTGAGTGTGTGTGAGTGTGCGCGAGTGTGTGTGAGTTTGTGTTAGTGTGTGTGAGTGTATCAGTGTGTGTGAGTGAGTGTGTAGGTGAGTGCGTAAGTGTGTGTGAGTTTGAATGTGTGTGTGCGCGTCTGTGTTTGTCTGTTTGAGTGTGTGTGAGTGTGTGTTTGAGTTTGTGAGTGTGTGTTAGTGTAAGAGTTTGTGTTTGAGTGTGTGTTTGTGAGTGCATGTGTGTGAGTGTGTGTCATTGTGTCAGTGTGTGAGTGTGTGTGAGTGTGTGTGTGTGAGCGAGAGAGAGCGTGTGTGTCAGTGTGTATGAGTGTGACCGTGTGTGTGAGTGTGAGGGTGTGAGTGTGAGTGTGTGAGTGTGAGGGTTTGAGTGTGAGTGTGTGAGTGTGTGTGAGTTTGTGTGAGTGAGCGTGTGGGAGTGTGTGTGAGTGTGTGTGAGAGAGTGAGTGTGTGAGTGAGAGAGTGAGTGTGTGAGTGAGTGTATGCCAGTGTGTGTGTGTGAGAGAGTGAGTGTGTGAGTGTGAGTGAGGGTATGAATGTGAGTGTGTGTGGGTGTGCGTAGTTGTGTGTGACTGTGTGTGAATGTGTGTGAGTGAGTGTGAGTGTGTGTGTCTGTGAGTGTGTGTGAATGTGTGTGAGTGTGTGAGTGAGAGTGTGTGAGTGTGTGTGAGTGTGAGTGAGAGTGTGTGTGTGAGTGTGTCAGTGTGTGTGAGTGAGTGAGTGTGTGTACGAGTGTGTGCGTGTGGGTGTGAGTGTTGAGTGTGTGAGTGTGTGAGAGCGTGTGTGTGAGTGTGAGTGTGTGTGAGAGTGCGTTTGAGTGTGTCAGTGTGTGTGAGTGTATGGGCGTGTGTGAGTGTGTGTGAGTGTGAATGAGTATGAAAGTGTGTGAGTCTGTAAGAGTGAGTGTGTGCGAGTGTACGAGGGAGTGTTTGTGAGTGTGTGTCAGTGTGTGTGAGTGTGTGTGAATGAGTGTGAGTGTGCGTGTGAGTGCGTGTGTAAGTGTGCGAGTGTGAGTGTTCGTGTGCGAGTGTGTATGATTGTGTGTGAGTGTGAGTGTGTGTGCGCGTGTGTGTTTGTGTGTTTGAGTGTATGTGTGAGTGTGTTTGTGAGAGTGTGAGAGTGTGTGTGTGAGTGTGTGTGTGAGTGTGTGAGGTTCTGTGTGTGAGTGAGTGTCTGTGAGTGTGTGAGTGTGTGTGTGAGTGTATGTGTGAGAGCGTGTGTGTGAGTGTATGAGTGTGTGTGAGAGTGCGTGTGAGTGTGTGAGTGTGCGTGAGTGTATGAGCGTGTGTCAGCGTGTGTAAGTGTGTGCGTGAGCGAGAGAGCGTGTGTGTGAGTGTGTCTGAGTGTGACCGTTTGTGTGAGTGTGAGGGTGTGAGTGTGAGTGTGTGAGTGTGAGGGTTTCAGTGTGACTGTGTGAGTTTGTGTGTGAGTGTGTGCGTGAGTGTGAGTGTGTGTGAGTATGTCAGTGTGTGTGTCAGTGTGTGTGTCAGTGTGTGTGAGTGTGTGTGTACTGTGTGTGAGTGTGACTGTGTGTTAGAGCGTGTATGTGAGTGTGAGGATGTCAGGGTGAGTTTGTGTGAGTGTGTGTGTGAGAGCGTGTGTGTGAGAGCGTGTGTGTGAGTTTGCGTGTGAGTGAGTGCCTGTGAGTCTCTCAGTGTGTGTGTCAGTGTGTGTGTGAATGTGTGTGAATGTGTGTGAGTGTGAGTGTAGGTGAGTGTGAGCGTGTGAGTGTGAGTGTGTGAGTCTGTGTGAATGTGTGTGAGTATGTGAGTGTGTGCGTGTGAGTGTGTGTGAGTCTGTGTGCGTGTGAGTGAGCGTGTGCGTGTGTGGGAGTGTGTGAGTGTGTATGTGAGTGTGTGCGAGTGTGTGTGTGTGAGTGTGTGTGTACGTGTGTGTGGGTGTTTGCGTTAGTTCGTGAGTCAGTGTGTCAGTGTGTGAGTGTGAGTGTGTGTTTGAGTGTGTGTGGGAGTGTCAGTGTGTGGGAGTGTGAGTGTTTGTGAGTATTAGTGTGTCAGTGTGTGTGAGTGTGTGACAGTGTGTGAGTGTGTTGTGAGTGTGTGACTATGTGACTGTTTTAGTGTGAGCGTGTGAGTGTGTGTGAGTGAGTGTGTGTGAGTGTGTGACTGTGTGTGAGTGTGTGCTGGAGTGTGTAAGTGTGTGAGTGGGTGTGTGTGAGTGTGTGCGTGAGTGTGTGTGAGTGTGAGTGTGCGCGAGTGTGTGTGAGTTTGTGTTAGTGTGTGTGAGTGTACCAGTGTGTGTGAGTGAGTGTGTAGGTGAGTGCGTAAGTGTGTGTGAGTTTGAATGTGTGTGTGCGCGTCTGTGTTTGTCTGTTTGAGTGTGTGTGACTGTGAGTGTGTGTGAGTGATTGTGTGTTTGAGTGTGTGTTTGAGTTTGTGAGTGTGTGTTAGTGTAAGAGTTTGTGTTTGAGTGTGTGTTTGTGAGTGCATGTGTGTGAGTGTGTGTCATTGTGTCAGCGTGTGTAAGTGTGTGCGTGAGCGAGAGAGCGTGTGTGTGAGTGTGTCTGAGTGTGACCGTTTGTGTGAGTGTGAGGGTGTGAGTGTGAGGGTGTGAGTGTGAGTGTGTGAGTGTGAGGGTTTCAGTTTGACTGTGTGAGTTTGTGTGTGAGTGTGTGCGTGAGTGTGAGTGTGTGTGAGTGCGTGTGAGTATGTCAGTGTGTGTGTCAGTGTGTGTGTCAGTGTGTCTGAGTGTGTGTGTACTGTGTGTGAGTGTGACTGTGTGTAAGAGCGTGTATGTGAGTGTGAGGATGTCAGGGTGAGTTTGTGTGAGTGTGTGTGTGAGAGCGTGTGTGTGAGTTTGAGTGTGAGTGAGTGCCTGTGAGTCTCTCAGTGTGTGTGTCAGTGTGTGTGTGTCTGTGAATGTGTGTGAATGTGTGTGAGTGTGAGTGTAGGTGAGTGTGAGCGTGTGAGTGTGTGTGAGTCTTGTGAATGTGTGTGAGTATGTGAGTGTGTGCGTGTGAGTGTGTGTGAGTCTGTGTGCGTGTGAGTGAGCGTGTGCGTGTGTGGGAGTGGGTGTCTGAGTGTGTGTGGGTGAGTGTGAGTGTGTGTGAATGTGTCTGAGTCTGTGTGAGTTGTGTGTGAGTGCGTGTGCCAGTGTGTGAGTGTTAGTGTGTGTGCGCGCGTGTGTGTGAGTAAGAGTGCGTGTGTGAGTGTGTGTGTGTGAGTGTGTGTTTGAGTGTGTGTGGGATTGTGGGCGTCAGTGTGAGTGTGTCAGTGTGTGTGAGTGTGTGACAGTGTGTGAGAGTGTGTGAGTGTGTGTGAGTGTTTGTGAGTGTGTATGAGTGTGTGTGAGTGTTTGTGTCAGTGTGAGTATGTGTGCGCGTGTGTGTTTGTGTGTTTGAGTGTATGTTTGAGTGTGTGTTTGAGTGTGTGAGTGTGTGTGCGAGTGTGTGGGTTTGTGTGTGGGTGTGTGTGTCAGTGTGTGTCAGTGTGACTGAGTGTGAGAGCGTGTATGTGAGTGTGAGGGTGTGAGTGTGTGTGAGTGTGTTTCTATGTGAGAGGGTGTGTTTGAGTGTGTGCATGTGAGTAAAAGTGTGTGAGTGTGTCAGTGTGTGTCAGTGTGTGAATGTCAGTGTGTGTCAGTGTGAGTGTGTGTGAGTGTGTGTAAGAGTATGTAAGTGTGTGTGAGTGTGTTTGTGGGTGTGTGAGTGTGTGGGAGTGTCTGTGTGAGTGTGAGTGTGTATGTGCGCGTGTGTGTGTGCACGTGTGTGTCAGTGTGCGTGAGTCTGAATGTCTATGAGTGTGTGTGGGTATGTGTTTTTGACTGTGAGTGTGAGTGCGTGTGCGCGTGTGTGTTTGTGTGTTTGAGTGTATGTTAGAGTGTGTCTTTGAATGTGTTAGTGTGTGGGTGAGTGTGAGTGCTTGTGAGTATGTCAGTGTGTGTCTCAGTGTGTGGGTGTGTGTGTCAGTGTATGTGACTGGTACTCTGTGAGAGCGTGTATGTGTGTGTGAGTATGTGAGTGTGTCAGTGTGTGTGTCAGTGTGTGGGAGTGTGTGAGTGTCTGTGTGTGAATGTGTGTGAGCGTGTGTGTGGAGTGTGTGTGTGTGAGTGTGAGCGTGTGAGTGTGTGTGCGTGTGTTTGTGAGAGAGCGTGTGGGTGAGTGTGAGTGAAAGCGTGTGTGTGAGTGTGAGGGCATGTGAGTATGTGTGTAAGCGTGTGTGTGAGTGCGTGTGAGTGAGTGTGTGAGTATGTGTGAGTGTGTGTGAGAGAGAGCGTGTGTGAGTTTGTGTGAGTGTGTGGATGAGAGCGTGTGTGTGAGTATGTGAGTGTGTGTGAGTGTGTGTGAGTGTGTGTGACTGTGTGTGAGTGTGTGTGTGAGTGAGTGTGTGAGTGAATGTGTGTGTGTGAGTGTGTGTGCGAGTGTGTGTGAGAGCGTAGGTGTGAGTGTGACTGTGTGTGAGAGCCTGTATGTGAGTGTGAAAGTGTGAGTTTGAGTGTTTGTGAGTGTGTCTGTGAGTGTGTGAGTTTGTGGGTGTGAGAGAGTGTGCGTGTGAGTGTGTGAGTGTGAGTGTGTGTGTGAGTATGTCAGTGTGTGTCAGTGTGTGTGAGTGTGTGTGGAGTGCGTGAGTGTGAGTGTGTGTGAGTGTGTGTGTGCGCCTGTGTTTGTCTGAGTGTGGGTGAGTGTGTTCGAGTGTGAGTGTGCGTGAATATGTCTTAGTGTGTGTGAGTGTGTGGGTGAGTGTGTGAGTGAGTGTGTGTTTGAGTGTGTGTGAGTGTGTCAGTGTGTGTAAGAGTGTGTGCGTGAGGGTGTGAGTGCGAGTGTGAGTGTGTATGACTCTGTGTGTGAGTGTGTGTGCGTGTGTGAGTGTGTGTGGGTGCGTGTGAGTGTGTGAGTCTGTGTGTGAGTCTGTGTGGGAGTGTGTGTGTGAGTGTGTGTGAGTGTGTCAGCGTGTGTGAGTGAATGTGGTTGTGAGTGTCTGTGTGAGCGTGTGTGAGTGTGTGTGTGTGAGTGTGTTTGAGCGTGCGCAAGTGTTTGTGTGAGAGTGTGTGAATGTGTGTGAGTGTGGGTGAGTGTGTGTTTGAGTGTGAGTGAGTGTGTGTGTTAGTGTATGTGTGTAAGTGTGTGTGAGTGTGTGTGTGAGTCTGTGTGTGAGTGTGTGTGAGTGTGTGTGAGAATGTGTGTGAGTATGTGAGTGTGTGTGAGTGAGTGTGGTTGTGAGTGTGTGTGAGGGTGTGTGAGTCTGTGTGTGAGTGTGTGTGTGAGTGTGTGTGAGAATGTGTGTGAGTTTGTGAGTGTGTGTGAGTGAGTGTGGTTGTGAGTGTGTGTGAGGGTGTGTGAGTGTGTGTGAGTGGGGGTGAGTGTGTGTTTGAGTGTGTGTGTTTGTGTGAGTGTGTGTGTCAGTGTGTGTGTGTAATTGTGTGAGTGTGTGTGAGTGTGTGTGAGTGTGTGTGAGTGTGAGTGAGTGTGTAGGTGAGTGTGTGTGAGTGTTTGTGTCAGTGTGAGTATGTGTGCGCGTGTGTGTTTGTGTGTTTGAGTGTATGTGTGAGTGTGTGTTTGAGTGTGTGAGTGTGTGTGCGAGTGTGTGGGTTTGTGTGTGGGTGTGTGTGTCAGTGTGTGTCAGTGTGACTGAGTGTGAGAGCGTGTATGTGAGTGTGAGGGTGTGAGTGTGAGTGTGTGTGAGTGTGTTTCTATGTGAGAGGGTGTGTTTGAGTGTGTGCATGTGAGTAAAAGTGTGTGAGTGTGTCAGTGTGTGTCAGTGTGTGAATGTCAGTGTGTGTCAGTGTGAGTGTGTGAGTGAGTGTGTGTGAGTGTGTGTAAGAGTATGTAAGTGTGTGTGAGTGTGTTTGTGGGTGTGTGAGTGTGTGGGAGTGTCTGTGTGAGTGTGAGTGTGTATGTGCGCGTGTGTGTGTGCACGTGTGTGTCAGTGTGCGTGAGTCTGAATGTCTATGAGTGTGTGTGGGTATGTGTTTTTGACTGTGAGTGTGAGTGCGTGTGCGCGTGTGTGTTTGTGTGTTTGAGTGTATGTTAGAGTGTGTCTTTGAGTGTGTTAGTGTGTGGGTGAGTGTGAGTGCTTGTGAGTATGTCAGTGTGTGTCTCAGTGTGTGGGTGTGTGTGTCAGTGTATGTGACTGGTACTCTGTGAGAGCGTGTATGTGTGTGTGAGTATGTGAGTGTGTCAGTGTGTGTGTCAGTGTGTGGGAGTGTGTGAGTGTCTGTGTGTGAATGTGTGTGAGCGTGTGTGTGGAGTGTGTGTGTGTGAGTGTGAGCGTGTGAGTGTGTGTGCGTGTGTTTGTGAGAGAGCGTGTGGGTGAGTGTGAGTGAAAGCGTGTGTGTGAGTGTGAGGGCATGTGAGTATGTGTGTAAGCGTGTGTGTGAGTGCGTGTGAGTGAGTGTGTGAGTATGTGTGAGTGTGTGTGAGAGAGAGCGTGTGTGAGTTTGTGTGAGTGTGTGGATGAGAGCGTGTGTGTGAGTATGTGAGTGTGTGTGAGTGTGTGTGAGTGTGTGTGAGTGAGTGTGTGATAGTGTGTGAGTGAGTGTGTGTGACTGTGTGTGAGTGTGTGTGAGTGAGTGTGTGAGTGAATGTGTGTGTGAGTGTGTGTGCGAGTGTGTGTGAGAGCGTAGGTGTGAGTGTGTGTGAGTGTGACTGTGTGTGAGAGCCTGTATGTGAGTGTGAAAGTGTGAGTTTGAGTGTTTGTGAGTGTGTCTGTGAGTGTGTGAGTTTGTGGGTGTGAGAGAGTGTGCGTGTGAGTGTGTGAGTGTGAGTGTGTGTGTGTGAGTATGTCAGTGTGTGTCAGTGTGTGTGAGTGTGTGTGGAGTGCGTGAGTGTGAGTGTGTGTGAGTGTGTGTGTGCGCCTGTGTTTGAGTGTGGGTGAGTGTGTTCGAGTGTGAGTGTGCGTGAATATGTCTTAGTGTGTGTGAGTGTGTGGGTGAGTGTGTGAGTGAGTGTGTGTTTGAGTGTGTGTGAGTGTGTCAGTGTGTGTAAGAGTGTGTAAGAGTGTGTGCGTGAGGGTGTGAGTACGAGTGTGAGTGTGTATGACTCTGTGTGTGAGTGTGTGTGAGTGTGTGTGAGTGTGTGTGGGTGCGTGTGAGTGTGTGAGTCTGTGTGTGAGTCTGTGTGGGAGTGGGTGTGTGAGTGTGTGTGAGAGTGTCAGCGTGTGTGAGTGAATGTGGTTGTGAGTGTCTGTGTGAGCGTGTGTGAGTGTGTGTGTGAGTGTGTTTGAGCGTGCGCAAGTGTTTGTGTGAGAGTGTGTGAATGTGTGTGAGTGTGGGTGAGTGTGTGTTTGAGTGTGAGTGAGGGTGTGTGTTAGTGTATGTGTGTAAGTGTGTGTGAGTGTGTGTGTGAGTCTGTGTGTGTGAGTGTGTGTGAGAATGTGTGTGAGTATGTGAGTGTGTGTGAGTGAGTGTGGTTGTGAGTGTGTGAGGGTGTGTGAGTCTGTGTGTGAGTGTGTGTGAGAATGTGTGTGAGTGTGTGAGTGTGTGTGAGTGAGTGTGGTTGTGAGTGTGTGTGAGGGTGTGTGAGTGTGTGTGAGTGGGGGTGAGTGTGTGTTTGAGTGTGTGTGTTTGTGTGAGTGTGTGTGTCAGTGTATGTGTGTAATTGTGTGAGTGTGTGTGAGTGTGTGTGAGTTTTTGTGAGTGTGAGTGAGTGTGTAGGTGAGTGTGTGTGAGTGTCTGTGAGTGTGTGTGGAGTGCGTGAGTGAGTGTGAGTTTGAGTGTGTGTGTGAGTGAGTGTGTATGTGAGTTTGTGAGTGTGTGTATGAGTGTGAGTGTGAGTGTGTGCGCGTGTGTTTGTCTGAGTATATGTGGGTGTGAGTGTGTTTCTGTGTGTGAGTAAGTGTGTGTCAGTGTTTGTGAGTGTGTTTGAGTGTGTGAGTGTGTGAGTGAGTGAGTGTGTGTGAGTGTGAGTGTGTGTGAGTGCGAGTGAGTGTGTGCGAGTGTGTCAGTGTGTGTGTCAATGTGTGTGAATGTGTGAGAGTGTTTGAGAGTGTGTGAGTGTGTGTGAGTATTTGTGAGTGAGTGTGTGAGTGTATGAGTGTGTGTGAGTGAGTGTGTAGGTGAGTGTGTGAGTGTGGGTGAGTATTTGTGTGAGTGTGTGTGAGTGTGAATGAGTGTGTGCGCGTGTGTGTTTTGTTTGTTTCAGTGTATGTGAGTGTGTTTGAGTGTGAGTTTGTGTGAGTATGTTTGCGTGAGTGTGTGTCTGAGTATGTGTGTGTGAGTGTGTGAGTGTGTGTTAGTGTGTGAATTGGTGTGTGACTGTGTGTGTGAGTGTATGTGTGTGAGTGTGTGTGTGAGTGTGTGTCAGTTTGTCAGTGTGTGAGTGTGTGGGACTGTGTGTGTGTGTGAGCGAGATAGAGCGTGTGTGTGAGTGTGTATGAGTGTGACCGTGTGTGTGATTGTGCGGGTCTGAGTGTGAGCGTTTGAGTGTGAGTGTGTGTCAGGGTGTGTGTTAGTGTGTGTGTGGGTGTGTGTGAGCGTGTGTGAGTGTGTGTATGTGAGTCTGTGTGTGAGTGAGTGTATGTGAGAGTGTGTGTGGGTGTGTCAGTGTGTGGGTGAGTGTGCTTGTGAGTGTGTGTGTGTGGGGGTGTGTGAGTGTGTGTGTGAGTAAGTGTGTGTGAGTGTGCCTGTGAGTGTGGTTGAGTGTGTGTGTGAGTGTGCGCAAGTGTGTGTGAGAGTGTGTGAATGTGTGTGAGTGCTGGTGAGTGTGTGTTTGAGTGTGTGTGAGTGTGTGTGTCAGTGTATGTGTGTAAGTGTGTGAGTGTGTGTGAGTGTGTATATGTGAGTGAGTTTGTAGGTGAGTTTGATTGAGTGTTGGTGAGTGTGTGTGGAGTGCGTGAGTGAGTGTGTGTGAGTCTGTGTGATTGGGTGTGTAGGTGAGAGTGTGTGTGAGTGCGTTTGTGAGTATTTGTGTGAGTATGTGTGCGCGTGTGTTTGTCTGTTTGAGTGTGTGTGTGAGTGTGTTTGCGTGTGTGTGACTGAGTGTGTGTGAGTGAGTGTGTGTGAATGTGTGTGTGGGTGTGTGAGTGTGTGCGTGAGTGTGAGTGTGTGTGAGTGTGTGTGAGTGAGCGTGAGTATGTCAGTGTGTGTGAGTGTGTCAGTGTGTATGAGTGTGTGAGAGTGTGTGAGTGTTTGTGAGTGTTTGTGAGTGAGTGTGTGGGTGTGTGAGTATGTGACTGTTTGAGTGTGAGTGTGTGAGTGTGTGTGTGTGAGTGTGGAGGTGAGTGTGTAAGTCTGTGCGAGTATGTGTGTGAGTGTGTGTGTGAGTGTGATTGTGTGTGCGCGTGTGTGTTTGTCTGTTTGAGTGTGTGTGAGTGTGTGTGAGTGAGTGTGTGTGTGAGTGTGTAGGAGTGTGTGTGAGAGAGTGAGTGTATGAGTGTGAGTGAGGGTGTGAATGTCAGTGTGTGTGAGTGTGTGTGAGTGTGTGTGAGAGTGTGTGAGTGTGTGTGAGTGTGCGAGACTGTGTGTGAGTGTGTGAATGGGTCAGTGCGTGTGAGTGAGTGTGTGTAAGAGTGTGTGCGTGAGGGTGTGAGTGTGTGAGAGCGTGTGTGTGAGTGTGAGTGTTCGTGACTTTGTGTGTGAGTGTGTGTGAGTGTGTGTGAATGTGAGTGAGTGTGTGTGAGTGTGTGTGAGTGTGTGTGTGAGTGTGTATGAGTGTGTGTGAGTGCGTGTGAGTGTGTGTGAGTGTTTGTGAGTGTGTGTGACTGTGTGTGAGTGTGTGTGACCGTGTGTGTGAGTGAGTGTGAGTGTGTCAGAGTGTGTGAGTGAGTTTTTTGTGAGTGTGTGTGCGAGTGTGTGTGAGTGTTTGTGTGAGTGTGGGTGAGTGTGTGTTTGAGTGTGTGTGAGTGTGTGAGTGTGTGTGTCAGTGTGTGTCTGTGAGTGTGTGTGAATGTGTTTGTGAGTGTATGTGAGTGTTTGTGAGTGTGTGTGAGTGTGTGTATTAGTGTGTGTGAGTCTGTGGATATGTGAGTGAGTCTGTGTGTGTGCGTGAGTGAGTGTGTGTGAGTGTGTGTGAGTGTTTGTGTGTGAGTGTGAGTATGTGACTGTTTGTGTGTGAATGTGTGTGAGTGAGTGTGTAGGTGAGTGTGTGAGTGTGTGTGAGTATGTGTGTGAGTGTGTGTGTGAGTGTGAATGTGTGTGCGCGCGTGTGCGTTTGTCTGTTTGAGTGTATGAGTGTGTGTTAGTGTGAGTGTGTTTGTGTGAGTGTGTTTGTGTGAGTGTGTTTGTGTGAGTGTGTTTGTGTGAGTGTGTCTGAGTGTGTGTGTGTTTGAGTGTGTGTTTGAGTGTGTGAGTTTGTGTTACTGTGTGAGTTTGTGTGTGAGTGTTTGTGTGAGTGTGTGCCAGTGTGTCAGTGTGTGAGTGTGTGTGTGTGTGTGAGCGAAAGAGAGCGTGTGTGTGTATGAGTGTGACCGTGTGTGTGAGTGTGCGGGTGTGATTGTGAGTGTGTGATTGTGAGGGTTTGAGTGTGAGTTTGTGAGTGTGAGTTTGTGAGTGTGTGTGAGTGTGGGTGAGTGTGTGTGAGTGTGTGTGGGTGTGTGTGAGTGAGTGTGTGTGAGTGTGTGTGAGAGTGAGTGTGTGTGAGAGTGTGAGTGTGAGTGAGGGTGTCAATGTGAGTGTGTGTGAGTGTGTGTGAATGTGTGTGAGTGTGTGTGTGAGTGTGTGTGAGCGAGTGTGTGAGTGTGTGTGTGAGTGAGTGTGTGTGAGTTTGCGCAAGTGTGTGGGTAAGAGTGTGTGAATGTGTGTGAGTGTTTGGGTGAGTGTGTGGTTGAATGTGTGTGAGTGTGTGAGTGTGTTTTTTTTTCAATAACACTCTTGATTGAAATTAGGCAGCATGCCCCATTACAAAGTAATATTACATGCATTAATTTCACTCAATTGTTTTGTCCTTTGCTTGATCACTTTAATATTCCACAGTTTTAGTAATTGTTACTGATGTTTGGTAAACTCGTATCTTCTCTTTTTTCACTGTATAGTTCATTTCTCACAGTTCTAGTGCGATGCAGAAATGTTTGAAAGCCTTCAAATGCTTTGTTGCTAATTGATGTGTAGTGACTGGCCAGCTGCCTCCATTCTTCTTAATATCTTCTTTCAGCTTTATTCGTTGTTTTTGTGTTTCTTGACATTCATAAATTATATGTTGTACTGTTTGTTGTCCTTTATTACAGGGACATGTGGGGTCATCTATTATTTTGAATTTGTGCAGGTATGATTTGGTCTTTCCGTGTCCTGTTATTATTGCTGTAAAGCAGGGGGCAATTGGTAGTTTTAATTTCAGTCTTTCTTTGACGGAGAAAAAAAACGACTTTGTTATAGGCCCTTTTGTAGTTTGGTCCCACCTATTCTGCCACTGTTGTACTATTCTTTCATTAATTTGTGATATAATGGTAGATTTAGGTATCTTGTCATAAATAATTTGAGTTACATCGTCTTGTGCTGCTTGCTTTACTATTTTGTCTGCCAGCTCGTTTCCTGGAATTCCTACATGTGCTTTAACCCAATTGAATTGAATTTTTCATTGTTTCTGACTTAATGTTTTGACTGTTTCATGTATTTCTGTAGCTATGGAATGATGCTTTCTATTATTATTTAGAAGTGCCAGAGTTACTTGACTGTCGGTGTGAAATGTCACAGATCTTTCTTCTATTAATACAGTGTGTTTCTCAATTTCTTTTAGAACTTGAAGAATAGCTATCTGCTCGGCCTGGTTATTTGAGCAGTTCTCGTGTAACTTGTATTTTAATGACCTGATTACATCTTCATTCTTGAATATTACTGCTCCTGCTCCAATTTTATCTTGCATTTTGCTGCCGTCAGTGTAGATCTCAAAGTGTGTTCTTTCATCTGCATTTGCTTTTAGCTTGATTTTAATTTTATTTGCAGGGTGTTGCCATTTACTTAGCCCCACTGGTGAATCATAAGTTCCCTTGTCTTTTATTGCCTTGTACACGTCCACTTTTCCTTCGATGATTATTGTTATTGGTTCCACTCCAGCTACTATACAAGATGCATCATATGATATTGTTCTGTATGCTTTCGATATCTTTATGTTAATCAGTCTTTGGACCCTTTGTAATTTCACTATGTTCTTTGTTTTCTTTGCTGCCTCTCCCCACACCGGTGCTCCGTATGTAAGAATTGGTACTATTGCACCTTTGTATATTGTGCTTAATGCTTTATGGCCTAAGCCCCATTGTAGTTTTGCTATTTTTCCCAACGCGTGTGTTATGCTTGTTGCCTTTTCAGTTATATGATTTATATGTCGATCAAACGTGAAGTTTTTATCTATGTAGATTCCTAGATATTTCATTTCCTGTACTTGTTCCATCCTCTTGTTATTTATGTAGACATTGATTTCCTCATTTCCTGTTCTTTTCTTCGCGACTAGCATAACTTTTGATTTTTGTTCATTAAATTTTAGTTTATTTTGTTCTGCCCATTTCTCAATTTTCTTTGTATCCTCATTAGCATATGCTTCAGCTTCCTCCACGCTTTTACCTTTTGTCAATATCAGTAGGGCATCAGCGAATGCTATTACTTTTGTTTTTGGAGTGAATTCGATGTTTAAGAGGGTGTTGTACAAAATATTCCAATATCCCGGCCCGCTGCAGGATCCTTGTGGGCAGCCTTTTTTCATCTCCTTTTCTTCTTTGTAATCTGTTGTATGCAGTATTGCTACTCTATTATTGAAACAATTCTGTGATAACATATATAAGTTCCGGGGGCTTCTAAGATCCTTAAGATTTTTAAGTATGCTGGGCCACCATGCAGCGTCGAACGCTCCTTTGACATCTAAACTGGTCATCACAATGTATTTATGCTCTTTGATATTTTTATCTACGAATTCTTTCATTGCCATTACAGCGTCTATTGTATTTCTTTGAGGTATGAATCCATACTGATTCTCATTCATGAGATTATTCGAATGTATGTGGTGGAGAATTCTATCTATTAAAAGTTTTTCCAATACTTTGCCTGCTACATTTATTAAGCTAATGGGTCTGTACTTAGACACTTGTGTTGTGTTTTCTTTTCCTGGTTTTATTACTGGAATTATTATTGATCTTTTCCAAATTGATGGGAATTTCCCCTTTCTAAGACAGTGGTTGTAGATCTCCGTATAAAATACAGGGTATCGTCTGTATGCTCTTAATATTATATCACTAGTCAAGCCGTCTTCTCCTGGTGCTTTACTAGGATTGAACCCTTCGATCACTTCTAACATTTCTTCTTGAGTAAATTCGATGTCATCAGTGTAATCTATGATTTCCTTGGCTTGTTGTCTAATTGCTTTCTGATGTGTGCTGTCGTCGAGCTCGTCATCATCTGGTACGAAGTTTTTAAGCATTAAGTGGAGTGTACTCTTCATATCGGTTGTATAAGATCCATCTTCATTCTGTAGTGTTGAATATGTGGCTGGTCTTTTAGTCTTTCCAGCTGATATTTTGTATGCCCCATTCCATGGGTTAGATCCTTCTTCTATAGAACAGAAGTTTTTCCAGGAAGTGATTAGTCCTAAATTTATGGCGCCTTGGTATGCTCTTTTCCCTGCCATGTATTTTATTTTTCTCTCTTGTCGCATTTCCTCATTGTTTATGGTTCGTTGGTATCTACGTCTGAGTGCATTTACTCTCTTTCTTAAGATTCCCAATTCTGTAGTCCACCATGGTACTGATTTTCCTTTGGTTTTGTTATTTGATCCTTTGTTAAGTCTGAAAGACCTTTTGCTTGCTTCGCTTATACAGTTCATACTTAGCGTCACACCTTGCTCAACGTCAATGGACTTCTTGACTTTTTCTGCTAGTTCTCTGTCTAGGGTAGTGTTATTTTCACATTCAAAAGCTTCCCTTAGTTTTACTGTCAGAACGTTGTCAAATATTTGGAACCCTCTTCGTTGACTATATCTCGTATACTATCACATGTTCTTGCTTGTGTAGTGGTCATTTCACTGATCTTAAAGGTTATCATTTTGTGGTCAGATGCACTGTCTTCCTCCCCACATTTCCATTCGTTTGTGTACTTAAGTAATCTGTTATAAATTACTGTTAGATCAATCCAGCTTTTACCTCTTTCTGATTCGAATATTCGTGTATGGATCTTATCATTCATTACGTACAGATTATGTGTGAGAGTGTGTGAGTGTGAGTGTGTGTGACTGTGTGTGAGTGTGTGTGAGTGTCTGTGTCAGTGTATGTGTGTAAATGTGTGAGTGTGTGTGAGTGTGTGTATGTGAGTGAGTGTGTAGGTGAGTGCGTTTGAGTGTGTGAGTGTGAGTGAGTGTGTGTGAGTGTGTGTGAGTGTGAGTGAGTGTGTGTGTATGTGAGTGAGTGTGTGTGAGTGTGTGTGAGTGTGTGTGAGTGTGTGAGTGTGACTGAGTGTGTAGGTGAGTGCGTTTGAGTGTCTGTGAGTGTGTGTGGAGTGCGTGAGTGAGTGTGAGTGTGTGTGAGTCTGTGTGTGAGTGGGTGTGCAGGTGAGTGTGTGTGTGAGTGTGAGAGTGTGTGTGTGAGTATGTGTGTGAGTGTGTGTGTGCGCGTGTGTTTGTCTGAGTGTGTGTGAGTGTGTGTGAGTGAGTGTGTGTGAGTGTGTGAGTGAGTGTGTGTGTGAGTGAGTGTGTGTGTGAGTGAGTGTGTGTGAGTGTGTGCGTGAGTGTGTGTGAGTGTGTGTGAGTGTGCGTGAGTGTGTGTGAGTGAGCGTAAGTGTGAGTGTGTCAGTGTGTGTGTGTGGGAGTGTGTCAGTGTGAGAGTGTGTGAGAGTGTGTCAGTGTGACAGTGTGTGAGTGTGTGTGAGTGTTTGAGAGTGAGTGTGTGAGTATGTGACTGTTTGAGTGTGAGTGTGTGAGTGTGTGTGAGTGAGTGTGTAGGTGAGTGTGTGAGTGTGCGTGAGTTGTGTGTGAGTGTGTGTGAGTAGGAATGTTGTGCGCGTGTGTTTGTTTGAGTGTGTGTGTGAGTGTGTGTTAGTGTGAGTGTGTTTGTGTGAGTGTGTGTGAGTGTGTGTGTGTTTGTGTGTGTGTTTGAATGTGTGAGTGTGTGTTAGCGTGTGAGCTTGTGTGTGAGTGTGTGTGTGAGTGTGTGTGAGTGTGTGTCACTGTGTCAGTGTGTGAGTGTGTGTGTTTGTGAGCGAGAGAGAGCGTGTGAGTGTGTATGAGTGTGACCGTGTGTGTGAGTGTGCGGGTGTGAGTGTGTGAGTGTGAGGGTTTGAGTGTGTGTGTGAGTGTGTGTGGGTGAGTGAGTGTGTGACTGAGTGTGTGGGAGAGTGAGTGTGTGTGAGAGTGTGTGTGGGTATGAGTGTGTGTGAGTGTGTGTGTGAGAGAGTGAGTGTGTGAGTGTGAGTGAGGGTGTGAATGTGAGTGTGTGTGAGTGTGTATGAGTGTGTATGAGTGTGTGTGAGTGAGTGTGCGTGAGTGTGTCTGTGAGTGTTTGAGAGTGTGTGTCAGTGTGTCAGTGAGTGTGTCTGTGAGTGTGTGTGAGAGTGTGTGTGAGTGTGTCAGTGAGTGTGTGTAAGAGCGTGTGCGTGAGGGTGTGAGTGTGAGTGTGTGTGACTGTGTGTGTGAGTGTGTGTGAATGTGTGTGAGTGTGTGTGTGAGTGTGTTAGAGGGTGTGTGTGTGACAGTGTGTGTGAGTGTGTCGGTGTGTGTGAGTGAGTGTTTTTGTGAGTGTGTGTGAATGTGTGTGAGTATGTGAATGTGTATGAGTGTGTGTGAGTGTGTATGACGGTGTGTGTCTGTGAGTGTGTCAGTGTGTGAGCGAGTGTTTTTGTGAGTGTGTGTGAGGGTGTGTGAGTGTTTGTGTCAGTGAGTGTGTGTGAGTGTGTGTGTGAGTGTGCGCAAGAGCGTGTGTGAGAGTGTGTGAGAGTGCGTGAGTGTGGGTGAGTGTGTGTTTGAGTGTGTGTGAGTGTGTGTGTCAGTGTGTGTCTGTGAGTATGTGTGTGAATGTGTGTGTGCGTGAGTGAGTGTGTGAGTGTTTGTGAGTGAGTGTGTGAGTGTGAGTATGTGACTGTTTGACTGTGAGTGTGTGAGTGTGTGTGAGTGAGTGTGTAGGTGAGTATGTGAGTGTGTGTGAGTGTGTGTGTGAGTGTGAATGTGTGTGTGCGCGTGTGTGCTTGTCTGTTTGAGTGTATGTGTGTGAGCGTGTGTTAGTGTGAGTGTGTTTGTGTGAGGGTGTGTCTGAGTGTGTGTTTGAGTGTGTATGAATGTGACCGTGTGTGTGAGTGTGCGGGTGTGAGTGTGAGGGTTTGAGTGTGTGTGGGTGGGTGAGTGTGTGAGTGAGTGTGTGGGAGAGTGAGTGTGTGGGAGAGTGAGTGTGTGTGAGTATGAGTGTGTGTGAGTGTGTGTGTGAGAGAGTGAGTGTGTGAGTGTGAGTGAGGGTGTGAATGTGAGTGTGTGTGAGTGTGAGAGAGTGTGTCAGTGTGTGTCAGTGAGTGTGTCTGTGAGTGTGTGTGAGAGTGTGTGTGAGTGTGTCAGTGTGTGTCAGTGAGTGTGTGTAAGAGTGTGTGCATGAGGGTGTGAGTGTGAGTGTGTGTGAGTGTGTGTGTGAGTGTGTGTGAATGTGTGTGAGTGTGTGTGAGTGTGTATGACGGTGTGTGTGCGACAGTGTGTGTGAGTGTGTCAGTGTGTGTGAGTGAGTGTTTTTGTAAGTGTGTGTGAGGGTGTGTGAATGTGTGTGAGTGGGTGAATGTGTGTGAGTGTGTGTGTGAGTGTGTATGAAGGTGTGTGTCTGTGAGTGTGTCAGTGTGTGTGAGTGAGTGTTTTTGTGAGTGTGTGTGAGTGTTTGTGTCAGTGAGTGTGTGTGAGTGTGTGTGCGTGTGAGTGTGCGCAAGAGTGTGTCTGAGAGTGTGTGACTGTGCGTGAGTGTGGGTGAGTGTGTGTTTGAGTGTGTGTGAGTGTGTGTGTCGGTGTGTGTCTGTGAGTATGTGTGTCAATGTGTTTGTGAGTGTGTGTAAGTGTTTGCGAGTGTGTGTGAGTGTGTGTATTAGTGTGTGTGTCTGTGAGTATGTGAGTGAGTGTGTGTGCGTGAGTGAGTGTGTGAGTGTTTGTGAGTGAGTGTGTGAGTGTGAGTATGTGACTGTTTGACTGTGACTGTGTGAGTGTGTGTGAGTGAGTGTGTAGGTGAGTATGTGAGTGTGTGTGAGTGTGTGTGTGAGTGTGAATGTGTGTGTGCGCGTGTGTGCTTGTGTGTTTGTGTGTATGTGTGTGAGTGTGTGTTACTGTGAGTGTGTTTGTGTGAGGGTGTGTCTGAGTGTGTGTGTTTGAGTGTGTATGAGTGTGACCGTGTGTGTGAGTGTGCGGGTGTGAGTGTGTGAGTGTGAGGGTTTGAGTGTGTGTGAGTGTGTGTGGGTGAGTGAGTGTGTGAGTGAGTGTATGGGAGAGTGAGTGTGTGTGAGAGTGTGTGTGAGTATGAGTGTGTGAGTGTGTGTGTGAGAGAGTGTGTGAGTGTGAGTGAGGGTGTGAATGTGAGTGTGTGTGAGTGTGAGACAGTGTGTGTGAGTGTGTGGGAGTGAGTGTGTGTGAGTGTGTCTGTGAGTGTGTGTGAGAGTGTGTGTGAGTGTGTCAGTGTGTGTCAGTGAGTGTGTCTGTGAGTGTGTGTGTGAGTGTGTCAGTGTGTGTCAGTGAGTGTGTGTAAGAGTGTGTGCATGAGGTGTGAGTGTGAGTGTGTGTGAGTGTGTGTGTGAGTGTGTGTGAATGTGTGTGAGTGTGTGTGAGTGTGTGTGAGTGTGTATGACGGTGTGTGTGTGACAGTGTGTGTGAGTGTGTCAGTGTGTGTGAGTGAGTGTTTTTGTGAGTGTGTATGTGAGGGTGTGTGAATGTGTGTGAGTGGGTGAATGTGTGTGAGTGTGTGTGAGTGTGTATGAGGGTGTGTGTCTGTGAGTGTGTCAGTGTGTGTGAGTGAGTGTTTTTGTGAGTGTGTGTGAGGGTGTGTGAGTGTTTGTGTCACTGAGTGTGTCTGAGTGTGTGTGAGTGTGCGCAAGTGTGTGTGAGAGTGTGTGAGTGTGCGTGCGTGTGCGTGAGTGTGGGTGAGTGTGTGTTTGAGTGTGTGTGAGTGGGTGTGGCAGTGTGTGTCTGTGAGTGTGTGTCTAAATGTGCTTGTGAGTGTGTAAGTGTTTGCGAGTGTGTGTGAGTGTGTGTATTAGTGTGTGAGTCTGTGAGTATGTGAGTGAGTGTGTGCGTGAGTGAGTGTGTGAGTGTGTGTGAGTGTTTGTGAGTGTGTGAGTATGTGACTCTTTGACTGTGAGTGTGTGTGAGTGTGTAGGTGAGTATGTGAGTGTGTGTGAGTGTGAATGTGTGTGTGCGCGTGTGTGCTTGTCTGTTTGAGAGTATGTGTGTGAGTGTATGTTAGTGTGAGTGTGTTTGTGTGAGGGTGTGTCTCAGTGTGTGTGAGTGTTTGAGTGTGTGAGTTTGTGTGTGAGTGTGTGTGTATGTGTGTGAGTGTGTGTGAGTGTGTGCGAGTGTGTCAGTGTGTGAGTGTGTGTGAGTGTGTGTGACTGTGTGTGTGAGCGAGAGAGAGTGTGTGTGTGAGCGTGTATGAGTGTGAGTGTGAGGGTTTGAGTGTGAGTGTGTGTGAGTGTGTGTGAGTGAGTGTGTGTGAGTGTGTGTGTGTGAGAGAGTGAGTGTGTGAGTGTGAGTGAGGCTGTGAATGTGAGTGTGTTGAGTGTGTGTGAGTGTGTAAGTGTGAGAGTGTGTGAGTGGGTCAGTGTGTGTGAGTGAGTGTGTGTAAGAGTGGGTGCCTGAGAGTGTGAGTGTGAGTAGGTGTGAGTGTGTGAGAACGTGTGTGTGAATGCGTGTGTGTGACTGTGTGTGAGTGTGTGTGAGTGTGTGTGTGACTGAGTGTGAGCGTGTGTGTGAGTGTGTGTAAGTGTGTGTGTGAGTCTGTGTGTGAGTGTGTGTGTGAGGGTGTGTGTAAGGGTGTGTTTGAGTGTGTGTGAGTGTGTGTGAGAGTGTGTGTGAGTGTGTCAGTGTGTGTGGCTGTGTGAGTGTTTGAGTGAGTGTGTGTGAGTGTGCGTGTGAGTGTGTGTGAGTGTGCGCAAGTGTGTGAGTTTGAGAGTGAGAGTGTGGGTGAGTGTGTGTTTAAGTGTGTGTGAGTGTGTGTGAGTGTGTGTAGTAGTGTTTGTGAGTCTGTGAGTATGTGAGTGAGTCTGTGAGTGTGTGCATGAGTGAGTGTGTGAGAGTGTGTGAGTGTGTGTGAGTGTTTGAGAGTGAGTGTGTGAGTGTGTGAATATGTGACAGTTTGAGTGTGAGTGTGTGAGTGTGTGTGAGTGAGTGTGTAGGTGAATATGTGAGTGTGTGTGAGTTTGTGTGTGTGGGTGTGAATGTGTGTGTGCGTGTGTGTTTGTCTGTTTGAGTGTATATGAGTGTGTGTGTGAGTGTGTGTTAGTGTGAGTGTGTTTGTGTGAGTGTGTGTGTTGGAGTGTGTGAGTGTGTTAGTGTGTGAGTCTGTGTGTGAGTGTGTGTCAGTGTGTCAGTGTGTGAGTGTGTGTGTGTGTGAGCCTGAGAGAGCGTGTGTTTGAGTGTATATGAGTGTGACCATGTGTGTAAGTGGGCATGTGTGAGTGTGAGTGTGTATGTGTGAGGGTTTGAGTGCGAGTGTGTGTGAGTGTCTGTGAGTGTGTGTGAGGGTGTGTGAGTGAGTGTGTGTGAGTGTGTGTGTGAGTGTGTGTGTGAGTGGGTGAGTGTGAGTGTGAGTGAGGGTGTGAATGTGAGTGTGTGTTGGTGTGTGTGAGTGTGTGTGAGTGTGTGAGAGTGTGTGTGTGAGTGTGTGTGTGAGTGAGTGAGCGTGTGTGTGAGTGTGTGTGTAAGTGTGAGAGTGTGTGTGAGTGGGTCAGTGTGTGTGAGTGAGTGTGTGAGAGTGTGTGTGTTAGTGTGTGTGTGAGTGTGTGAGAGTGTGTGTGTGTGAGTCTGTGTGGGAGTGTGTGTGAGGGTGTGGGTGAGTGTGTGTGAGTGTGTGTGAGTGTGTGTGAGTGTGTGTGTGAGTCTGTGTGTGAGTGTGTGTGAGGGTGTGTGTGAGGGTGTGGGTGAGTGTGGGTGAGTGTGTGTGAGAGTGTGTGTGTGAGTGTGTCAGTGTGTGTGAGTGAGTGTGTTTGTGAGTGTGTGTGAGGGTGTGTTCGTGTGTGTGAGTGAGGGTGTGTGAGTGTGCGTGTGAGTGTGTGTGAGTGTGTGTGAGTGTGGGTGAGTGTGTGAGTGTATGTGTGAGTGTGTGTGTACGTGTGTGTGTGAGTGTGTGTAAATGTGTTTGTGAGTGTGTGTGTGAGTGTTTGCGAATGTGTGTGAGTGTGTGTATTAGTGTGTGTGAGTGAGTCTGTGTGTGTGCGTGAGTGAGTGTGTGTGAGTGAGTGTGTCTGATTCTGTGTGAATGAGTGTGTGAGTGTAGGTGTGAGTGACTGTATCAGTGTGTGTGTGTAAAAGTGAGGGTGTGGGTGTGTGTGAGTGTGTGTGAGTGTGTGTGTGAGTGAATGTGTGTGTGGGTATGAGTGTATATGAGTGTGTGGGTGAGTGTGTGTGAGTGTGTGTGTGAGTGTTTGTGAGTGTGTGTGATTTTGTGTGGGAGTGTGTGTGAGTGTGTGTGTGTGAATGTGTGTAGGTGTGTGTCAGTGTGTGTCAGTGTGTGTTTGTGAGTGTGTGTGATTGTGTGTGGGAGTGTGTGGGAGTGTGTAGGGGTGTGTGTGAATGTGTGTAGGTGTGTGTCAGTGTGTGTGTGAGTGAGTGTGTGTGAGTCTGCCAGTGTGTGTGTGAGTGTGTGAGTGTAAGTGTGTGTGTGAGTGTGTGAATGAGTGTATAGGTGATTGTGTGTGAGTGTGTGTGAGTGTGTGTATTAGTGTGTGAGTCTGCGGGTGTGAGAGTGTCTGTGAGTGTGTGCGTGAGAGAATGTGTGTGACTGTGTGTGAGTCTGTGTGTGCGCATGTTTATGAGTGTGTATGAGTGTGAGTGTATGAGTGTGTGTGTGAGTGTGTGAATGTGTGTGAGTGTGTGTGCGAGTGTGTGTAGGAGTGTGTGAGTGTTTGAGTTAAGTTTGTGAGTGTGAGACTGTGTGAGTGTGAGTGAGAGTGTAGGTGGGTGTGTGTGAGTGTGTGTGGAGTGTGTGAGTGTGTGTGGAGTGTGTGAGTCAGTGTGTGTGAGTGTGTGTATTTGTGAGTGTCTTTGAGTGTCTGAGTGTGTGCGTGGGTGAGTGTGTGAGTTTGTGTGTGAGTGTGTGTGAGTGAGTGTGTGAGTGAGTGGGTGTGTGTGTGAGTGTGTGTGAGTGTATGAGTGTGAGCGTGTGTGTGACTCTGAGGGTGTGAGTGTGTGTGAGTGTGAGTGAGTGTGTAAGTGGGAGTGTGTGAGTGCATGTGTAGGTGAGTATGTGTGTGAGTGTGTGTTTGCTTGTGTGAGAGCGTGTGTGTGTGAGTGTGTGGGTTTGAGTGTGTGACTGTGTGTGAATGTGTGAGACTGTGTGAGTATGTGTGAGTGTGTGAGTGTGTGTGAGTGAGTGTGTGTGGGAGTGTGTGTGAGTGCGTTTGTGAGTGTGTGTGTGAGTGTTTATATTAGTGTGTGTCTTTGAGTGTGAGTGTGTGTGAGTGTATGAGTGTGTGTGTGAGAGTGTGTGAATGCGTGTGAGTGTGTGTGCTAGTGTGTGTAGGAGTGTGTGAGTGTGAGACTGTGTGAGTGTGTGAGTGAGAGTGTAGGTGGATGTGTGTGAGTGTGTGTGGAGTGTGTGAGTCAGTGTGTGAGTCAGTTTGTGTGAGTGTGTGTATTTGTGAGTGCCTTTGAGTGTCTGAGTGTGTGCGTGGGTGAGTGTGTGTGAGTTTGTGTGTGAGTGTGTGTGAGTGAGTGTGTGAGTGAGTGGGTGTGTGTGTGTGAGTGTATGAGTGTGAGCGTGTGTATGACTCTGAGGGTGTGAGTGTGTGTGAGTGTGTGGGTGTGTGCGAGTGTGTGTGTGAGTGAGTGTGTGAGTGGGAGTGTGTGAGTGCATGTGTAGGTGAGTATGTGTGTGAGTGTGTGTGTGATTAAAAAGTGTGAGTGTGTGTTTGCTTGTGTGAGAGCGTGTGTGTGTGAGTGAGTGTGTGAGTGTGTGTGAGTCAGTTGGGTGTGTGTGAGTGTGTGGGTGAGTGTATGAGTGAGTGTCTGAGTGTGTGTGAGTGTGTGTGAGTGCGTGTGTGTATGAGTGTGTGAGTGCGTGTGTGTGAATGTGTTAGAGTGTTTGTGAGTGTGAGTGTGTTTGAGTGTGTGTGAGTGTGTTTGAGTGTGTGTGAGGGTGTATGTGAGTGTGTGTGTGAGTGTGTGTGAGGGTGTGTGTGTGTGAGCGTGTGTGTGTGAGTGTATTTGTGTGAGTGTGTGTGAGTGTGTGAGCGTATTTGTTTGTGTGTAGTGTTTAATGCCCGCTTTTACTACTACGGCACCGCAGGTGGTGACACTAATGATACATGGAATGAAGATGGAGCACCGGTGGAATGAGATGGCGAGGGTAACCGGAGTACCCAGAGAAAACCCGCCCTGACGCCGCTTCGTCCACCACGAATGCCAAATGCGGGTCTCTGGGGTCGAACTCGGTAGCCTAGGTGGTAAGCGAGCGCGCTAACAGCTCGGTCTCGGCACCGCTTGTGTGAGCGTGTGTGTGAGTGTATGTGTGGGAGTGTGTGTGAGTGTGTTGAGTCTGTGTGTGAGTGCGTGTGTGTGAGTGCGTGTGTGTGAGTGTGTGTGTGTGAGAGTGTGTGAGTGTGTGTGTGAGTGTGTGAGTTTTGAGTGTGTGTGAGTGAGTGTGTGTGTGAGTGTGTGCGAGTTTGTGTGAGTGAGAGTGAGTGTGAGTATGAGTGTGTGTGAGTATGAGTGTGTGTGCGCGTGTGTGTTTGAGTGTGTGAGTGTGTGTGAGTTTGCGTGAGTGTGTGTTTGAGTGTCTGTGAGTGCATATGTGTGTGTCAGTGTGTGTCAGTGTGTGTGAGTGAGTGAATGGGTGTGAGTGCGTGTGTGTGAGTGTGTGTGAGTATGTGTGTGAGTGTTGATTGTGTGTGTAAGTGATTGTGTGTGAGTGTGAGTGTCTGTGAGTATGAGTGTGTGAGTGTGTCAGTGTGTGTGAGTGGGTGTGTGGTTGAGTATATGAGTGTGTGTATGAGTGTGTGTGAGTGTGTTTGAGAGTGTGGGAAGGTAAGTGTGATTATTTGTGTGATTGTTTGTGTGAGTGTGCGTGCGCGCGTGTGTGTCTGAGTGTGTGATTGTGTGTGTGAGTGTGTGAGTGTGTGTGTGTTTGGGTGTGTATGTGAGTGTGTGTGAGTGTGTGAGAGTGAGTGTGTGAGTGTATGTGTGTGAGTTTGTGAGTGTGTGTGAGTGTATGAGTGTGAGTGTGAGTGTGTGTGACTGTGCGTGAGTGTGTATGAATGTATGTGTGTGCGTGAGTGTATGTGTGTGCGTGAGTGTGTGAGTGTGTGTGAGTGTGTGTGAATGTGATTGTGTGTGTGCGCGCGTGTGTGTTTGAGTGTGTGAGTGTGTGTGAGTGTGTGTTTGAGTGTGTGTGAGTGTATGAGTGTGTGTGAGTGTATGAGTATGTGTGAGTGTATGAGTGTGTGTGAGTGTGTGTGTGAGTGTGAGAGTGTGTGTGTGAGTGTATGTGTGTGCGTGAGTGTCTAAGTGTGTGTGAATGTGATTGTGTGTGCGCGTGTATGTTGTGTGAGTGTGTGTGTGTGAGTGTGTGTGAGTGTGTGATTGTGTGTGTGAGTGTGTAAGCGTGTGAGTGTGTGTGTTTGAGTGTATGCGAGTGAGTGTGTATGAGTGAGTTTGTGAGTGTGTGGGTGAGTGTGTGAGTGTGTGAGTGAGTGTATGAGTGTGTGTGAGTGTGTGTGAGTGTGTGTGAGTGTGTGTGAGTGTGTGTGAGTGTGTGTGAGTGTGTGTGTCGGTGTGTGTGAGTGTGTGTATGAGTGTGTGTGAGTATGTGTGTGAGTGTGTGTATGAGTGTGTGTGAGTATGTGTGTGAGTGTGTGTGTGAGTGTGTGTGTGAGTGTGCGAGTGTGATTGTGTGTGCGCGTGTGTGTGAGTGTGTGTGAGTGTATGAGTGTGTGTGTGAGTGTGTGAATGTGTGTGAGTGTGTGTGCGAGTGTGTGTAGGAGTGTGTGAGTGTTTGAGTTAATGTTTGTGAGTGTGAGACTGTGTGAGTGTGTGAGTGAGAGTGTAGGTGGGTGTGTGTGAGTGTGTGTGGAGTGTGTGAGTGTGTGCGGAGTGTGTGAGTCAGTGTGTGTGAGTGTGTGTATTTGTGAGTGTCTTTGAGTGTCTGAGTGTGTGCGTGGGTGAGTGTGTGTGAGTTTGTGTGTGAGTGTGTGTGAGTGAGTGTGTGAGTGAGTGGGTGTGTGTGTGAGTGTGTGTGAGTGTATGAGTGTGAGCGTGTGTGTGACTCTGAGGGTGTGAGTGTGTGTGAGTGTGAGTGAGTGTGTAAGTGGGAGTGTGTGAGTGCATGTGTAGGTGAGTATGTGTGTGAGTGTGTGTTTGCTTGTGTGAGAGCGTGTGTGTGTGAGTGTGTGGGTTTGAGTGTGTGACTGTGTGTGAATGTGTGAGACTGTGTGAGTATGTGTGAGTGTGTGAGTGTGTGTGAGTGAGTGTGTGTGGGTGTGTGTGTGAGTGCGTTTGTGAGTGTGTGTGTGAGTGTTTATATTAGTGTGTGTCTTTGAGTGTGAGTGTGTGTGTGAGAGTGTGTGAATGCGTGTGAGTGTGTGTGCGAGTGTGTGTAGGAGTGTGTGAGTGTGAGACTGTGTGAGTGTGTGAGTGAGAGTGTAGGTGGATGTGTGTGAGTGTGTGTGGAGTGTGTGAGTCAGTGTGTGAGTCAGTTTGTGTGAGTGTGTGTATTTGTGAGTGTCTTTGAGTGTCTGAGTGTGTGCGTGGGTCAGTGTGTGTGAGTTTGTGTGTGAGTGTGTGTGAGTGAGTGTGTGAGTGAGTGGGTGTGTGTGTGTGAGTGTATGAGTGTGAGCGTGTGTATGACTCTGAGGGTGTGAGTGTGTGTGAGTGTGTGGGTGTGTGCGAGTGTGTGTGGGAGTGAGTGTGTGAGTGGGAGTGTGTGAGTGCATGCGTAGGTGAGTATGTGTGTGAGTGTGTGTGTGATTAAAAAGTGTGAGTGTGTGTTTGCTTGTGTGAGAGCGTGTGTGTGTGAGTGAGTGTGTGAGTGTGTGTGAGTCAGTTGGGTGTGTGTATGAGTGAGTGTCTGAGTGTGTGTGAGTGTGTGTGAGTGCGTGTGTGTATGAGTGTGTGAGTGCGTGTGTGTGAATGTGTTAGAGTGTTTGTGAGTGTGAGTGTGTTTGAGTGTGTGTGAGGGTGTATGTGAGTGTGTGTGTGAGTGTGTGTGAGGGTGTGTGTGAGCGTGTGTGTGTGAGTGTATTTGTGTGAGTGTGTGTGAGTGTGTGAGCGTATTTGTTTGTGTGTAGTGTTTAATGCCCGCTTTTACTACTACGGCACCGCAGGTGGTGACACTAATGATACATGGAATGAAGATGGAGCACCGGTGGAATGAGATGGCGAGGGTGACCGGAGTACCCAGAGAAAACCCGCCCTGACGCCGCTTCGTCCACCACGAATGCCACATGCGGGTCTCTGGGGTCGAACTCGGTAGCCTAGGTGGTAAGCGAGCGCGCTAACAGCTCGGTCTCGGCACCGCTTGTGTGAGCGTGTGTGTGAGTGTATGTGTGGGAGTGTGTGTGAGTGTGTTGAGTCTGTGTGTGAGTGCGTGTGTGTGAGTGCGTGTGTGTGAGTGCGTTTGTGAGTGTGTGTGTGAGTGTTTATATTAGTGTGTGTCTTTGAGTGTGAGTGTGTGTGAGTGTATGAGTGTGTGTGTGAGAGTGTGTGAATGCGTGTGAGTGTGTGTGCGAGTGTGTGTAGGAGTGTGTGAGTGTGAGACTGTGTGAGTGTGTGAGTGAGAGTGTAGGTGGATGTGTGTGAGTGTGTGTGGAGTGTGTGAGTCAGTGTGTGAGTCAGTTTGTGTGAGTGTGTGTATTTGTGAGTGTCTTTGAGTGTCTGAGTGTGTGCGTGGGTGAGTGTGTGTGAGTTTGTGTGTGAGTGTGTGTGAGTGAGTGTGTGAGTGAGTGGGTGTGTGTGTGTGAGTGTATGAGTGTGAGCGTGTGTATGACTCTGAGGGTGTGAGTGTGTGTGAGTGTGTGGGTGTGTGCGAGTGTGTGTGTGAGTGAGTGTGTGAGTGGGAGTGTGTGAGTGCATGTGTAGGTGAGTATGTGTGTGAGTGTGTGTGTGATTAAAAAGTGTGAGTGTGTGTTTGCTTGTGTGAGAGCGTGTGTGTGTGAGTGAGTGTGTGAGTGTGTGTGAGTCAGTTGGGTGTGTGTGAGTGTGTGGGTGAGTGTATGAGTGAGTGTCTGAGTGTGTGTGAGTGTGTGTGAGTGCGTGTGTGTATGAGTGTGTGAGTGCGTGTGTGTGAATGTGTTAGAGTGTTTGTGAGTGTGAGTGTGTTTGAGTGTGTGTGAGGGTGTATGTGAGTGTGTGTGTGAGTGTGTGTGAGGGTGTGTGTGTGTGAGCGTGTGTGTGTGAGTGTATTTGTGTGAGTGTGTGTGAGTGTGTGAGCGTATTTGTTTGTGTGTAGTGTTTAATGCCCGCTTTTACTACTACGGCACCGCAGGTGGTGACACTAATGATACATGGAATGAAGATGGAGCACCGGTGGAATGAGATGGCGAGGGTAACCGGAGTACCCAGAGAAAACCCGCCCTGACGCCGCTTCGTCCACCACGAATGCCACATGCGGGTCTCTGGGGTCGAACTCGGTAGCCTAGGTGGTAAGCGAGCGCGCTAACAGCTCGGTCTCGGCACCGCTTGTGTGAGCGTGTGTGTGAGTGTATGTGTGGGAGTGTGTGTGAGTGTGTTGAGTCTGTGTGTGAGTGCGTGTGTGTGAGTGCGTGTGTGTGAGTGTGTGTGTGTGAGAGTGTGTGAGTGTGTGTGTGAGTGTGTGAGTTTTGAGTGTGTGTGAGTGAGTGTGTGTGTGAGTGTGTGCGAGTTTGTGTGAGTGAGAGTGAGTGTGAGTATGAGTGTGTGTGAGTATGAGTGTGTGTGCGCGTGTGTGTTTGAGTGTGTGAGTGTGTGTGATTTTGCGTGAGTGTGTGTTTGAGTGTCTGTGAGTGTATATGTGTGTGTCAGTGTGTGTCAGTGTGTGTGAGTGAGTGAATGGGTGTGAGTGCGTGTGTGTGAGTGTGTGTGAGTATGTGTGTGAGTGTTGAGTGTGTGTGTAAGTGATTGTGTGTGAGTGTGAGTGTCTGTGAGTATGAGTGTGTGTGAGTGTGTCAGTGTGTGTGAGTGGGTGTGTGGTTGAGTATATGAGTGTGTGTATGAGTGTGTGTGAGTGTGTTTGAGAGTGTGGGAAGGTAAGTGTGATTATTTGTGTGATTGTTTGTGTGAGTGTGTGTGCGCGCGTGTGTGTTTGAGTGTGTGATTGTGTGTGTGAGTGTGTGAGTGTGTGTGTGTTTGGGTGTGTATGTGAGTGTGTGTGAGTGTGTGAGAGTGAGTGTGTGAGTGTATGTGTGTGAGTTTGTGAGTGTGTGTGAGTGTATGAGTGTGAGTGTGAGTGTGTGTGACTGTAGGTGAGTGTGTATGAATGTATGTGTGTGCGTGAGTGTATGTGTGTGCGTGAGTGTGTGAGTGTGTGTGAGTGTGTGTGAATGTGATTGTGTGTGTGCGCGCGTGTGTGTTTGAGTGTGTGAGTGTGTGTGAGTGTGTGTTTGAGTGTGTGTGAGTGTATGAGTGTGTGTGAGTGTATGAGTGTGTGTGAGTGTGTGTGTGAGTGTGAGAGTGTGTGTGTGAGTGTATGTGTGTGCGTGAGTGTGTAAGTGTGTGTGAATGTGATTGTGTGTGCGCGTGTATGTTGTGTGAGTGTGTGTGTGTGAGTGTGTGTGAGTGTGTGATTGTGTGTGTGAGTGTGTAAGCGTGTGAGTGTGTGTGTTTGAGTGTATGCGAGTGAGTGTGTATGAGTGAGTTTGTGAGTGTGTGGGTGAGTGTGTGAGTGTGTGAGTGAGTGTATGAGTGTGTGTGAGTGTGTGTGAGTGTGTGTGAGTGTGTGTGAGTGTGTGTGAGTGTGTGTGTCGGTGTGTGTGAGTGTGTGTATGAGTGTGTGTGAGTATGTGTGTGAGTGTGTGTATGAGTGTGTGTGAGTATGTGTGTGAGTGTGTGTGTGAGTGTGTGTGTGAGTGTGCGAGTGTGAGTGTGTGTGCGCGTGTGTGTGAGTGTGTGTGAGTGTATGAGTGTGTGTGTGAGTGTGTGAATGTGTGTGAGTGTGTGTGCGAGTGTGTGTAGGAGTGTGTGAGTGTTTGAGTTAATGTTTGTGAGTGTGAGACTGTGTGAGTGTGTGAGTGAGAGTGTAGGTGGGTGTGTGTGAGTGTGTGTGGAGTGTGTGAGTGTGTGTGGAGTGTGTGAGTCAGTGTGTGTGAGTGTGTGTATTTGTGAGTGTCTTTGAGTGTCTGAGTGTGTGCGTGGGTGAGTGTGTGTGAGTTTGTGTGTGAGTGTGTGTGAGTGAGTGTGTGAGTGAGTGGGTGTGTGTGTGAGTGTGTGTGAGTGTATGAGTGTGAGCGTGTGTGTGACTCTGAGGGTGTGAGTGTGTGTGAGTGTGAGTGAGTGTGTAAGTGGGAGTGTGTGAGTGCATGTGTAGGTGAGTATGTGTGTGAGTGTGTGTTTGCTTGTGTGAGAGCGTGTGTGTGTGAGTGTGTGGGTTTGAGTGTGTGACTGTGTGTGAATGTGTGAGACTGTGTGAGTATGTGTGAGTGTGTGAGTGTGTGTGAGTGAGTGTGTGTGGGTGTGTGTGTGAGTGCGTTTCTGAGTGTGTGTGTGAGTGTTTATATTAGTGTGTGTCTTTGAGTGTGAGTGTGTGTGAGTGTATGAGTGTGTGTGTGAGAGTGTGTGAATGCGTGTGAGTGTGTGTGCGAGTGTGTGTAGGAGTGTGTGAGTGTGAGACTGTGTGAGTGTGTGAGTGAGAGTGTAGGTGGATGTGTGTGAGTGTGTGTGGAGTGTGTGAGTCAGTGTGTGAGTCAGTTTGTGTGAGTGTGTGTATTTGTGAGTGTCTTTGAGTGTCTGAGTGTGTGCGTGGGTGAGTGTGTGTGAGTTTGTGTGTGAGTGTGTGTGAGTGAGTGTGTGAGTGAGTGGGTGTGTGTGTGTGAGTGTATGAGTGTGAGCGTGTGTATGACTCTGAGGGTGTGAGTGTGTGTGAGTGTGTGGGTGTGTGCGAGTGTGTGTGGGAGTGAGTGTGTGAGTGGGAGTGTGTGAGTGCATGTGTAGGTGAGTATGTGTGTGAGTGTGTGTGTGATTAAAAAGTGTGAGTGTGTGTTTGCTTGTGTGAGAGCGTGTGTGTGTGAGTGAGTGTGTGAGTGTGTGTGAGTCAGTTGGGTGTGTGTATGAGTGAGTGTCTGAGTGTGTGTGAGTGTGTGTGAGTGCGTGTGTGTATGAGTGTGTGAGTGCGTGTGTGTGAATGTGTTAGAGTGTTTGTGAGTGTGAGTGTGTTTGAGTGTGTGTGAGGGTGTATGTGAGTGTGTGTGTGAGTGTGTGTGAGGGTGTGTGTGTGAGCGTGTGTGTGTGAGTGTATTTGTGTGAGTGTGTGTGAGTGTGTGAGCGTATTTGTTTGTGTGTAGTGTTTAATGCCCGCTTTTACTACTACGGCACCGCAGGTGGTGACACTAATGATACATGGAATGAAGATGGAGCACCGGTGGAATGAGATGGCGAGGGTGACCGGAGTACCCAGAGAAAACCCGCCCTGACGCCGCTTCGTCCACCACGAATGCCACATGCGGGTCTCTGGGGTCGAACTCGGTAGCCTAGGTGGTAAGCGAGCGCGCTAACAGCTCGGTCTCGGCACCGCTTGTGTGAGCGTGTGTGTGAGTGTATGTGTGGGAGTGTGTGTGAGTGTGTTGAGTCTGTGTGTGAGTGCGTGTGTGTGAGTGCGTGTGTGTGAGTGCGTGTGTGTGAGTGTGTGTGTGTGTGTGAGAGTGTGTGAGTGTGTGTGTGAGTGTGTGAGTTTTGAGTGTGTGTGAGTGAGTGTGTGTGTGAGTGTGTGCGAGTGTGTGTGAGTGAGAGTGAGTGTGAGTATGAGTTGTGTGAGTATGAGTGTGTGTGCGCGTGTGTGTTTGAGTGTGTGAGTGTGTGTGAGTTTGCGTGAGTGTGTGTTTGAGTGTCTGTGAGTGTATATGTGTGTGTCAGTGTGTGTCAGTGTGTGTGAGTGAGTGAATGGGTGTGAGTGCGTGTGTGTGAGTGTGTGTGAGTATGTGTGTGAGTGTTGAGTGTGTGTGTAAGTGATTGTGTGTGAGTGTGAGTGTCTGTGAGTATGAGTGTGTGTGAGTGTGTCAGTGTGTGTGAGTGAGTGTGTGGTTGAGTATATGAGTGTGTGTATGAGTGTGTGTGAGTGTGTTTGAGAGTGTGGGAAGGTAAGTGTGATTATTTGTGTGATTGTTTGTGTGAGTGTGTGTGCGCGCGTGTGTGTTTGAGTGTGTGATTGTGTGTGTGAGTGTGTGAGTGTGTGTGAGTGTGTGTTTGGGTGTGTATGTGAGTGTGTGTGAGTGTGTGAGAGTGAGTGTGTGAGTGTATGTGTGTGAGTTTGTGAGTGTGTGTGAGTGTATGAGTGTGAGTGTGAGTGTGTGTGACTGTGCGTGAGTGTGTATTGTAACTTTTGGTGTGGGTGTGAAGTAAAGTAGACAGATGTAGTCGAGATAAAGAAACACTTTTATTTCCGTAAACAGTAACTTGTACACTCGTTGCAACAGCAAGAAAGTCTTTTCCGATTCTCCAACAGCACGGCTCCGAACTCGTAACACAAAGAACTAACTCTTCTCCGTCGGCACAACTCTCCACATCGTCTGTCCGTCTCCGTCGGCACGACTACTCAGCCTTCACATACGTCTGACTGACTCCTGTCGCACTTTACCGCTATTTATATCTCTCAGGCACTATTCTGGAAAGTTCAGTTATTCGGTGGTATACAAAGAGGAAGATTCCAGAAGCTTCTATCCTTTTCTCTCTTTCGGCAAGCGCCCCAACAATGCGGCCATTCTGTCTCTTTCCTTCGGCTCCTTTGCGGTAGTGCCGACAATAATGCGATGGGTGACACTGCGGTTGTCGGCAATTAGATCCGGCGGGCGCGGTGACACTGCTCCCTCCTCAGAGCTGGTCGTCCCGACCAGCACTATCACTGCGGCATCTCCCTTGCGCCCCGGTGGACTAACCCATCGAACCTCTTCTCCAGGAGGCACGATCCTAGGTATCGCTGTTGGATAGTGTCCCTTGGTCCAGGTAGGACGATGTATGCCATCCTGCTTCGAAATTCCGCAACAGTACCGCCGTTCTTGACGGTCCCTCGTCCAGTTGCCCTTCTTCCTGGTGTGTTGATGGGCCATCCTGCGCACTTGGAAACGGCTCACTAGGTACCATGTCCGCCGACCTCTCTGGCGCACCTTCGCAGCCACCTTGCTTCCGATGGGTCCGGCAACAAACCCCACCACATCCGCGCGAGTCGCGTCCACCGCTGCACTCGTGTTCACTCGTGCTCGGCACGGCCTCTCCTGTATCCTGCCGTCCACGATGATGTCCACCATTCTTCCGTTCACGGCACTATGTGTCAGGTGATTGGATGGCTCTGACGGTCCCCCCATGTCACACGCCAAGTCGGTTCTCGCGTGTTGCTCGTTTGCTTGTGCGCTTCCCTGCTGATCGTCCTCCACGTCATATCCTGGTTGGTTACGTACCCGACACACTCCTCCAGAGGATCCTCGATGACGTCTCTGAACTGCCCCTTTGTCTTCCCCGAGACGTACACTTTCGTTATCTGAAACGGGCGCAACTGTCGCCTCGGCCACTAGGTGCTCCCTCCCCGGGTCTGTGCTATTCCGTCTGCCCCTGGCATCCAGTACTTTGACGCTCTCGTCAACTCTTACTACCAGGGCGCCAAGACGTTCCCCGTCGTCCTCCACGACGTCCACATGCTGGCAGAGGTCTTCCACCTTTTCGCCGAGTTCTTCCACGCCTTCCGTCACGCCAATCAGTTCGCCGAGTTGTTCCACGTCTTCCGTCATGCCAATCAGTTCGCCGAGTTGTTCCACGTCTTCCGTCACGCCAATCAGTTCACCGAGTTGTTCCACGTCTTCCGTCACGCCAATCAGTTCGCCGAGTTGTTCCACGTCTTCCGTCACGCCAATCAGTTCGCCGAGTTGTTCCACGTCTTCCCTCATATCATCCGAAACGGGCGCAACTGTCGCCTCGGCCACTAGGTGCTCCCTCCCCGGCTCCGCGCTATTCCGCCTGCCCCTGGCATCCAGTACTTTGACGCTCTCGTCAACTCTTACTACCAGGGCGCCAAGACGTTCCCCGTCGTCCTCCACGACGTCCACGTGCTGCCAGAGGTCTTCCACCTTTTCGCCGAGTTCTTTCACGTCTTCCGTCACGCCAATCAGTTCGCCGTCAATTTTCGCCGATAGCTCCGTCTTCATCTCTTTCAGCTCGGCAGCGAGGTTGTCGTTTCTCGTCTTCATTTTGGCAACGAGGTTGACGTTTGCCGTCTTCATCTCTTTCAGCTCGGCAGCGAGGTTGTGTCTCGTCTTTATTTCTTCTTTCAGCTCGGCAAAGAGGTTGTCGTTTGCCGTCTTCACTTTGGCAACGAGGTTGTCGTATGACGTTTCCATTTTGGCAAATAATTCTTTCATCATTGCCATCATCCTGGTTTCCGAATCTCCCTCCATCTTGGTTCTAACGTTGCAACTTCTGACGATGTAATGAAACTAGAAGCAATTCGACGGATCCCACTTCTGACACCAGTGTAACTTTTGGTGTGGGTGTGAAGTAAAGTAGACAGATGTAGTCGAGATAAAGAAACACTTTTATTTCCGTAAACAGTAACTTGTACACTCGTTGCAACAGCAAGAAAGTCTTTTCCGATTCTCCAACAGCACGGCTCCGAACTCGTAACACAAAGAACTAACTCTTCTCCGTCGGCACAACTCTCCACATCGTCTGTCCGTCTCCGTCGGCACGACTACTCAGCCTTCACATACGTCTGACTGACTCCTGTCGCACTTTACCGCTATTTATATCTCTCAGGCACTATTCTGGAAAGTTCAGTTATTCGGTGGTATACAAAGAGGAAGATTCCAGAAGCTTCTATCCTTTTCTCTCTTTCGGCAAGCGCCCCAACAATGCGGCCATTCTGTCTCTTTCCTTCGGCTCCTTTGCGGTAGTGCCGACAATAATGCGATGGGTGACACTGCGGTTGTCGGCAATTAGATCCGGCGGGCGCGGTGACAGTATGAATGTATGTGTGTGCGTGAGTGTATGTGTGTGCGTGAGTGTGTGAGTGTGTGTGAGTGTGTGTGAATGTGATTGTGTGTGTGCGCGCGTGTGTGTTTGAGTGTGTGAGTGTGTGTTTGAGTGTGTGTTTGAGTGTGTGTGAGTGTATGAGTGTGTGTGAGTGTATGAGTGTGTGTGAGTGTGTGTGTGAGTGTGAGAGTGTGTGTGTGAGTGTATGTGTGTGCGTGAGTGTGTAAGTGTGTGTGAATGTGATTGTGTGTGCGCGTGTATGTTGTGTGAGTGTGTGTGTGTGAGTGTGTGTGAGTGTGTGAATGTGTGTGTGAGTGTGTAAGCGTGTGAGTGTGTGTGTTTGAGTGTATGCGAGTGAGTGTGTATGAGTGAGTTTGTGAGTGTGTGGGTGAGTGTGTGAGTGTGTGAGTGAGTGTATGAGTGTGTGTGAGTGTGTGTGAGTGTGTGTGAGTGTGTGTGAGTGTGTGTGAGTGTGTGTGTCGGTGTGTGTGAGTGTGTGTATGAGTGTGTGTGAGTATGTGTGTGAGTGTGTGTATGAGTGTGTGTGAGTATGTGTGTGAGTGTGTGTGTGAGTGTGTGTGTGAGTGTGCGGGTGTGAGTGTGTGTGCGCGTGTGTGTGAGTGTGTGTGAGTGTGAGTGTGTGTGCGCGTGTGTGTGAGTGTGTGAGTGTGTGTGTGAGTGTGCGAGTGTGTTAGTGTGTGTGAATGTATGTGTAAGTTTCAGTGTGTAAGTGTGTGTGTGAGTGTGTGAGTGTGTGCGAGTGTGTGAGTGTATGGCAGTGTGGGCGTGTGTGTGAGTGTGTGCGAGTGTGTGCGGGTGTGTGAGTTTGCGCGTGTGTGTTTGGGTGTTTGTGAGTGTGAGTGTGTGTGAATGTGTGTGTAAGTTTCAGTGTGTAAGTGTGTGTGTGAGTGTGTGTGAGTGTGAGTGTGTGTGAGTGTGTGAGTGTGCGCGTGTGTGTTTGTGTGTTTGTGAGTGTGAGTGTGTGTGAGTGTGAGTATGTGTGTGAGTGTGAGTATGTGTGTGAGTGTGTGTGAGTGTGTAAGTGTGTGTGTGAGTGTGTGAGAGAGTGTGTGTGAGTGTGTGTGAGTGTAAGTGTGTGACTGTGAATGTGTGTGACTGTGTGTGAGTGTGTGTGAGTGTGAATGTGTGTGTGCATTTTTCTTTGTGTGAGTGTGAGTGTGTGTGCGCGCGCATGTGTGTTTGTGTGAGTGTTTGAGTGTGTGTGAATGTGTGGGTGAGTGTGTGAGGATGTGAGTGAGTGTGTGAGTGTGTGTGAGTGTGTGTGTGAATGAGTGTGTTTGAGTGTGTGTGAGTGTGTATGAGTATGTGTGTGAGTGTGTGTGAGGGTGTGTGTGTGAGTGTATCTGTGTGAGAGTATCTGTGTGGGTGTGTGTGTGAGTGTGTGTGTGGGTGTATGTGTGAGTGTGTGTGAGAGAGTGTGTGTGTGTGAGTATGTGAGGTTGAGTGTGTGTCAGTGTGTGTGCGCGTGTGTGTTTGTGTGTGAGTGTGTTTGAGTGACTGTGTGAGTGTGTGTATGTGTGGAGTGTGTGTGAGTATGTGTGTGAGTGAGTGTTTGTGAGTGTGTGAGTGTGTGAGTGAGTGTGTGAGTGTGAGAGTGTGTGAGCGTGTGTGTTTGTGTGTTTGAGTGGGTGAGTGCGTGTGTGTTTGAGTGTGTGGGTGTGTGAGTGTGTGTGTTTGAGTGTGTGAGTGTGTGTGTGAGTGAGTGTGTGTGTCTCTGAGTGTGTATGTGTTTGTGAGTATATGTGAGTCTGTGTTTGAGTGTGTGATTGTGTGTGGGAGTGTGTGTTGGAGTGTGTACAAGTGTGTGTGTTGGTTTGAGTGTGAAAGTGTGAGTGAGTGTGTGTGAGTGTGTGTGTGCGCGTGTGTGTGAGTGTGTGTGAGTGTGAGCGTGTGTTGTGAGTGTGCGAGTGTGTGTGAGTGTGTGTGTGAGTGTGTGAGCGTGTGTGTGTGAGTGTGTGTGAGTGTATGTGTGTGAGTGTGTGTGAGTGTATCAGTGTGTGTGTGAGTGTATGTGTGTGAGTGTGTGAGTGTGTGAGCGTGTGTGAGTGTGTGAGCGTGTGTGTGTGTGAGTGTGTGTGAGTGTATGTGTGTGAGTGTGTGTGAGTGTATCAGTGTGTGTTTGAGTGAGTGTGTGAGTGTATGTGTGTGAGTGTGTGTGAGTTTGTGAGCGTGTGGGTGAGTGTATGTGTGTGAGTTTGTGAATGTGTTTGCGTGTGTGTGAGTGTATGTGTGTGAGTGTGTGTATGTGATGTGTGTGTGTTTGTGTGTGTGTGTGTGTGTGTGTGTGTGTGTGTGTGTGTGTGGACAAAGAACTCAAAAGCAATGAATCGGTTAAATACCACACTTGGTATACTTTAAGTGGAACTGAGAGTGCTCCATTTATTGCCAGTATTTAAGTAGAACGCGTTTCGTTAGGCCCTGTCTAACATCATCAGCTTATGTTGACTGTTGGATTTTGATTTAGGGTGTTCAGGTGGTGATTGGCACGCCTTTCTCGGTGACTTGATGAACTTGAATTTCCGCTTCTCGTGAAATGTGTCGAAATTGACCCGTTTTCCTTCATAATTCTTTATGAAGATATTTTGCAGTGTAGATAATGCTGTTGGAGCCTGAACACTTTTAATAAGCGAGTTTCATATTCTCTATCGTGGTTCTCCTTCCAATAATGGTATGCTACTGCAGATTTGTCTTATTTCTTTGTTTCTGATGTTCTTGAAATTTTCTTGACGCCGAATGTACAGATAAGCTTTAGTTCTTTTAATGTAGAAGCGACGATCTTTGGACTTAATGTCGTCAATGCCTGAAGTTTTACTTTCTGTACTACGTATAGTAAGGTAAAGAAAGTGTTGTATTACACCCAAAAATTCGATGTCGAGATTTCAGCGGAAATATATGTTTTGAGGCCCTCTGAATGGAACAAAACATTTTTAGAAAAATGTCCGTATGTGTGTCCGTGTGTCAGTCTGTGGACAGCATAACCCAAACCGAAAAGTCGGTTAAAAACCAAAGTTGGTATTTAAGTTTAATGTCTTTGAAGGATGCGACTCGAACATTGTGAAGTCAATTTCTCCATCCTTTAGATGGAAAAATTTTGAAAAAGTTTTTATTTTCTTTAAAATGGCTCTAACTATACTTTTGAGTTTAACTTGTGTCTACTATTTGTTATAATAGTGTTTTAGCCGTTGCTACTATTTGTTTACTTTAATCTTAGCTTTAATCTTATGAAATCTTTTGCAGTAAAAGCGACCAAAGTGATTGCTGGTTCTCTTAGCCAAAATTATGCTATATTTGGTGAGATTAAAAATGCTCAGTGTACAAGTAACTCAGCGATAGCGTTATGTTTGTCAACTGTGATAAGTGTCAATGCCTGGAGTTCGCACGTTGCTGATCAAATTCTTCATTTAGGCAATGATTTGCACTTGAAATCAATTTTAAATTATAATGGTATTGTGCCAAATCCACCTTACTTGTGTGGCGATGAAGTTTGACTGCAGGATATTATAATTGATGACGTAAAGGTAACCTGCAGTGCAGTGGCAAATAGTTTTAAATGACTAGGGATCATATTAAGAGATGTAGATAGTGTTCCAGAAAAGTTTTTCCAGTGGCGTGTTTGCTGCATACTTAAAGTCTATAGGTCTTGTTAACAACAAGTACATGCACTGGTTTTATATGTGTTAGCCGAGCAAAGAGAACGGAATCCCAAAGCTTTAAAAGATCTGACTATCGCTCAAAGCCTACTGCATCACCATATTCCGCTTTTATCCACAAGGAAATAAACAATAAGATAATTTGTACAAATGTTTGTCTCAACTAACACGAAGAATATAAGGGAATAGGAGTTTGTAAGAATGGTTAGTGCAAGAGTAGAGAAAGTCATGTGAGTGCAACACGTCGCATTTTTGTTTCTAGCAGTTTGTCTCTTTTATGTGATTTCAGAAGGTTTTGTACACTGAATGTGTTCTGCGCTGCCAAAGTATTCTTTGAATACCTTTTTGGAAAAGTTTTGTAGCTCCGGGGTAATATGTAAATTTCACGTATGAGGTTTTATTTCTTCGTATGCTAGTACAGCACTTTTCAAGAATTCGAAATGAAGATCTACAAGAAAATCCCCCAACACAGACTAACATTCATGTAAAACAGTTTTTGAAAACTTTTCTAAAAAATGACTGACGATTTTCACTAAATTATCATATTTTTAAGATATTTTTATTAGAAATACAGCGTACCTCTTGAATTTAATGGGAATGTCCTAAAACGTCTTCATTCTGAACACACACACACACACACACACACACACACACACACACACACACACACACACACACAAACAGAGGTGTTAGGGGTATGAGTGTGCAGATTTCGCGTGCTGGGAGATTCAAATATGACTAATAATAAAGTCCAATAGCAACTCCATCTATCTTGAAAGATAAAGGAGATAATCGAACATTATTGAATACATTATCTGCACAGTGTGGCAACACAGGCCGAATGTTTTGTTTTGGTTTGCGGCCAGGCATGCGTTCACACCTGCAACGGGTGAAGGTCTAAACTAGGCTAGCGCTCGAAATCCGGTTCGCCACGTGCCTGTGTGTTTCTTGTCAGCTAATGCCAGTAACGAGGGATGGGGTGGTTTGCTTTTAAGCTATTCAATCGTATTTACAAGAATAAACTAGAAGCTGCCTAAGAGGCTACGCATAAGGTGTAGTCGCATGATCAAAGATAGCAACTTCAAATGTTAAGTATGGAAATACCTCATTGGTGTAATTGTGTAATTAAATAACAGCCACCTTTTGCTAAACAGGAAAATCTATTATAAAGAACACGACTTTGGAGCCGGAACAGCCTAGATGGCCTAAGACGTGAAGAAGAAGAAGAAGAAGAAGAAGAAGAAGAAGAACAAGAACAAGAACAAGAACAAGAAGAAGAAGAAGAAGCAGAAGAAGAAGGCGAAGTAGAAGAAGAAGGCGCAGTAGAAGAAGAAGAAGAAGAAGAAGAAGAAGAAGAAGAAGAAGAAGAAGAAGAAGAAGAAGAAGAAAATTATTAATGGTCAATAACTGCAAACTCAACAAGATGTCTTTTACAGTATATGTTCAAAATGTGCTCCGTGAGAATCTATGCAGACATCGCATCTTCTTAGCCAATTTTGCCCTACCCTCGTTAGAGCTTCTGTGTTCTGCTCAATCTCTAGGGCTGCTTTAAACACACGTGTGCGAAGATCATCAAGCGTTGCGCTTCACGTGTGTTGCAATCGGTTTTGCCCTAAGCAAGAAGCATATCTAAATACTCTTGATTTGTAAAGACTGCCATAGTTCTGAATGCATTTAACGCACCTGAAGCACTGACAGAACCTGCTGCTGTGCACGGATGTCGCGGGGGTAGTTGTACTGTCAACATTCTCTCACTTTCCGCGCTTCTCACGCGCTAATGTTGCAGGGTTGCCAAGCGTATGCCCACGACTTTATTCCAATAGACACGCTGGTATCCAGTCCTTTCATATCATTTTGGGGCTAAACGAATCATTTTAGCAACATATGGCAAAGACATAAATAACGCATCTTTTGTAGCTCTACCTCGCTGTTCTAATTGCAGAAGTAAATGATAACGGAGTGGTGACATATTCGCAATCACACTTTTGACCAGTTGTAATTTTTATTTATGAAACCATGCACTATAGAGAAAAATGGTGCAGGAATTTATGTTTCAGTTTAACATCAAGAAGTTGCCTTTGAAGTCTGCACACTCATATCCCTAACATCTTGTGTGTATGCGTGTGTGTGTGTGTGTGTGTGTGTGTGTGTGTGTGTGTGTGTGTGTGTGTGTGTGTGTGTGTGTGTGTGTGTGTGTGTGTGTGTGTGTGTGTGTGTGCAATATATATAATGGCATTTTGTTCTTTGATCAGCCTATTTCGAAAAAATAAATAGTTTTTGTTCCAAATTGGATGCGTAATTCCACAAAAATGTACGAAAATAACAGTTTGTTAGTTGTAAGATGCGTAGAGTAACTTATTTCTGACATAGTTTCGGTATTAATTATGGGACTCACACAGGGTTTCGAAATAATTAATCACTTAAAAAAATTGAAGGAATATTCCGAGCTGGTTTTTCAGACGTGAAGTAACCCGAACACGTTGCATTGAGGTTGGTCAGAGAATTGAACCGGTTTCTGGATGTAAACAGGTCGGTCGCAGGGTAATTTTGGGAGCTAACGATTCTCATTGGCGTACACTCGCATAGTAAACATGGAAGGACACTACATTCTATTTGTTTACATTCACGAGACACCACGAGGTGGTTGTTTATGTACTGACCTAGTGAAAGTGACACCCAAGCAATCTGCAGTGTTGCTACCTTACTTTCGAGAAAACTAAAATACCTCCGTAAGAAATGGTCACAAACAAAAGCGTATGATACAAAATGTGTTCCAAACAGCGACGTGTATCACTGGTTTAAATTAATGAAATGATTTCCTTTATACACACACACACACACACACACACACACACACACACACACACACACACACACACACACACACACACACAATGCATACACACATGGACATGTATGTGTTTGTGTATATGTATATGTGTGTGTGCGTGTGTGTGTGTGGAGTGAACCATTTCCAAATATTACTTGTTATTTGTTTGAATTTTCCAATACTTTTCTCAAGCAGGAAGTCGTTCGATTTGTAGTCTCTTGGCCATTCAAGGAGAAGGAAATTTAAAGTCATCACATGGCTACCAGCAAGATTTGACTATCGTTTAAAGTCTAATGTATCCCCAATTTCCCCTTGTACCTATAAGAAAGTTAGCAATAATTCATTTTTGCAAACGTTTGTCTCGGTTAATATGATGTACACACAGGAATAAGCGCTTGTGAGAACAGCTTGTACAAGAGTAGAGAAAGTCATGTGAATGTAACACATCAGACTTTCTTACTACTGTTTACATAATGCCTTGCTTCAGAATTCTTTTGCCGTCTTAAGCCAAACATTTATTTTCTTTATTTACTAGTAACTTTCCTGCAGTTGTAAATATCTATATCATCTATAATGTTATTAAAAGTAATTTTATTGAGCCTTTAAACATAAGACCCTTATATTTCACCAAAAGGACCATGCTATGGATATCATTAGCACCAGCTGTGCATCACATTATTGATATACGTCACTAACCTGCTCAAGAGTATGTCAAGAACAGCACTAACGGTCTCCTATATTAACCGTTATGAAGGCAATGTTAGCAACCCAAAAATAACTGATCAGTTGCGTTGGCATACATAATCTAAGCTGCTAATATTTCAGTCAGTTACATATTTCTCAGCGAATGAAAAGCATATAACGGTTATCATAAATTAACCTGAAACGCTTCTGTTGTGTAAGTGGATACCTACTCGTATGTCTTCATTATTCCCAGTCAGAAGGGCAGCACCTAATAGCACAAACTTTTGTTAAAATGCAATTCACTTATACTGTTGTTATCAATACTACTTCGAAATAAAGCACTGATTTTTGTACCATGTAATGCACGTTGGATAAACTCCGCAACACTTGAGCAAAGCAACACTTACAGTATTATGTGTTACTTTTGAAGTGGTTCTCTTATCCGCGTTTCCTACTGTGATAATAAAAAACACGCACTTCGACTTTTGAAATGGAATGCTGCAAATTCTTCTGAATAAAATATCTTATATACACAAACTTTGAATTAAGCTTTGATGTGTTGGCGCCTCAGTAGAGGCGCACTGTATGATGCCTCTGTACATCCATTGTGTTTTGTGTTGTTGTTCATCTTCCATTTATTCGTCTAATGCACATTACAGTAGTATGGGGTATTATTGCGCCTTAAGAAGTACATCTGTGTCTTTAATTAAAGACATTGATTCAGTATGGAGTTGTAACAATTTAGTAAGTCAGAGGTGCAACCCGCAAACAACGATTGCAAGAGAAAAAAAGATATGCTTCTCCTACACAGTCCACACAAACTGTTTATTTGTTTTATATATACAAAAGATGTGATAAAGGAACAATTTTATATACTATTATTATTGTTATTGTTGTTATTATTATTGTTATTGTTGTTATTATTGTTATTGTTATTATTGTTATTATTATTATTATTATTATTATTATTATTATTATTATTATTATTATTATTATTATTATTATTATTATTATTATTATTATTATTATTATTATTATTATTATTATTATTATTATTATTATTATTATTATTATTATTATTATTATTATTGTTATTGTTATTATTGTTATTATTGTTATTATTGTTATTATTATTATTATTATTATTATTATTATTATTATTATTATTATTATTATTATTATTATTATTATTATTATTATTATTATTATTATTATTATTATTATTATTATTATTATTATTGTCATTGTCATTGTCATTGTCATTGTCATTGTCACCGCCACCGCCACCGCCACCGCCACCGCCACCGCCACCGCCACCGCCACCGCCACCGCCACCGCCACCGCCACCGCCACCGCCACCGCCACCGCCACCGCCACCGCCACCGCCACCGCCACCGCCACCGCCACCGCCACCGCCACCGCCACCGCCACCGCCACCGCCACCGCCACCGCCACCGCCACCGCCACCGCCACCGCCACCGCCACCGCCACCGCCACCGCCACCGCCACCGCCACCGCCACCGTCACCGTCACCGTCACCGTCACCGTCACCGTCACCGTCATTGTCATTATCATTATCATTATCATTATCATTATCATTATCATTATTATTATTGTTGTTGTTGTTGTTGTATAACGTATTTCGGTTCTATTGTGGATAAATGATACAAGCAAGCTATATCAACTGGCGCACATGCATAACCAAT